>CM060835.1:3937500-4270000 GCA_030762175.1 Metallyticus violacea | reverse complement strand
AGTTGTAAAAATAAATTAAGTGGAAAGCAAGTTTACAAAAGCGTTACGTTCGGTTCATTGTATTTCTGTAATTAACATTTTTTTTTGTTTACATATAACATTATTTATTCATCACGTTTAGCTTCATTCTTCTTTTATTGAAGTAACATTACTGAACTATTCATTTTTTAAATTTATTTTTAAGTAAGTTGTAAATTTTTAATCTAAAACAAAAATAAATATTAACCATTAGGATGTATTTTTAATCTTTATCCTGTCCTAGTTTGCAAATAACAGGATATGGCTAATGTTTTTATTTACTTTAAAGGACACTACATTAAGACTTAGCCACGTTCTTTTAATGACAGTATATTCTGAATAAACTTAAAAAACTAGCCATAAAATATAAATCACAAGAGTGAATCATTTAAACTACGACTGCGAATATTTCCAAAACGAAAGGTGTTATTTATACACTGCTTTTACCAAAATGAAGTTGAGACAATGGCTCAGCGATATAGCTTTTGCGTCTATTCTGACAAGTGTATTTTCAGCTCAAGGTTCATTTTTTTCAAACGAAACAATGCTTAATGACTTTATGATGAGATTAGAATGTGTACTTTTTGGCAGGGTTTTAGGCCAAGTAGTAGATTTCGTCACACATGGTCTTGGACTTCCTGTTTTAGAGAATACCAGTGGTCATTAGGCAAACAACAACACATTCCTCCATTGTTAGACAAAAAGAACACATGGATGCTTACATTTACGTTTATAAATTAGGAAAATTACCAACAGTATTCACCAATTTGTCCTGGACATCTCTTAGCGTACAGAGTACAAGAAAGTATGGCATAAACTAGAATCATGTCAGCTTTTTTAGCATTAGTAAACAATACCATCTTCTTTACCACGTCCTACCTCTATTAAATATTGATAGAGTTTTGTGCAAAGAAAACAAAATGTAAACATATAATAAGACAGACTTTTCCCGCGTAGCAGACAACTCTTTCATATAATTAGATCCATCCTAATGCACCCATAAGACGTCATATTTTAAAAATGTCATTTTGATGTAGAACCCACACGTAAAGACGAAGTTTTAGTTTTCACATTTGCCCTCAGTATTTATAATAATGAGGTCTTATCGATATTTAGGATTCTATGGGTCATAACACTTATTCTTAGAATAATGCTAAATTGTGTGAACGAGTATATTTTGCTGCGTTTGTAACTTCTAAACAAATTTTAATTCACTTGTTGTGACGCTTCTTGCGAAATTAAACTGTTTCTCGTTACTCTAATTTCGCAGATCATGGCAAAGATCTTGTTGCTTGAAAAGGTAAGCAATATTATTCATGGCCACAGTTTCTAAATACCATAAAAATTATTAATGTTATGCCGTGATAATTTATAACAATTCCATCTTGTTCCGCGGTTTGGTTGCTGACTGATGCCTAAAGCAAGGTTCAAACAAATGAATAAACATGTGGAGATACGTTTTAAATTCACTTTCCTTCGCTTTAGAGAATTTTGAATCAATAGAGAAAAGCTGTGACATATGAAATGCCGAAAATAATTTGTTAATGAAATGCATTCAGTTCTTGAACGATTATCTACCTGACCCAGCAGGAAAACAAAATTATGACAATAGATTTTTAGAAAATGTAACAATGTCTGTGATGAATATAAATCAGTGATGTTCTAAAATAAAATAACTCCGTTTGTATAGTCTAATATTAATCACAGGTTGCTTCTATGCTGAACCACAATTTTACCGGAAAAAATTAGCTAACATTTATTTTTGTAAATTGAGGGAAAAAATTGAGTTACACAATTATCTGTATGTTTCGTGGTAATCGGTAGCTAAGTAGATTACACTGCTGATTTCCGCCATCATTTGCGATTGCATTGGGAATTGACTTTAGATTTTGCACCATCTATTTGTACCCACCCATATTAAAGAGAAACAATTGTTTGTATCCCGTGCTTATTTTGTTTTATTTTTCTGTTTTTTACAGGTAAGCCGAGTTACGTCATGAAGTGAGAAAGAGACATGTAGTTGTAAGTACTGATTTTATTTAATATAGTAAAGAAAAAATCAATGAAATGTGCGCCATTTCTACAGGATTACCAGTGTGAAACGATTGGTTTTTTAAACTGGTTCTAGTTCTATAGCATTTAAAATCTCGCTATTTAATTTTAGGAATTTAAAAAATCTATTAGAGATTAGTAATTATAGGCGAATAGAGCATGCAGTGTTAACTGTGGTCGTGCGCTCGCTGTTTGATGTTCTAAAATGGAGTAGACTTGAGAGTATTTTCATGCGATAGTTTTTTATGATTATAAACGCGGCCTAGAAAAATTACGGGGAGCTTTCCGCACTCTGCTTCTTCATCTGCAATATTCCGTAACTGCTTTCAGAATTTAGGCGAAGAATAACTACCTTGAAAGACGAGGAGCATATGGGGCACTCAGCAGCAGATGAAGACATTGCTCGTTTAGAAGCCATAGTGAAGAACGAGCTGCGAGTACCTTACAGAAAGAGAGGGGAATATAAACATTCATTATCCGCAGTGGTCAAACATCTTTGTGTTGTTGTGGCATACCCCACAACCCCATAAAAGGCAGCAATAGGGAACGGTGCCAGGAAATTGTTGTTCGTTGCAACAGTGGCAGCTCCCGATGTACCTTCACAGGATATACCAACATGACTCGCAATCAAAAGAAGTTGCTCGCATTTCTGCTGCCATTTTATTGTGCAAGTGGCAAAATTGCAACAGTTCCACTCCAGGAACAAAGAAAACAATTGCTACTAACTGCTACTCACAGTTTGGCGCTGCAGAGCACTAGCAGAAATAAGACCAAAGTATTGTTGCACAGCAATATGGAATTTCAGCAAGAATCGCGCGTGCCACTGGTGAGTCACCCACCCACAGTCCAGATATGACTCATTGTGACTTTCTCCTGTTTTCAATCGTCAAGGAAAAGATGTGGGCGTCCATCCGGAAAAAAAAGTTCTTGTCTCCTACGAAAAGGAGGTTTTGAGTTCATCTGTTAAGAAGCATTACATGATGGTTCCGGAGGATGAAAAGTGGAAACTAGAACATACAATTACTTTGTAACTCTGGAAGAGGTTTTTACTGTCGAAAATTACCGCTTTCATCCTGTAGGGGTAATAACGTTGGTCTTCTAATCGTCAGTTAGTTCTGGGTCTATCGAGATTACAAAAAATTCTTAGACATTAAACAAGCGTCAAGAGGAGAGACTGGGCTGCATATGTGTCTTAACAACAAATGCGACTACAGGAGCAATTTATGACTAGCCTCTGGATAATTTGAGGCGTGGATTGAAACAGACATACTCCAAAATATGGAATCAGTCTTGTTAATAACAGTATTTTCAGCTTTCCTACCTTTTGCAGTGTGAAATATCCTGAGACAGACAAGGTAATCACTTTTGGGGACATTGCTGCAGAAGGTGTCTTTTGCATCATTAATAAAAAAATCTGCTATTGCCAGTCTCTGTCAACAATGATCGTGCTGTTTTCAGCTTCGATATCCGGTAGTTTTTCACTAAATACATATTTTCATTAGTTTGGATATCTTACAAGAGTCATAAACAAATTTTCCACCATGCGGGAATCATTGAAAGATGACTGTCCAAAATAATCCAAAAGAAACAGGGCGGTTAGTTTATAAAAACACTAGTTTACCTTGAATGTATTAATTACACTAGTCACAAAATTCAACTTTTTTCTGTATCTGGTTGAAACATTGATTCTTCCTAAATTGTAGGTGCTGAATTGAGAGGAAAAATTTTTTCTCCATCATGTCATGTTTTCTAGATCACAATACAGATGCAAATCGGGTGTACGTTAAATGAATCAAAACAATTGCACTTAGAACTAGTCAGTTTTCCTAATTTTAAGTTTCAGAATAAAATGGGAAAGTCAGTTTTTCCCTACGAAGTCACAGTACTTAGACATACAGCATAATTTTAAAAAACATTATTGGCGAACATCGACATACTCAGAACTCCGTAGTGTTTTCTGCTTCAATATAAATGTGGACATGATACACAAAGTGTGATACTTGCAATTTTAACAAAGTGTGCTCTTCTTTTGTATGGTGTTTCATCACACTCCCTAAGAAGACACCAACAGTAGTCGCCCATCACTGAATTGCCCTTGATAACGATGTCTCAACCAGCTAATCGCTTACACTTCCAAAAGTTCCAGGAAGAGTTAAGGTGTGAATATTAAGCGATGTTCTTGTAGTTCTCCAACAAATTATTACTAAGGACACGCAGTTAGCTCTTTTCTGTTTCCCAGAAAGCCGTTGAAACAGGACCAAGCATACTATCAGCGAATGACACGGCTCCTTTCAACCATTCTGTTAGAGGTTATTTTATTTTGTTCACCAAGATGACAATCAAAGTATAGTTTATATGCCTTATTAACTAAATCTTTGAGTTTTTGTACTGAATTTCCCGCACTTATATCAAAAATTGTACACAACAACGAAGTTTACCAGTTGACATTTCTACTTACCTCTAAACACCACAAAGTTTCACTATCTCTCACAAGAAACGCACAAATTCAGATAAGCATAAACTGAAGTAACAAAAACTCACAATACACAGGTTAGATTATGATAAGAATTGCATCATGCGTGTTTCAACATGTGCTAGACCACACATCCTGTTTTCGGGAACATCTTGCCACCTAGTGATTCATTTTAAAAGTTCTATCACTCCTCCCATCTAGTAATTATGTTTATAACTTCTACCACTGTACTACTTCTTTATATTATAAAAAAGAGTAGCAAACAAATGAATAATACAATGCTCTAAATTACTCATAATAGCACATTTTAAAATTGCTATTTGAATTATATGCACAGAACTATGTACTAATTCATATGTAACCCATCAGATTGAAAATTACTGTTAACTTGTGTAATCGGCACCTGTTACTAAATTATTTGTGTTATTTTTGGAATATAAATCAAGCATATAAAATTATGTATCAACAGTATAGTCTTTTCTAACAGGAGAAAAGAGCCAACGTTATAATCAATTTATAAAATACTCAGAACGACATTTGACTTTGATAAAGAAAATTAGATAACCAAAAACCTGTAGAAATATAACTCCCTGCTGAAATCCTTGTAGACGTAGCAAAATTCTTGCTACTTGCCCCAAATCTTCGTTCGGAAGATCAAACAAAATGTTGAATGTATTCAGAAATTACAACAGGCAGTTTTTTTGTTGATATTTACTAAATGATTCATATTTAATATCCATGTATAGAAAAGAATATAAGGATATTTCTTCGAATTGATGTATTAGAACGTGAACTTTGCCCGTTACAAAATTATTTTAAAGTAGTTCTTAGCTAAGAAAGAACAGATATATCAATAAAATGTAGTTTAATACTTTTTTAATATTTGTAATGGTAAAATATTTTCTTTTCAATGCTAATATTTTCAAATTAAATACCTTTTAAATCCTGAAATCTCACAGTGATGTCTCTCTGCTTTGTGTTTCATACTTCACAACTCGAATGATATTTATTGCACCGATTTACAGCAAACAAATGAATATAAACGCTTACATCAGAAATTAAGTTATTTTCATCTAAATAATTTATGTTGTCAAAGAGAAAATTGGGTAATAAATTAAATTTTTATGCAATGTGCAATGCACATTAATTACACATAATGTGTATGGAATAATTTAGCTGACAAAACTGGATTTGACTTTACAATTGAAAATTATTTTATTCGTTATGAACGAAAAATCTCCCTGCCAGCCATTTTCAGAGATTTTTACTGTTAAAAACCTTTCATAATTTCTTTTAATTCAATATTTGCTGTTTAAAACCGAGTGCTAAAGTTGACATATTAGAGTAATGGGTAACTTTCCTCTTCATTACAACACTGCGTTACTAGGACATTATTTATTTGTTATCTGCCATTCGTTGTTTGTAAATAAGCCTGGAATTTTTCTCATTTGAAGAAATCTGTGTGAGAGGAAAAAAAAAAATAAATAAACGAACACTACTGTTATGTTCTTTTTGAGTTTAATGGATGAACAAGGGTACTGGAGGCGACTCGAAACTTGTACCGTCTACGAGAAGAATGTCATTGCGAAAAACACGGCAAGAAAACGGTTCTGTCATTTCAAAGAGGTCAACTTTGACGAGAATCATTGGCCACGTTCAGGAAGACCATCAGGCTTTGGAACGCTTTAATGCTTGATTATCCTCGTCAGTTAAGCCGAGAATTAGAAGATGTGATGAATTGTGACTAGTCGACCATTGTGAGATGTTTGCATTCCATGGGCAAGGTTAACAAGTCCGGTGTATGGGTACCGCACTCTTTAACTGAAAGCAACAAACATCATCGGATGGTCATTGTCATTATCGGTTTGCTCGTGGACAACATCCAAGATTATTACGGGTGGCGAAAAATGAAGGAAATAGCTGTGTCCTAACAAAAAAGCTACACTTCGTGCAAAAGTTTCCGTCCATCCACAGGAAGATGATGTTATGTGTCTGGTGAGATAAATAAGGCGTCATGTTTTACAAATTGCTTCTCCGGAATGTAACGTAACAATAACTGTTGAAATTTATTGACAACAATTCAGGTGCCCTGCGGTCGCAAATGAAAGAAAAATATCAAGAAGACTGCACAAGCTGCTACACGATAATGCACGTTCACACTCTGCTAACTTGACGAAAACAGCTATCCAGAGGATTGGTTGGAAGGTGATTCCCAATTCTCCCGATCTTGAACTCTCATATTTTCAATTGTTCCGTTCTCTGTCCAACAATCTTCAAGGGAACTTTTACACATTTGGCTTGACGACTTCTTCAACTCCAAACCAGCAGATTTCTTCAAACGTGGAATCAAAAAACTACCCCAGCGTTGGGAGAGAATCATAGATAATGAAGGAGAATATATCACTGATTAGTTTCTCCATGCTATTCATCTCAAATAAAAAAGTTTCATTATAATAAATAAAAAAGCTACGAAGTAAAAACGCCATTTTAGGGACAAAAAAAAAAAGCCCATCCTTTTCTACTTGGAAATGTATCTTAAAGCGTTATATGCATGAACTAGAGTGATCTCAAGCATTTGTTTTACATTGTAAGAGTTTCTAGGAAAATGGCGTAGATCAGTAGATGAAATGTTTCAAGGTTATAATTGTGGAACAAACTTATATGGCGGCGGATAAAATGGATTTATTCAAAATTAATAATAAAGTCATAACAGTGTCTTAGAGTTGCCGAAAACGTTGGTAGTGAGTGTTGGAAGCAGAAAAGAGACCAAACAGAGGTACCCTCGTCGTAAGTTTGCTAAACTTACTATCCATCCGACATTAGCAAGTAGAATTTACATGCAGCGTGCTTTGTATCAGTTTAAACATTTAAAGTTCAAAGTGCCCCTTATGATAATCATTCATTAAGTTCGGCTGGAAAGTTGCGTGCGGCATACAGCGTCTCTCTGCACAGTGAAGAGGACACTCCAGTAGAAGTAGCTAGTCATTTACAAGCGCAGCGAGGAGAGAGTATCTTTATAATGCCGGTGAAAGCGAAGTGTTTGTGTATGTTACACAGCCCCCTGGCGCGATCAAATGTGGAGGGTGCGGTTTCTGCGCAGATTTACATTGTTGAAACCGAGACGGATGCTGTGTGGCATATATTAACAATCAAGCCGCGCCCAGACCAGGGGTGTACAAAGTTGTTTTAGCTGTAACAAGCAAACTGTGCTTAGCAAAGCTTGGAGTGGTTTCATATGAAAAATACCAAATATATGTGGTTTAACCATAATGATGGGGTGGAACGAGAATAGTTGGCAGCTATTTTAGAACACGTCGGCGTATGCGGAGAATCACACTGCCCCTGCGCGTGAGAATGAATGATCTTATGGCGCCACAATTCGTACTGCCGTCTGCAAACTTTCTATCAGGTATCTATAGTGAATCCAAGTCGCTTAATAATGACAAGAGTTCAAACCACTATCAATCAATTCAGGGCTGGAATGTCGATTTCTTCCACAACTGCGCATGAGCTCTAAAAGGTGCCAATAATCTGATTGAATGCACTTGTTTGTCGAACATATGCAATCTCTGTAGAAAGCGGTCATTCCTATGATGATTTAGCAAACGCTCTGTTCTTCATCTGCAGAGTGTCATGATTTTGCCTGTAGCTATATTATCACACATTTTATTTCATGTTTGCCAGTGTCCTTCCGAATACTTACATGAACATAAAATCGTCTCCAGGCGACCTAAGAAAAATTCCTGGCATGGCATCAGTTACTGCACTGACCATAAACCCATTTGGATATTCTTTTCAAAAATACCGAATCCATTAGCCCACAAACATTCCTACATTGCATTTCTAAAAGGAGCACAAAGAGAACAGACGCATAGAAATGTTTTTATTGGATCAAAGATATGTAGATCGAGGAATTAAACAGAGTGAAACAACTTTGCACAACTTCAAGACGGAAGTAATTAGCGTTGTAAAGATTTGTAATGTGAGTGCTAGGGGTCGTAGGCGAGTGGTCAAGAGAAGGTGTAGTGGGTGTTCAGACTTGTTCAAGGACATTTCCGCACGGTTATGGTGGTATGTCAAAAGAACATTTACCGGTGGTATAAAGAATTCAGAAACGGTATCTTTGTGTAAACAAAACAGCACGGGCTGCCGCGATGAACAGTCGACAGAATTCGGGAAACGTTCCCAAGAAGTCCGCGAAAATCGTGAGCCGCAGTTAGCCCAGAAAACTGTGTGACTTATTGTTTGTAAGCGATTGAACTGCATTTGTTACATGCTTGTTAACGGAATAAACTCTCGATAGTTCTGGAGAATTGATTAATCATGCTACACAATATACATGACTCAAGCTGTCTGTCCATTAAACTACTCACTCAGCACTACATACAGTTTCTGGTATACTTAACTTTCACACACGCTATCAATTCTTGCTCGGCGTTATACGAACTGTATTTTTTAAATATTAAGTAGAACCTTATTTCTCTTACATTAATTATTTAAGTTCAGACTGGAGAAAATTAAGGATACGTGCAAATTCTAATTCGTATACTTTTTATAATTATTGAATTATTGGACGATATTCAAAAGCCTTCAGTGTGAGGAACTGCTGAAGAATTTTATGGAACCTACCCAACTTGAGCTCTCTCGTGACAGTTTGCGGAAAATTTCGACTGAGAAATTGTGTTATTTTCTTAAGAGCCAAACACTCTCGCCTGGCAATGACGTTCAGTTGTTTTTATCTCCTTTCATTATTAAATGCGCTTTGCTGGAATCCCGCTACTGTTTTCAGGTGATTTGTCAAAGTGCTGACATATTTTTGTTTGTGATTAGCTACGGGGAGGGGCGAGATTTGAATGCTGCGCAAAAACAGTTCGTCAGCAGTGCCATAAATCACGTGACGGAGGGGCCAGCGCCAGCTTAGGAAATTAAAAATACCTTAGATAATGAAAAATGTTGAAGTTAAGATCGTGCCCGTTAGGGATATTGCGGTTTTCTTACTATCATGGCATCATCAATCTCACTAGCCTCACTTAACACTTGCAAGTGATGGATCCAAGAGCATCACATAGACAGCGAAAAGAGCAGAAGAAAGGAAGAAAAGTATGCCTAAAGAAAATGCGGATGAAACGGAAATATACCAAACTAAGAAATAATGTTCAGTCAGCTAGAAAAAATGTTATATCTTATAGATTGGACGGAAGGACCAATTTTGTTTTAAGATGGAGAGGAAATATGAAACAGAAAGACACGTGAAAGAAACATCTTAATTACTTAGCTCTACCCGATGTTCTCGATCCAATATCGATTCCTTTTAATTATAATTTGTTGACTATTTAATGAATAGTCGTCTGCTATGCGAAGGAAAGCATTCTCGAAATACAGTCCGCCACAGAGCAGCTGATATTAGTTTTACAAAGCCGCAACAAATGAAAAGAAATTGTTCTGTGTCATGACCCATGCACTCACAAGTGAACGGCAACACAGACGCTTCTCCACTGGCTTGTACTCGGGTGGCTAATCTTAACATACCGAACTTAATGCTACACTTTAGATAGCATGCGCGTTGTGACCGTGGAACTGCCCGCCAACAGCGAGCCCATTTAATCACATTGCTTTGAATATTAATATCTCATTATAAAAATAAACATAGTTGGATTTCCTTATTTAATGAAGTACACAGAAACTTTACTAACGTTTTTAAACTCTGTAGTAATTATGCTTAAATGTCACGCCTATAATAATCAAGACTTAATCTGCTACATAGTGGCAAATATTGGCTAATTTTCGATTAAATTTATATAATTTGTTACGAATTTTGATGCAATGGTCCATAAATCAAGAAGTGTATTACACATTTAAAAATAGCCTAAATATTCAGTTATATGCTTAGAAATATAATCTCATCTAAGGTGTGATATTTCCCTATATCTGGAGAGGTTAGAAACATTTTACATCTTCCTGTTTGTGTTCTTTCGATTTGTGCTACTTCTTTCACAACTTAAATAGAAACGTCAAACATTAGTTTCCTTGCAGCAAAGGCAAGCCACTTTATTTATTTGTTAAGGGGTCTGTCTGCGATACGTATTGTGATTTAAATATTTAAATGTTTTCACACACGTGCAGAGGATCCAGTAAATCATGGGCAGAGGGGGATGTTGCTTCACCACCAACACTTTGCTCTATTACACTGGCGGCTTGCGTACTCCAAGTTCTTGCTCAAACTTCTCCCCAGAGATACTCTGCCCAGTCGGTCTCTGGTTGAGGTTAAGTGAGAAATTACTTCATTCTCTCAACCCCCGCACTCTCAGGGCTGGCTGCTACATCTCGGGTGATTCTTAGCCTACAACAAGGGCTTGAAAATCTCCGGGATTCCTGTGCCAACAGTTGCACTGCGCATGTGCAGGAAAAGCTTAGAGTATTCTGTTTTTCAATAGATTGTATACAGAGAAATACTAAAGTTTCGTTTTATAACATTTATTTAGAAGTCTGCACTTTCATACGAGGAGCATTCAAAAAGTTTTACAACCAGTCTATTCATTCTTGCACAATAATGTCTACCAAAATGTAACTAACGCAACTGACCGTAAGCTATCAAAATGCAGGTTTAAACTGGCATAGTGACTGTCGTACAGTCTGATGAGTTCAGTCCTGTGTCAATTGCTGGTGAAAAATCATGAATATTTCTAAAGAAAACTTTACATTGTACATTTTCACACGCTATAAGCAGGTGAAAGAACGAGGACTTTCATTCTCCAAACTACTTCTACTTGCTCTCAGAGAATCCTAGCAGTGTGCTTGTGAAACCTTTTTTAATGAAAGTATTGTGTGTCCTGTTATTGGGCGTCATCCTCTTCAATACAACGGTGAACAACGCAGTCTACATGAACATTTTCTAATAACTAGTGAATCAATTGAGAGGGGACTAACTATGTACTGAATATTTTCAGCAAGATGGCACCCTTCTACAATTACCTAGCTGATGTCGTTGGTTATTTGAAAATGAACTTTGACACTTAGGTCACCTGACTTGCCCCATCTTTGTAGTTCACGGAACATTGGCTCGAACTCGAGTTAGACAATGAAGTAATTAATACTTACTGATAAAGGAAAAGAAAGGAAGTAGGGTTATCGCTATATGGGTGATAGCTATTTTAACAAATAAGCGGCTTGTGCCTTGAAAATGTTTAGAGCTTTGTTCTACGAGATGACAATATTGGAGGCTTACGTGCATACCGGCTCCATTAAGAAAATGCTCAAAAAGTTGACAGTCAAATTTTCTGTTATTGGTGCTCCTGTCTAGAACATTATAAAACATTTGGGGAAAAAATAAGGCAGGAAAAAACTCCATTTGTTTGTGCATCTGCTGTAGCCGCGGGTGTTCAGAAGCCAGAAGCCCTACTAAGTTGATATGTAAATTGGCGCAAGAAGAATAATATTCACTTTTGTTTATAAGGCAGGAGGAGAGGAGGCTGTTTTTCGTCTGCCACTCTGTATGTCCGTAATATCAAAACCGCCTCCGTGGACTAGTTGTAGCGCTTGCGACTGAGTTCTGGGTTCGATTCCCGGTCACATCAAGAGTTTCCTTACCCTGCTCTTGAGTCATTTCCGTCATCATAATTCATTTCATAAATACAGATTATGTTTAAATACCATAAGTTTAAGCAACCCCCTTAATAACTTAATCTACGTTTAAATTGTTTTATTGTCCGATAATCTCCGACTTTAGGAGGAAGGGAGTTCCAGATTCTGGGAACTGACACGCTGAATGAGGTTGAGTAGAAATGTGTTTGGTGACGAGGGATAGACAGTAAAGTCATGTTCCGGGTTCGAGATAGGGACAGATATACAAAGTGAGAGCCGATATACTGAGATACAGAGGGTTGACAGCTGATTGCGTAGGAGTGCCATATGATAAAATGTACGAGTGTTGAAGACGAAACGAACACAGGCATTATAAACGCGTTGTAATCTGTCGATTGCCCAGTATTCATGTTAAGAGTACGAGGTATTACAATAATCAAAGTGAGACATAGCAAACACTTGAACGAGAATGAGAGGTAGATATTTTAATGTGTCAATCAAAGATCATAATGAGCTGGAAACGCAGGCTATTAGTTGGCAAATATTGAAAGGCGAGTGCAAGCACGCTTTGATGCTAATGGAAAGTAAATTCAACACGTTCTATGTTGTCACCATGTTTTCCATACATAAATTTGTGTCAGAGTCATATGTAAATAATTCACATTTATTACCTTTAAAGTTAAATAAGGGGCCGAGATCGAATGAACAGCCTTATTTCTCTCACATTTGTACTTTTTTTACTGAATAATGTTAATTTTCTCATAGATTCATTTGCATTAGCATGCTGGGTTATGCTTAAGCGATGAAAATGGAAACACCTACAGCAAAAGGAAAAAGACAGAAGACCATAGTGTGTCAATGGGTCAAATACGAAAACAGAAACAGAATTTATAGCAATATTTTCCTATAGAACGTGACCTATTCACATCCCTCTTTTTCTTGGGAATCGTTTAGGTAAAGATTTAAACATTTGCTAAATATATGCAATTTTTTTCTTAGTCCTTTGATGGAATTTGTGTTCACAATTATGTAACGAGAATATGATTCTTAGTGATTTCAAATGCGGGTATAGAAAAAACAGCAAACAGATCAGAGCTTCAAGTTTCCCATAACCTTAAAATATACATCATTCACAATTACGGGGTGCATCCAAAAAGGTTTGCAAGTGCCACCTTAAAGTCCACGCTGAGGATTGAATTCGAAAACATCTTTAGACTCTTTCAAAATACTGGTAGACGGTGCAACCACTTGTCAAAAGCACTGCGGTGTAATTCGTACATTGACAAATGAATAAATCTGTTGTGTACCTCCGTAGACGGAAAAGCACTAGCGAGCATCCCACAATGTTCCTGTGGTTCCCAATTTCTTCGCCAAATACGGCGATTTGCAAACCCGAATCAGTGCAACACACTCACATTTATGCGCTGTTCATACTGTACTGTAACACAAAGATTGTCTTTGACGATACGCAGAAATGCGTCACACTGTTGTCGAGTACAGTGCACACTAATCGACTTTCAAACGCGGATTAGCTGTATCTCATGCATCGAAGTATGTGGTGTTAACTTTCATTGAATCAAATCCAGTTGTTTGAAAGTTACGGGAGAAAATCAGGGACCGAGAGTAAGTGAAACACTTGGCAGAGGGGATTTAGCTTTAGTTCTTTACTTATCTACACGAAACAGTTTCATCAACCCATTAAAGACTTGGACAACAATGTTAACACTCCGGATACTTGACCAGGTACGCGCTCTCAGCAAGGGAATTGTTTTGAAACAGCTTACTAATTGTTATTCCAATTCGCCCGCGGATCAAAGTAAATCCTTGTCAAAACAGCAAGTGATTAGGTCGCTGGTTCGGCAATTATCCATAGGGCCAATTAGTACTCGAGTTTGGCTATCGGGAAGTATCGCGAAATTAACCACGCTTCCAAGTAGAGTTTCTCTCATTAATTAGCAGAACTCAACTTGTCCGGAGTTTGCGTTTTAATGATCGCGAGGGATTTTCTCCTGCGCAGCAGTCATCCATCCGAATAATCTCTGAAACGTGGCTGGGAATTTAGCGTTTGTCTTGGTAGTGCGAGATGTTTTGCTGATTAATGTTTTTAATAAACCATTTTCACAAAAGTTAAAAGTTCATCTTTAATGCTGATATTAAACATTTAAAGTGGTCTACAATGTCCCTTGACTGCCTCATACGTTCGAGTAATCAATCAAACTGCTTAATTGGGTGTTTCTAGTTCAGAGAGAACTATAGAAGATTTTCGATATTACTTAAATGTCGCCATAGAATTTCTGTTTATAAACAACCATCATTGGTAGTCAAGTCCAAATGAATGTCATTATTTTACTCACGTGCACTGACTGTTCCAATAAACCTTAATTTATAGAGCAGAAAATAAACATAGTTACATCTTAGTTTTTTAATTTATTTGCTAATGGAAATATTGGAGAGCATTAAAGGAAAGAAACATACTGTTGGCTTGTCAGAGGAATGTGTTGACAACGTTCAACTGTTCACTATTGATATTGTGATTTTGTTAACGAAAAGAGTTAATTAAGTGTTTGAATAGATGATGACGCTTTACTTGGCAGGTAAATCCCTCTCCCCGTATACGTCACTAGCCATCTGCCCGCCTCCCAGCAGCACTCGCCTAATTTTATTCATTCCTGAAACCTTTGTAAGATGCACCCTGGGCCCAATTCCACAAAATTTTGGAGGAATTCATTACAAGCGTATTAGTGCAAGTCCTTTAAAGTATGGCGTTAAGAAAGAAATACAATACTTGTAATGTATTAGTAAAGTGACGTCATGAAAGAGCAAGATGGAGAAACAGCTGTTTGCCACACGTTTCCATGCCTTGAATTAGGTTATGTCCACTCCTTAGTAATAAATTAATTATTTAATGTACAGAACGGATTGTTGTTGTTGCTCTCATGCGTCATTAGTTCACTTTGATCTCATATCAGCATCAATTTCAATCGCCGACAGATGGCAGAAGAATCAAGCACTCACTCATGTATTTTATTCTCTTTGATCATTATTATTTATATATATTTGTTTGGAAATTACAAAAAATAGAGATTACTTTAAAAGAGAATGAAAAATGGAAAGAAACTATTTTCGTTACATGTAGCAAAAACATTTGAACTAAGATATTGGACTTCAGTATCAGTCATAAGCACTTTGCACTCCTACTCTCATCATCATCATCATCTCGCATATTTAGGTCAAGTGATTCAGATATTGGAAATATATAAAACTTTGCACTAATATTTGACATTACTAATACGCCTACACTTATAGAGAAAGTGCACGCCTAATACTAGTACTTTGTGGAACAAAGCAACGAAAACTCAGATAACGTACAAGAGTAGCAGAATCTTTGTCGAACAGAATTTTACTAATAATTACAAGTTACAAGTCCATACAGTTGCTCGTTACGGTACCGACTCATGAGCGTCTTCCCTCACTGATGATTTTTCCAGATTTTTCCTGTCCTCATATCTGAGAAATGCCAGGGAGATACTCTAAACTTAGGCCTGGAATGTAACAAAAAAATCTTATTTAAAAAAGCGTGCCTGAAAGTATGAGAGACGGTGATGAAGTTCAGCCTTCAGCTTTAACAATGTAGAACAACTTCACGTTTTGCATTGTGGATCAATCGCGCATGCTTTTAGTGTACGCCACTTACATTTTACCGAGAATATTATCACGCAGAGCGCCGCTAGAATGCAAAATCTAAGATGGTGCACTCTTTTGAGAAGACGGGTCATGCGGCTATTCGTTTCCTTTTTCTTTTCTTTTCTTTCTTTCTTTCTTTTCTTTCTTTTCTTTTCTTTTTTTTTTCTTTTTTTTTTTGAAAGGAAAAAATATTGTTTCCAATGTGAACAAGAGCCTGGAAGATGGGTCATCTCTCAGCGAGGAAGCGGGAATTGGGACGCAAGTGAAGGTCCTAGAACTTGAAGACAGTCGCACTTCTGACGAGGCAAGGTGCGCATGAGTCATAACGTATTATGACATACGTCGCCGCCCGGTGGATACCGCGCTATCTAAAAGGAAGCGGCAGTCGACGTGTTGCAGCTTTGATGGCATTGTTGAGCGTCTGATCACCATGACTCCAGATGGAACAGCACCGCAAGCAGTGAAAACGCGCAGATTCGTCACCATAAAAATGGTGACACAGACGTCATCGAGGAAGGTCATGTTGAATGTATATTGATACTCTCGTGGTTTTCTGTTAACAGATTATACCTGTATGAGCCAGACAGTAACCTTGCTGGCGAGATTGCGGGAGGCCATATAAAAACAACGCCGCGGTAAGATGTCCTTTTGAATTCGTTTGCCGCACGACAACGCGCTATCACATTCTTCACTTCAGGCAGTGATGCATGCGGCTGCTTTGGGGTATGAAATTATCTCATCCTCCATACTCACCCGACCTGAAATCCAGTGACTTTTTTGTTTCCTTGCTTGAAGACCCCATGCGTGACAGGCGTTTTCAGGATATGAAACAGGTGATAGAGAAATGGGGCAGTTCTTCAGTAGTGTTACCTTCAAGGAGTGCACCAGCTCATCCATCGAAAGGAGAAATCTGTCAGTTTGTGTGGTGCAGGACTAAACCCAGGACCGGGACTCTTGACCATAAACATCTTCGTTCATGGTGATAATACGACCTTCATGATCATCTCTCGCACATGAGACTGTAACTTTAATGTACGGCGATTCTGGGATACCATGTGTGTACCTAAATACAGTTTTGTATGAATTGTTAAAACGCTTTTTTTTTAAATAAAAACACCCATGTTTGGCCTTATGAAAACAATAACAATACGTCTTGGAATGCATTTTTAAACACAACACAACAACAAACTTATTTCTGTGGCACCAATACAATACAAAACAACTTCAACAGGCATACGGGTACTGCTTTTATGATACACTTGGTAGTTTGATTTATTACAAGACCATATTAGACATTCGCAGTAAGATATAAAACATACATTCAACAATAAAAATAAATAATAAAAATAAACAATAATAAAATACGAAATACCAGACAAATAATGTGTAAAAATTAAATAAAATGAAAAATGCTATAACAAATAAAAAATATCTCCTCCCCAGTTATCAGCCTTTTTAGTCCTGAGCTGTCTCACTTTCATCATAAACTTACCTAATCTCTCCCCCGCCTTCCTTGCCTGTCAGCATGACCATCTCCATCCTGTAGAGTGCGGTAAATACTTTTCCTTTCATTCTACGGTAACTTTAACAAAAATGTGTGCTCGTGATTCCCCTTCCTCACAGATGGAACATATTTCCCGCTCATATTCGTCATCCGCCATGTCGCTACGCGATCTCCTATTCAGTAAGATTAATTCCTGTTTTGATGTACTGCTCTATCCTCAATTCCAAATTTGATCGTGATTATACTTCCAGCGAAACCATCTCTCCACATTGCACAATTGTCTGCTGCCTATCCATATTCCCCAAGCGATTTTCCTAACCTTCCTCCATACGCTCTTTCTATCCCCCTAACCCGTCATCCAGATCGAGCCCAGACCTATTGTTTCTAATCCTTTTCTTTATTTGGATGCTCATGTCGTGTTCCCTCCCATCTCCAGCTGTTGATAATAGCACAATGCTCTAATTAAAGTTTGGCTTTCAAGAATAATTCGCAGATAGTATTTCAATACTATGATTTTACAATCTATGGTCTCGCTGTAGGCACCGAATTCTCTCTTAATTCTACAGTTCGCTGTGCCTCTCCCCAGCCCCCATATTCCTTTCAGAAAGCAGGTCCTTACAGAGTCTAGATTTGCGGGAGAAACAAGGTCAGAAGAAGTCAGAGACAATACGTCCCTAGGCCGTCTATGTACAGCGCTACGACTTTGTACTTTATGACTGCTGTTTGCTGGTGATTTGCAAACATTCGTTCGCCTAGTGGCACCCATGTCATGAGATGGTTGTCCTAAGAGTTAGAAATGACTCTTGTCTTACAAGTAGGCTTGGAGAAATGACCGTATGGACATGTAGAATGAGCAGTTGTTTTCTCTGTTTTGAAAGTTCTGGAATAAAAGAAACAGAAGAAATCAATGGCATAATAAACACAAGATAATTCACTGTAGTGTTAGTTGTGCATTGTAAGCAACGTTTTGGTAAGGGGGTTCATGAGCGAGAGTGTTTGTTGAGCATGTACCCAAACCTGTCCCATTCTCACTGGAACCTAATTAAGGTCGTCAGTTTGTCATCTCCACGCACGCGGCAGGCGGTCATGGAACCGTGAAGTGTGCGAGATGACAGATAGTGCTTGACAGGCAACTTGCCAGCGCTGCATCCTTTTTTGGCAGACAATTCGTCACGTTGAACAGCGTAAGGTTGACTCTCAATTTTATGTAGTAAAAAGAAGTTAATTCTTTAAACAGTTTCTTGTCTTGTCTCCTCCTAAAAATTTACGTCGTTGATATAGAGAACGGAATTTTCATGTTCTTCTTTGTGACGTGTTTAGATATTTTCCTTCTTCAAAAGAAGTCCCATAAGTAATTTGAGCATGTAAATTTACAGTACCCGTATTTAACATTTCACAACACATAAATATAAACGAGAAAGTGATATGTACAGTGAAGTTGTTAGTGCTAAGGGTCGTCTGAGCACGGCTACTTAATGGGAAAGAGCAGCCGCCGCAGCCGGAAAAAGGACAGGTAGAGTCGCTGAGTATAAAGTTGATATTTATATTCTCACCGTAAGTGTAACGTTTTGCTGCATTTTAAACTAATAATAATCATATCTATGTCATAAGGAGTTTTGAAAATGATGACCTTAAGCGGAAATACATTGCCGGAATCTGCGTAGGAAATTCCTGTATTTAATTTTAAGTTTTCTTTCGTAAGAATACGGCAGTTCGGAACACGTTTCTTGTCATTGAGAGATCCTGTCTCCTATGACTTTTTAAAAATTTGGAGCACGATTACCAGGTTATTTTCTTGCGTAATAGTTGTCGCATTATTTTAAAAATATTTCTGATATATGTTTGGGGATGTAAGCTATTTACTTACATGATGTATTATTTTTTGTTTGTTTAATTTTAGTATTTCTTAATTTTGTCAATTATTTTTATTAATTAATTTATTTAATTAATATAAATTGTAGGTCTCTTAAGGATTAAATATCTGCTTGTGTCATTTTCTGTAGTTCTTAGTATGTTGTAAAAGGATGTACGGTTTACCCGTACGACATGGATGAATCATATTTGTAACAAATATATTTTATAAATAAATACACTGCTACCACTATTACTACTATTACTATTACTACTACTACTGCAACATAAACTGACAATTTCTTTTATTGTATTTATTATTTTTTATTTTTGAAATCGATAATTTCAAATCAATAGCGTTACTATGACAAACATTTCAATATAATGATTACAAAGTTAAAAGCATAAAAACCTTGATATTTTTCCAAACTACTGTTGATAAATAGTATAGAAAGGACGTGTTACTATTGATGATCTCAAAGCTGCAATACTGTGAAAACTGTCTTTGAAGGCTAAGGAAAATGTTGAAGACCCTCCTAATGTGCTGAACAAGAAACTGGTTCTGCAGATTTAGATATGTGTTTCAGAAGTTTCCGGCCTGACAATCTATGCTTGTTATTATTCAACAATCGCGTAACGCTCATGTTTGTCAGTATCTAGCACAGCGTCTTTCGTAATGTTGAAGCATTCACTCCTGCAGATGAAGTGCATACTGAAGCTTCAGCAGTTTCATTTGGGAAGACGAAGCACGTGAGGGCGACACCAGTAGAAGTTCTTGTTGAAGATTGACAGGAGACTAAAGCTGAAAGACATTGTGACAGGACAAAATAGGGTGGTGTAAACTGGTGAGGCGCCGCCAAAGGAGGTCAGAGTTTAGAGAGATCATGGCCATACATTTTGGGGCAGCAGGAGGTTTCTGTTAGTTAACAAATGTCAACTGCAGCCTATTACAAGATGTAATCAACTAAAACCTGCCCAGTTTGCATTGCTTAGTCAGCTAAGCGCACCAATCAGCGGTAAGAGGGATTGTAGAAAGAGACAACTATATAGATCGTCAGACCTTGGTAGGAGATACAGCTGGCTTGCGTCGTTTGGCTGTGCGGGCGCTGAGTAAATACAATGGCGATCCTGTTTTGTGATTCAAATTTTGAAAGCGGAAGGACGACTTTCCAAGCCCTGTATCTAATCGTAATGTTACGATAATGCTGACTGAGATGCACATGTCAGGAAGATGACTACTGGCGACTTCCATTTGTTCGGATTTCTCCAAAGTATTTGTGAACGGCAAAAGCTTCCACAACAATTACGAGTAGGAGTCGGGTGGTGAGAAAATAGAATACATGTCTGAACTCCTGGGATGATTTCTTCTTCTAAGACATGCCTACTTTGTTCCTTAAATATCGCTGCTTTTGTTTGTAATTCTTCATATTAATAAATGGACAAACTGCGAGTGACGTGGCATGGTGAAACAAGAGATTCGCATGATGGTGCACATTGCCCAGGTTGCAATGGATGCTGTGAAGAACTGTAAATTCGGCTATTGGGACCATCTACCGTACATCTCAGATCCAGCCTCCTAGCGATTATAATATCATATAGTACGTTGTAAAGTGACAGGTTAATTTTCTATTTTTTTTTTTTTTTTTAATTCCTGCATAAAGTAACCAGGGCTAATATTTTATCACAGAGATGCTTATGTTCCTTATATTTAATGAACATACTAAATAAATAACGGATCACTTTACCTTTATTGTCATAGTGATACAGCGACAACAGTTCAAGGTACCGTAATTAGTAGGATGTATGTCGGACAACTAAATTACTCCTTTCCATGTTTCATCACACTATCCCTCTTTCCATTTGCGAAATGAACTCAAGACTAGTAACAAAATAGTACGGAGTTTGCAGAGAGCATGCTGTAACACACCTCGCCCTCACTTCTGAAATTTCGCGCATTCCCGAGAGCCTCCCCCTTTCCCCTCCCCTACCGCACCGCTCACGGCACCATTAACTCTAACGTTCTTTGGATACCGGGGCTTACCCGCAGGGTTTTAGAACCCATCTTGGATTATGGCATCTTATCCGACTCATTGCGTTAAACTCTGTGCCTCAAAACATTATGCCCCAGCTTCAAACAACTGTTCACTTAACAAAAATGGCAGTGGAGGGAAAGGGAAAGGAAGAAATTCCATCAGAAATGCTGCATTGAGATTTTCATTGTCGTAGCCTACTTTATTTGTCTAAAATATGTTGCAGATTATTAAGCACTTTAGCGCTCAAGAGTGATAAGAAAGTTGATAGAACAGGAAGGGAAGTTATCCTTAGCTAGGGGGCATCGTCGAATGAGCACAGGGCAATTCCATCGCCATCCTGATAAACTTTTAAAATGCTTTGGGTTAAGGTTTGGGCTGTAGGGAGGATGCCGGAGATCTTGCTGTTAGGAAACTTGACTGCTACTTCTCATTATTGTCATGTAAAATTAAAGTGGTGGCCACAGCCGATCTTTATTTCTGTGCAAGGTTTCGAGAGTTTTTCTTCATCTCTGTAATGCATTTGATACTTTCGTATAATACACGACTTATTTTAAATAGTGTGTAACTGCCGTTTTTATTACTGAGGCATTTTACATGGATGATCTGGCATTATATCGATACCTGTTACTGCCAGGCAACTTGACACAACCGTGGGATCAATTTTGTTTTCCCCCGGATTGTTTTGTTTATGGGCGGAGCGCGCCTTTCGTTAGCCGGTTAACCGGCCAGCCGGGTCTCTGTGGGTTAAACGATAAAACAAACCAACCATATATACAAACCAATTTAAGATGCTCATTACTTACCAAATTATCAAACGAAATGTTGAAACTGCTTTGTTTCATTCTCCACATATTTTTGACGTCTTTTTAGGAAATTATTCACCACTCGCTGTAGTTAATTTTGAGACATACGGGCAATTTTCTGACGAATATTATCTTTGAGTTCTTGTATCGAATACAGGTTTGTCTTGTACCCGCACACCCCAAATATAATAATCATCGCAGGCTGTTAAATTTAGTAGCCTTTTGCAAAAACTATTATGGAATTCCCGCTTATGCAAGACGACCAAGAGATTTTCAGAAGAAATGTTAAACAATTACCAATAGCATGTGATCTTTCTTCGGTGAGAACCCTATGCTACTCCTTTGGTTTCTTAAGCTGGACACTTCCAGTTTTCTGAAATTTATTATACAGAATATGGACAGTTTTAAGATCTGGAGCGTCTACACCCGGGAATCATGCCACTATTAACAACAAAACATGCTCATAAAGCGTATACTACTTAATATAAAAATAGCAGTCTTTTAACTTCACGCGCTGACCAAGTTAACGCATATAATTGTACACAAAGACACGCTGTGCTGTTATAAACACGCTAAGCATAATATATATTTTTATACTGTCGAATTAAGAAACGAATAACACAACACAAACCCGGGAACAGCTGCGCTAAAACTGCGTCAGTCAGTAAGGGCAATAAGTAAGCAAGCAAGCTAGCAAGCAAATTGCTACTCCCTCCATGGCGTGGCAAATGAGTGGGGGCTAGCTTATAGAAAAAACTACGCGCCGTGGGGGCAAGTAATTTAATTATATATCAATTTATTTGTATATTAATATTTGAACTGCTACCTAAAGAGCAAACAGATGACAGTAAGGCCATATAAGGCAGACGTAGAAACAGATACTTTCGTGTACCTGTGTGTATTGTACTTGGGAAACGATTATAGAAATAAGCAAGGAGAAAACAATATTTATTAAAAGGAGCAATCTGCATAAGAAAAGCATTAGCAGGAAGAATACATGAAAGTATAATATGCAAAAGAGAGGAAAACAAAACTTCCTTTGTGTATTTTGTATAGAAGCAACGCGTCATGAAACACGGTCCTCACCACACTGATAAAATATAGTAGAGTACGCTAAACAGTTGGAAGCCGTGCAAGACGCCCGTAGCATGGGGATTTTCAATAAAGAATAGCAGCACCAAGACGCCACAACATTATGAAATTGTGCGCTTTGGTTAAACAACCAATGAACAAACATTCAAACATTTTGATAGGATGAAAGCTAAAATCACGCGAGTACCATTCGCTTAGGGGCGTATAGGTACGTAGGCAGTAGAATATAGAAGCAGGGGATGTTCTAGAAGACGCGCACGAAGAACGGAGACGCCCACCCAGTCATGGAGGCTAAATATTTTACCTACAGATCCTTGCAATTTTGTTTAAAATATTTATTACAAAAATACTAGGCACAAGAATAATCAAATAATATTAAGCCCCACTACACTTGGACTCCCCTAAATGGATTTTCTGCTCCTTGCCTTGTTCCTACTACAGCTGCAAATAATGACAAAAGTGTATAACCCAACCGCTAACCGCATGCGCTACAGCTCCATCCTGTTAGAGCCCCAGCTCTCTGCTGGTTCCCTTGAGATAAGTTTATTTATTTAATAAACTCCATTCTGGCCGCTATTGTTCAAATAAAATACATAATATATTGAGCTTTCAATATTTAGTTAACACGAACTATGTAGACAGAGTACCCTATTTATAGACTTCTCTCTTGAAATGACCATTTTTAAATGGGTAGACCATTCGTTTCAATAAAAGAATAACAAAGCAGCGAATATATTTCTCTGGTCTTCAGAATTCGTGGAACAGCAGATATTTATACAGGTTTTTTATTTTGAAACTTGTTGGTCTAGGTTACTATCTTAAAATTAATTTAATTATAAAAAAGTGGATTGAAAAATTGTTGGGGAAGTTTATAACTAATTTTTATTCCATTTTAGATTTCTCCCCCTCAACCGCACTATGAAATTTCATATGACACTCTCGCCTTTTGCGACAGCTTCCTTAACGCACGCATGGGGAGTTGCGTTTTGGCAGCTGGATACCAAGGCGTGACTTCGCTTCATAAAATGTGTATAAAAGCGTTTCCATGTGGCAAATGCAGGAAATTTTGTCCTCTCTCATCTAAACATTCCAGGAGACGTTGAACATGAAAAAATAACAAACAAGATATTCTGCAAGCGAAATTAATATCTTCCATTATTGATTTACTTCCATTTGCGATGAATTATGCCATACTCCCTAACGGTATTAAACACCTTAAACTTTGACTTAAAGTTATAAATTTTGGCATCTAAAAATCCTGACAGCAAAATTTATCTCGTTTCAAATCATTTGCAAAACTGCAATGTCTAGTGATCACGGTGTTCTCTTTATTTAAAAAAAAAATGCTGTTTGCTTACAGCGGTAATGCAAAACTGACTTGAAAGTATCTCAAATTCTGTTATGTAAGGACAGATTCCTCATTCCTCTAAGCATTGGAAAATTGCTTTACTGTGTCACGACTTCGACACCTACTGAAGGAAATCATCTCACACATTCGAAGCTCGTGGTGTTGTGTTAGTAAACAGTAATTAATATTTTACTCACTGTCATATGCTCTTTTTGTGAGACATACCTGAACCCTTTTTGGGGGGGGGGTACTCGCTGCAATTCACACTCCGGCATGTTTTGTTT
The DNA here is from genome assembly GCA_030762175.1 of Metallyticus violacea. Classification (NCBI taxonomy): domain Eukaryota; kingdom Metazoa; phylum Arthropoda; class Insecta; order Mantodea; family Metallyticidae; genus Metallyticus; species Metallyticus violacea. Next base: position 4,245,277 of record CM060835.1, on the reverse strand, counting down.
CAACCTGCTCGGGTACAACACTAATTTTATATGAAAAAGCAGCTGAGTGGCTTAATACGCACTGCTTACAGATATACTAATTGTCTCGGCTAATCGTGTTAACAAGTAGATGTTTTAAAACCATAACCTACGTCATCAAGAGTCTTCTCTGTTACTCTGCTTCTTGTCAATGAAAACGACTTGCGTACAAACTTTTGTTCACTAATCTGAAATTACACTTCCCGATGAAAATTTAACATAAGCGTCTCTCCTGCAGCACTTGTAAATATTCTTTGCTTTAGCGTGAATTGCATGCACTCCTGGTATACTTCCATGATACACATTTTTAAAATACTGAGTGATACGTGCGGTTGCCGCAGTTGACCGACCTCTGCAGTTTTCCACGCTTGAAAGCCGGAGGGGAGGTCAGTACAAGTGTACCTCTAGGAACGTACGGACGTTTTCTTGTGTTTGTGTGACAGTGTATGGAGCATTCAGTAGGCAGAATGACGCGGTGTATCATTTACGTTAATATAGCTCACTTCAGTTATTCTATTCCATAAAGAATATTTAATTCGAATCGTGGTGTGCGCACATTGTTTCAAGAGAGATTCAACTTTCAAGTCGAAATTGATTTATTTACGATTAACTGATTGGTAAATGAATTTCCTGTAACGAGAAGTCTTGATTATCATAAGTAGATTGGTTTTTTAACTCCTTATGTGGTTTGTTTACTTTTATTTATGAAGATGACACCACGCATTCGCATAGGAAACGTTAGATTACAATGAACATGCTCTGCAACATTCCCCTAAAAAATCACTTCGTCGTCTTTAAGAGCAAACAGGAATTTTCTGTTCCTCTGTTCGAGCTGCTCCAAAGCTGGAAACTATAAAATTCCTGTAATACAAGATCTAAACCGGCTCACCCTACAACCGTAGATTCGGAATGAACTTTTGATAGTGAGCAAGGCCTTAATCTAATTTTCTTTATGTACGAATCTTAGTTCGCCTAAGTGGTATGTTAATTCACAAAACAATCGACTGCCACGGGTGGCCGAGGTCGTTCAGGCGCGGACTCATGAGCGGGAGGTCTGGGGTTCGAATCCCACCAGGACCGCCCTCCCTGACAGGTTTTTCCCAGATTTTCCTCACTTCTCATAAATGGCAAATGGCGGTGAGGTACCCTAAACTTAGGCCTGGAACGTTTTCTTCCTTAAAAATCCTTTCCCAATATATCATTTCATTTCATGTATCATCAGTGTCCTGTTGCCTCAGTAGTAAAAACGGCGTTAAACACCATTAAAAAAAACAATCGATACTGGAGTTCACAAAAAACCTAACCCTGCTTTACGAGGAAACCCTGCATGATCAAAGGATAGAAGTTGGTGCGACCTGAGCGGCGAGAGAACAATATGCCCTATTTATTTAAAATACAATTAATAGTAATAGGCATATGCATAATATTTTTGTAACCATTTTTCCGTAAATTAACTCTAAGGGAATGTAGGTTCGCGACTTTCCAACAGGACTCTACAACGGCCCATGTCTCCTTGCATACAATTCATGAAACATTCAACGATAGAGTCATCTCTAACAAAATATGGCCCTCTCGGTACTCTCATTTAACACCCTGCGATTTTTATATCTGGGAGGCATTAAAGGAAAAAGTGTACAAGACAAATTCAGACACATAAGAATAACTGAAAAATAACATTCGTCAAGAAAGTTCTTCCACTTCTCAGAGGGAAAGCAGAGGGTAATGCTATAAGCCGATGTGTGGAGAATGAAGGGCGGCATCTTCTTGCTTGGTACTGGAAGTGTTTAAATGTTGGTATTAACTTTCTGACTTCGCGTTACCTGCTTGAACCGAGCTACCGGCCGTTGAGTGTGGAGCTGTCCCACAAAGGAAACCATTGGCATGGTAAATACAACTGTACTCCAGTCTTACCGGCATTTTGTGTGCACTCAAGATCAGACGTTAGTGTATACAAACTCCGAATGCGTAGCGGAACGAGGGCACGGTTTAGTAAATATCTCATATACAGCATGTTTATAAATTGTATTAAATAATGAATAAATAAATTAATACAGATGTAGCGATAATTCGGTGCAAACACAAAGTTTTCCGGAATTAATGGTCACCAGCGAAGTATAAGAGAATAAGCAAAGCAGGCTTCATGGGCTCTATTCAAAATCTCTGTTTCTATTAAGCTGGGAAGAACAGATGTGACGTATGTGGGTTAATTTAGTAGCGGGAAGGCAATGGGGTTAGAAGATCACGGGGCCGTAAAACAGTTAACCATCGGCATGAGGTAATGGTTACGATCTCAATTATCAGAAGCATCACAGGGAAGTACGGCAGGCCCTCATTGAATATAAAAAGCGGGGGAAAAAAACAAAAAACAAAAAAAAGGTCAAAAGCCCGTATAACGTTGATCACAATGTAGGCTAGCTCGAGAGTCAATGGAACCCAGCGCCCGTATGCGCCGGATTCTTGTCGGCCCCTTTACCCAACATAGTTCGGTTCAGCGAGCCTGAAAATTTCGTTTCTCGGCCCAAACCAGAGGTACCCGCCTCGCATTAAGAGACTTCTAATTAAACTCCGGGACAAGATTTGCGGCTGCGATAGTCTTGAGTCAGCTCTAGAACACTCATCGAGTATCTAGGGTCTTTACCAGATCACGAAAATAGATTTGCAAGTTTCACAAGCAGTTATCAAAAGTAAAAAATGATACTATTGTGTTTTAGGGTTGTTCAGTAAAGAATAACTTTTTTACTCGCTCTCATAATTTTAATTATCTCTCTAAATGTAGTCCCCGTATGCGTTTCTGTCAGTCTTTAAAGACATTTTTTGACAGGTCCTTCAGAATCGCCTCCGTAGTCTTCAGCACCACTTCTGAATTTTGTGGAAACGTCTCATACAAAGATATCACACAGGGCCAAATCTGGACATTAGGCAGGTGTTGATTTTTGTGAGATATTCAACAACATTTACATCCACCTTTTTTGCACGAAATGTTTGTTATAGCCTTGCAGAGTTTTCAGGATATCTCTGAGGTATGTGTAGATATGATATGCTGACAAATCACTCCTTGAATATCGAAAAATGGGATGATTATAACTTTCCCAGCAGAAGCAACCACTTTGTGTTTGTTTGTAAATGTGGGCAGATTAAAAAAAAAAAAAAATAGCTGTTTGCCCGAAATGAGGTAGTCAAGTTTCACCAGCAGTGATTACCTTTGAAAGAAACTCCGCATCTTCCTGTAACATCGTCTTCAACTCCACGCGAACGTCTTTTAGTTTTGGAACCCACGTTTCAGTTACCAACATTTGCATAAGCGGCGTAACACAGGTCTCCCATGACTATTATACAAGTATGGACATTTTGCGGCGGAATTTGTCGACAACCGAGCTCTGATTGGTTCGCCAGCATCAGCCGCCATTTTGGTCCTGATGTCAGTGTGTTGTGTCATATGCTTATATGGAGAACATTTTCAAAATTTTATTTTTAGTTCATATTCCTGGGTGTTGTGCATTTGATTGTACAACTCAAGGAAAGAAAGGCGTTACGTTATATCGAATTCAAGGTTTAATTTTACATGTAAATTGCATTCCTAATAACTTAAGTAATAAAATATTTGTCAACATGGCTACGTTGTATTTAGCAGTGACTATTACTAAGTGTATTATACTTACAATATTATTACTGTATACACTGCGCTTATTCTTGAATACATTTGCCATGCAGTTCATGCTACTATTGCAGAAAATATAATTTTAAAAATGTAACATGCTACTGTAAGATAACTAAATGCACGTTCATAGTTGGAAGGAAAGAAATAGAAAATGCAGATTTATGGATTATGAATAGTTTAAATTTTCAGTCAGACATATCATTTAATTTATTTATCCTTGTTTTCACATACCAATTAAAAATATAGATTTCTGGTTATCATAGTCATTTTCAATGGACAAATTTAGAGCAGAGAAATATTAAAACTACATAAACTTTTTGTTCTAAATTGAATTTGGTAGGAAGCCCTCTAAGCCTTATAATTCTTATAATTCACTCTTAACTGGCAGGTTAACTGTAGACCTTATACAGTTTATGTCAACACTGATGTAATAAATGCATTACAACAAATAATTTAAATAGTTAATAGCAAAATAAAACGAGAAATTCATATTTTAAGTTTCACGTGTTGAAAGGGTGTAATTAATAAGGTCTAAGTTTAACTTTGCGATTTCTGTTTTAACCGATGACAGCCTTTTCCTCTGCCGGCAAATGACCCCGTCATTGGCCGCTGAGTTCGGATGCGGTACTACGCGAAACTGCCATAACTATAACTGACATAGTCTCAACACAAACATTTTAGAATTAACTGTATAACAATCGAGTAAAACGACAGAAGCTTAACACGTAGTCTTATGAGAGTTGGAGATGGTTAAGCCTAAAACATAGGACTTTAATCATGACAACGCCTCACTACGCTGGAAACAACCCAGTTTCTGTAGGAGTCAGGAGTCAAATTATTGCCCTCATCCCTACTGTCCAGATTTGGCCCCGTCATGTTTTTTGCTATTCCCCAAAATAAAATAAAAATTCGTGGTCAACAATTTGAATCACAGTGGCTTCATGCGAAGAATGAATTTGCATTGTATTTAAGAAACATGGCATTTAACATTTACAAAATGTTTCAATGAATGAGACGTTGTATAAAATCAGATTGTTATTGCTTTCAATTTCAGAACTTTCAGCGTGACCCATCATACATTCTCGTTTTATGTCGTCTTAGTATAAAAATATTAGATATTGAAACATGTGAGGGCAGTTTTTCTGATCTCATATGAAATCGGTAATGCATACTTAATACATTACTTCTGTAAGAGTTTTAAAATGAATAATCATGCCAAATTACTGTGGGAGCAGGTCAAAATATGGCGGCGGGCAGTACTTTTAATAAGGAATGCATCTCGAGGAAAACGATTGAGCTGTTTGCTATCAAGTAAAAAATCGCAGGGTAGTCTAACGCTAGTGCCGTTGTTGGGGAACGTACGATAACTGCAACGCAATGTAACTTCTCTCATTTTAACAAATTGCCTTGGATCGTTTCGCATTTCCCGAACAAAAGCGACTGTAGTATTATCATGAGAGGTGAAAAATAAAAAGGGGGGGCTTACTTCCGGTAACGATAATGGCAAATTTCATTAAAGCACAACATCAACATAGAGGCTAACTCACGATCAAACTGATTAATCTACGTCAGGGCTTATCAATAGAGGGCGTACTTGCCATCTAATTTTACTTTATAACGCTCGGTATCATTGGCGCAGTGATGTACGATGTAGGCGGTGGGTGTTCAGGCTGCCAGGTAATCGGCCTGTGGTGAGGGCATAACGAACGACCCCTCGGCGCAGCTCTTTTCCCTTTCTGACAAAGCCGCAATTTATCAATTACTCTCTAACTGGTTTTTATGTATATTGGAAAACACACTTTTTTTTATCACCCCATACCCCTGCACAGGCTTTTGTTGTGATTTTGTTTGGTCTGTCGCAGTTCTTTCATCTACACTAGCGGTTAATTATTCGCCAAACCAAAGGTAAATTGCTACACATGTTTCTTTCTTATTATCAAGTTGGTATTAGTGTGTGCAGTGCTCAAAGGGTTGTGCTCTGTTTTCAGCTGGACAGATAAACACAAATAAAAGTTGTGTGCAAAATTCGAAGGAAAACAAAACCGAAGTACTTCAAACAACGTCCACCGAGTTTGAAATAAAAATACACCAGTGGTTTGAGGATGCAAAAGAACAGGTAATCAGAATTTTTAACAAAACTTTGTCAGGAAGCGGTCCTGCTGAAACTTAAAATGTATTTAAACGCTCTTTGGACCAGTTACAGGAGTGAGTTTAGGCATGTTCATTAACATGTTAAGTGTTAAAATCCCAATAAAACTGTACAAGTAAAGTCATGAATAATAGACTGCTTTATGCTTTATTTATCGACATGTACCCTATTTCGATATATATATTTGGTAACCAATGGTCTTTCAAAGATAAAACCAGTGAAGGTCCGACGGTGCATAGTGTATGAATGTTTGCACAGCGTATGGAGTGTTAATGTGCACTCAGCAGCTGCGTTGGGACCCATCTGCCACACACTTTTATTTACCAGAGGTCATGATGAATAATATTAACGCATGCCATGATTGTGGTGAATACTAAAGTAATTCATTAAATGGATTCACTTCTCGGTCTGCTGTTGCAACCAAACTTACTTCCCACTCACTTACATTATATCTTCCGTTTTTAAATACTGTGTGATCAGTTTTGTTCCCCCCTCCCCGGAGTTTCTTGCCTATAGGCGATCGTGCTACTCGTTAGCCGGTCAGTGGGAGGGTAAAACAATAAAATAAACAACTAATTTAACAGATTCATTACTTTCCAAATTATTAAATCTAAATTGTGAATATCGAGTCAGCGATATGTAATAAAGCAGAATAAGTAACAAATAGCTTTTCTCTTGTAAAGTGAGTTGGTAGAGGTTCATGCTTTCTCGCCTGGAAGGGCCTGTTTCACAAAAGTATGGTCTAATTCATTACAAGTGCTATGAATTTTTAACTTGTAGTTATATAATAGAATTCTGGTCCACAAAAGTTTCTGCTACACTTGTACTTTACAACTCCATGCTTACAAATAGTTTTTCTTCGCGCAGAAGTATTAGCATTAGACATGCACTTGTAGCTTGTATAGATTTTTCTACAAGTGTAGGAATATTGGTAACTACTAAACTAGTGCAAGTTTTAACATATTCTCAATTTGGGAATCAGTTAAGCTAAATATGCGAAGTCTGAGCGAAAATGATGAGTGTAGGAATTGGTATAAAGAAAGAATCATTCTGTATTTGAGTATAATGACAAGGTAGGGCTTGCGGCGTTTCCAATTTCAAATGCATAAGTCCAGCCAGCATCTGGCTGGTTTTTTTTTTTTTTTTTTTTTTTTTTTTTTTTTTTTTTTTTTTTTGGCTATAACCCGCAATAATTTCTTTCCATTCCTCATTCCCTTTTAAAATCTTCTCTTTTGACACACATTTCCTGTTTTTTATAATGAGAACGTAATTGCCAAGCAACAAAAATAAATATATAAATATAAATGATTAAATGGACTAATAAAATAAATGGCCGAGAGTTTTCGGGAAGCCCGCTCGATTCTTCTGCCATCCATCGACGACTCAAAGTGATGCTCGTATGTATCCTATGCGATTTTTGTCTCAAAGTGAACTTATAGTATGAAATTAAAAATAAAGCTGATATTACGCTTGAATGTTGACAAATTAGCAGTATTTCTAAGAAAACATACAATACTAATTCAGTAGGAATGACAATAATCCACCTGTATATTAATGTATTAGTAATGTGTGGACATAAGCTAATTCAAGATATGACGTGTGACAAAACAGCTGTTCCGAGATTTTGCTCTTAAATGAAGTCTTTTGACTTTTTACTAATGCTTTACAAGAGTTGTATTTCTTCCATGGTATAGACTGTTATAAGTTCATATTTACGATAAATGTTCCATTCATGTTTAGTGGAATATGGCCCTTGTGTCGACTTATTCCTAGATAATGAATTAGATGTAGATAGGTGACATTTAACATGGTAAGAGTGTTTAAGTGCACTGTTTGATATACAGAACATTTTATAAACTTGCGTAATAAAATTAAATCATATACATAAGTGCGTGACAACAAAGACTGGGAACTTCTTTCAATGAAGATCTGCCTACATATTTCTCCTTTCCGAAGCTACAGCAAGTTACATCTCTTTCTAGGTCTCCCTATAGCCCTTCTTCCACGTGGAGTGTATTATAGTGCCATGCTTGGTAGACGGTTGTCTGTCGGCATTTCTTCTTCATTTAGATATGTTATTCTTCGATTGCTATGTTCACCACTCCAAGCTGCACTCTTATTTGTTCATTTCGCAGGCATTCTCTTCTCGTCTTGTGACTCCGAAGAAATCTATATGTGCTGCTTCCCGGTGTCTTTCTTCATTTTTTGTTAAAAGTCCAACATCCGCTCCCATACAGGAGCAAAGTCTTAAAAGGTAGTTTTGACTAATTTGTTTTCTAAAAATTTATTCTATTTAAGAAGGTCACCTGAAAAGTTCTGGAAATGACACACAGATTGCAGCAGCAGTGCAGACGAGTTTTGTTATCAAAATCTGTCACATTTGCGCAACAATGCGTGGTGGATTGGTCAAGAGCTATAGCTGTTTGTTGTAGTGCACATGTGTGTATAGGGGGGAAATGACAAATAACATGCTGTTATTAAAGAATGTAACAGAAATCCATACACTGTAGGAGACTGCACCAGCATTTCAACCGTTTCCGCGGAGTTTAAATGAGCACATGAAAGCTTGGAAGATGACCAAAATCCGTCACTATGTCAGAAATTATCGATAAGACGCAAGGATTAGAGGTGTTCAAAATTGCTCGAGCTGAGGGCATTTCAGGGTAACGTGTATTTCAAATCAAAAGGGAATTAGAGTACAAAGTTCTCTCTTGGTCCGTTTTCAGAGAGATCCCGCCGACCTTATGCGTCCACTTGTGACCAGTGACGAAACATGAGTCAGTACTATACACCTGAAACACAACAGCTTTCTAAACAATGGAAACAAGCATCACGATTCTCCACCGCCATAGGAAACCAAGTGTGTGATTTTCTGGGATGCCAAGGGTGTACTGTGAATTGATTGTCTTCCATTTGGAACATGTATCACTGGAGTGTATTATGTTAACCTTTTGAATCTATTGAAAGAAAAATATATGAGAAAAGGTCATCTTGCATCTCTCACACTCACACATATACCTTTGCAACGACGAAAATCAATATATTGGGGTACGATTTCATTGGTGGAAAGAAAGTTTCTTTCCATGAATAGCTTAAATCATCAGCTGAGACGTGTTTTGCAGGCCTAAAGGAATCTGCTGGGATAAAGGCTTTAGAGCATCGCTGGACAAAGTGCATTAGTGTCAAGGCAGACTATGTTGAAAAATAAGAATACTTTCAAAAAGTTTGGCCCTCAGTTTTTGCTTCATTTCGAAAATTTTTCAAATATCCTCTTCACTAAGTGACTTTATTTCTAAAACGTGTTATGCAATTCCGTAAGTACTTAAAACTTCTAACTTGGTCTATAATCTTATCATTTCTAACGGTTTTCATTCTACTGAAAAGTTTTCCTTAAAATGCCGAGTGATAATCTCTAATCGGTGCATTTAAAACCCAATAAGCATCCAAAATACCCTATAAACTATAAATCCACAAAACGTAATATAAAAATAAAGATTTAATCACAAATACGTATATAGTTGCATATTAAGAGTACAACAAATAAATATTTGTGGCTGATTTTTGTTGACATTGTTAACCGAATTTAATTTTTTTGCTTACATTTTTAATTTTGTCCATTATTTAATAGCTAATAAATGGATTAAAAAACTGTAAAATCTATAAGAAATGCGGTAAACTTAGTAATAAAATAAACTTACATATCAGATTTGGATTATGATAAATAAAATGGATCTAGTGTTTGAACACAGGAATATATTTCTGCAATATAAAGTAAGTTACTAAAATTAAACAATTGGTGATTACCCGCCAGGACAGCGTATCAGGTTGAAAATTTTCTTTGTAGTTCTTTTGAGAAAATTAGACCATATTTAAAACAATGGATGTCCTTAGGAAAGTCTTTTCTCCTGGTGGAATATATACTATTTTATCTAGTCTTGCCGGAAATTATTAACTTTTTTCATTAATGCAATATTGTTACTTAACTTACTGCACCCGGAAGGAGGCCAAAATTTGACCGAAAGTAACAAAGTTTATATTTTATTTGCGGATCGTCGCTTCTTAATGCCTTTAATGATTTCAGTGTAGTACAGCGGTGATGCACTTTCGAACACCTTCTCTTCTTCTGATACGCCTGGGAAATCTAATTTCGTGGAAGCTAAGTATCATATTTCTGTACAAAGCTCGTGGATAGTTCGATTTAAACTTGGTTGTGGCAGGAAAATAGTACTTTTGATAATGCCAGGCTATTTCCCAACTTCCGTTGGATATAAAAAAACATTTTAGTAAACATGTAATGCGCATATGAACTTTGTATTTCCACCCATCCTCCTAACTGTATTTACCGCTCCTAAGGCGTATCTGTCGATTCCGGAAGGATGTCTCCTATCGTCTTCGGGAAGCGCGTCACTAGCTGGAGGGGAAAAAAACTGCCCGGGTTTAGAAGGTCGATCTCCGATGGCGTTCTCTTTTTGTTCTCCTGGTGGATGTTATCGCCCAGAGACCGGCGAAGCGTCACTCAAAACGTTGCAGAGACCCCCTCCCCCTCCTACATGTCGATTAGCTAAGCGATTCTCGATGTAATCGGTTCTTGATCGATGTTCCTAGAAATTTTCTTATTCCTTTTTGTGCTTACCTGTTCGGCCGCTGGCACAACGCTAACAAGTTTGAGAGCAGGTTTAATACTGTTGGGAGCAATACGCAGGTTGTGTCATCGAGAAAAAATGTCGGTAGAGCATTGTGGAGATCTGCTTTGAAGAATTTGCACTGAAGTTGGTATGAAGTTGATAAAAAGGGTGAAAAAAAGTAGACGTAACGATAGAAAATAAGCGTGTGTTGAACAGTCTGGAAATATGGGATTTTAACACCACAACTGCTGTGTTTCAAGTAGGTTAATTAGCCAAATTCAAGTTGAATAAGAATGAACGTAGGATCTAGAAAGAAGTGATAACACTGCGGCACTGTTATCGCTGGGAAGAAGGGCGTCATACATAGTGACTAGGGGACCTAACAAGGGTCGATGTTTAAGAAACTACGAGAGAACTAAATTTTCTGTTGGCAAAACTGGAAAGAGCAACTTGAACATAGTGATATACTGAAACATCCTCCTGCACCCCAAATAATCCAATTCAAGGAATTGGTTGAAAAAGTTGCCTTTTTATGTACTGCAAATAAATACCGTACAAAATTTATCTCAAATTTCAAAAACCATAAATGTTTTAAATAAAATATCAGAAAATACGAGTAAATAATTCACGTTAGCTTAAATTACAAGCATTTTAAGTTTTACAATTCCAATTTAAATTCTTCTGCACACAGGCAAAAGTTTGATGCAGTTTACTGTTTCTGAAGCAGTTGGAATTTTCATATTGAATGTAATTAACATTTAAATACTGTACCAATTTGGCTAAAATGCTACGTGATGATTTTTCCTTTTGCTTTCTTGCATGATATAAATGCCCATTGCTAAAATTGAATAAAACATAATTTGGAAAACTCAGTTGTGTTTCTCCTCAAATAACGCAAACTGATTTCACTGGTTAAAAGACGAAATGTTCCTAGAGAAAATCAGTAGAACTTATTAATTTTAGGCTGCTGAACATGAAAATGACCTCCATTTTCTGCAATAGACAGGTTAGGTGGATTATTAATTCAGGTAGAAACTTTTGAAACAGCTGGTAACGGAGGTGTATTGGTGGATTTATGCCGGCTTGCAGGCCAAATCAATTCTCACCTTGTTATTCCTTTACAAATTTGGTTTCTGCTGGTGTGATCTGTGTTCAGTGATTCCAACATTACTGTGAATGACTATAAAATAATGTAGTCATTATATAATTATACTATATGTTTGATACGAGTGAAACGGTACCAAGTAGCAACCCTACCCACTCTCGCAACCCAAAGTGTAAGAGTAAAAACCCCTCCCGTGCACAGTGACCCAGCCATTACAATGGAGCTGAAGAGAGAGAGCATTTTCGCGCCATGAGCCTTTAAAGATTTCAAGTGTGGTTTAACGGAGTCCCAAAGCCTTGAGCGCTTGCAACAGCTTTTGGGGATCTTGTCCATCTAGAGCAACATTTTCGCGCTCGTTTGCGATATTTGAAAGGGGCCGAACTTCACTGCAAGATAAGGAGAGAAGTGGGCGTCCGGCAACGGCAGTGACAGAGGAAAACATTGTAGCGATGGAAAAAAACGGTATGGTATGCGAAAACTGTCGCGTAACATTTAAGGACAACAAAGAATCCTTCCAGGTTTAATCACCAGCAGGATCAAAAATTCTGCTCGACCATTTCGTGTCAGGAAGGTCCCCTGAGTGCCCCACAATTTGACAGATGTACAAAAACATCGCGTCGAATGGTGCTAAGAAATGCTGCAGAGATTCGCCGGAGGGAGCTCAAGGCGTGATTCTGAAGTCATCACTGATGATGAAACATGGATTTACCAATTTGATCTAGAGATCAAACGACAGTCAACAGTTGGGTTCTTTCCAGATGACGTTCCACCAATGAATGTGAAGAGGGTTGAAAGTGTAGAAAAGGGTGTTCTTCCCCCCCCCCCCAAAGTGAACCTGTAACCACAATTCCTGTGGAGGAGCAAAGGGCAGTTATTGCTCAGTGATATACCACAGTCTGCCTACCGAAAGTTTTCGAAAACGCTCCAAAGACAGGACTGAGCACCACAACGCCTTCGCTCACACGGGCATTGCCTCGAGTCCACAGAGAGCAGATTCATGACACATCCGCTTACAGTCCTGGCCTGGCTCCATGCGATTGTTTTCTCTTCCCGGTGATAAAAAATCGCTTGCGAGGAAAACGAGTTTCCTGCCCTGAAGAGGCTGTGGCTACATATAAAAATGAAGTTTGATGAAAATGAGTGGCAAGGGTACTTTGATAAGTGATTTTTGAAGATGGGAATTGTGTAGAGTGTGGTGATAGTGTTTTGAAAAGATGCAACAGTCAGAGTGAGTCCACTCCGTCCCAATTGGACGTGTTTCAAAACAATTGTAGTGATCCTCGTATCAATAGTATGGGGGGAATAAAGCAAGCATAGAAATGAATGCTACATTCTTCCGTTCTTGGTGTGAACAGAAGGAAAAGGTTTGCTTTAATTTACCCAAATATCCCCTTATCTATATATTGGACATAGGCCGACGCGGAAGAGGATATTTCGCTACCTCAACCTCGCTCAATGAGGCCATTTGTGTCAACGACCCATTGGTGCACCCTTGGGAGGAAGGGATGAGGAGAGGGTGACGCTCGGCAGTCATAATATATGGGCGGGTAGAGCTCGAAATGCAGACGGAGTTCCTAACATTACTAGATTGAACCCCACGACGATTGAGCCCCCCCCCCCTCTTGTGCGAGTCTCTCAGAATGTTCTCCATACCAGACTCCAGGGTAGAAATGTAGCGATGTGGATTCATGGTATTATTAAACATGTTCCAGACGAGTGGTAGTCTCCAACAGGATTATACGAAATATTGCCGATTCTTGTCTGACAACCACTACACAGACAAGCAAAGTCCCCTTAACACCAGGTACAAAAAACGTTTACACACGAGAGGAAAGTAATATTACCTGCTTTGAATATTAAACTGGTACTAATGGAAAGCTTCGAAATTGAGAGGCATTTAGGAATTTTCATGAATTTCCACAATTAAATGAATCCTAAATCAAATAGAAAATATCCTTAGGTCCTCAAATAAGAAAGCCAGACTTGATGCATTTCTAACTGGCAAGGAGAAAATTGCACTGGTAGCCTTCTTTAGAGTTGTCGGAAATTTCCTACCTAACAAAAGCGCATTCAATTATAGAAAATTAGTAGAAAATGTGTAGATGGCATATAATACAATGGAATGCAACATCCTTTTGAAAATGAGAATGTTTCATATTCCCGTTCCTGGCTATGTTAGTAATGAACACGGCGAACGTTTTCGTCAATATATCGCTATTTTGCTGAAAATGAAGCACAAAAGTAAACTATTCTTATTTTTCAACACATTAATGCACTTTGCTCACGATGCTGCAAGTCTTTATCCCATCACGAACGTCAGATTCCTCCAAGTCAGCAAAATGCGTCTCAATTGATAATTTATGCTCTTCATCGGATGAAATGTCTTTACACCAAGAAATTTTCTCAGTTTATAGAGCAAATTAGGGGAATTAGACGGACGTGGTTGCAAATTGTACCCCGATTCATTGATTTTCGCCATTCCAACTATACATATATGAAGGCGAGCAATGCGAATTTCTTTGTTAAAACCGGCCTTTCTTCACTAAGCCCAAAAGTTAGCTCAATACGCTCCGGTGATAGATTTTCCAATGGGAAGACAATCAATTAGCAGTACACCCCTGGCATCCCGTGGTCATGTCTGCAGATTTCACAAACATGCCCACAATCGTGATGTTTCCATTGTTTAGATTGCTGCTTTATTTCAGGTGTGTAATAATGTCATAAAGTCGGCAGGATCTCTCTGAAAATGTAATAACTTTGCTGAGAGATTTGCACTCTAATTCGCTTTTATGTGAAATATGCATCTCCTTGAAATGCCCACATTTTCAGCAATTTCGAACACTTTTTATCGGCGATCCTCCAGAATCACATCCTGCACCCTATCACAATTTCTGATGTGACGGATTTTGGTTGTGCGTTTGATGCATTATCTTCGAAGCTTTCATGATCTCTATGATTCACTTGGAAACCTTAGTAAATGATGTTGCACAGTCCCCTAGAGTGTTTTGTCATATCTGTTACATATTTTACCAAGTACGTAATAACCGCAAGATTTTCCATATTTGTCATTTTTTCCGTATGTACTGCAAGAAACAGCTACAGCTACTATGATTCTTGACTATTCCATGTATTTTTGCACAAATGTTTCATGATAAGATAACAAAACTGCTTTGAGACTACTGCTGCAATCTGTGGCATATTTCGAGAATGTTTAAAATGGCCGTCTGTAATTATTTACTGATCTGCAATATAACATACCCCTTAGTTAAAAATATAGACGGATATATTATTAAAAATTAATATATTCTAGTGCATTAACGAAATTTATTTTATTACATTTTAATATTGTTGTTTCTTCAAATCAATCATTTCTACAGTCATTTTCAATCGTCATTGTATTTTATCGATTTTATTTAAGATGTGCGCAATTTCTTAAGTTTTTTTACTATTGATTTTGGCAAAACCGATTTTTTGTCACTCTGTATTACATATAACAAGTGTCGGTCTTTATTCTTGTCTAGTTCATTAGAAAGTAAATGAAATTTACAGCTGAGTCAACTATAGGTCATTCTGTACGTGCATCCGAGATAGTTTATCTCAAAAGTAGCTCCCCATTCAAGTAGAGAAGGTTGTTTGCCACAATGCTCTTTACTTACCTAAAATATTGCGTGCGGTAAATTTTCCATATCAGCAAAAAGTTGTGTTTTGGGCTAATTAAGGGTGTTATTAATATTAATCAGGGCTACGGCAATGAGATAAAGCAGCCGTTATAATTAAATAAATGAAATGAATTTAAAAGTTAAATAAATATACATTTCATACTGTAACTTTTACATATTATAAAGCCAAATCTTGTAGTAGAAAATTTATATTTCTGAAGGGCAATAAACACAAATTTAGTCAATTAACGCACCTTCAGGTAAATGTGTACTTAGCAACGACCCTCCACCGATAAATCTACTGAGCTTGCTGGAAATTAGGATTAGGCACTCTGAGTATACAGGTCGCCGGCAAGTGGATTAACATAAACAGAGCTTAAGCGCATGCTACACAATCGGAAATAAACGAGTTTACGCAATTCCTCCCAAAACCCTCAAAAATAAAAATATAGTTAAAGAAAAAAAAACAAAATAAAGTTGACAAAATAAAGAATAAAATAGGGTTAACTTTTGTTCTCGATATTCTCAATACTAAAGAGGTATCGATCCTTGTGCCTTATATCGATAATTTTAATAAAAACACCTTATTAATATTGTTGTCAAAGTCAATAGCAGATCCAATAAAACCCCTCTCCTTGCTTTCTGCAGATGGTTTAGCGACAGTATATGTGTGGTCTACAAATTTCTTTAATACAGGGCGGGCTTTCACGTAAAAACCAGAGCCCGGAAGAAAGACATAATCCTTTTATACTGACTGGGTGTATTTAAGAGTCAGATAGAAATGAACATGTTTTCGTACATATGGGGTTGGTAGGGCCAGTTTACATTTTGCCTAATGTTATCTATTTTAAGGTTTAAAACCTCTTTTTTTTTTTTTTTTGTCTGTTTTGGATCATTATGAAATTTTCTGTTATTATTTACTAATTTAAAAAGGCATATAAAGAATTTCAGTCATCGAAGCGAACAAAGTAATACAAATTAAATAGCATGCCCACCTCACAAAAATATCTATTGAGAATGTTGTTATACCTTTATTTCTTTACAAGCAGTCAAAAGCTTTCTCCTTAACTCATTCACTTAAGTTCTTTAATTATCAGAACCTTCATTAGTGAAAGGAATGCACGGCCTCCAGACCATACATATACCAGGAAATAGGATGAGGGAAGTACTGTAGTTTTGAATAGTCCCAGCGAATGACCTCGTAAGATCTGCGCGAGACAATTCTAGGAAATTTCTGGTGAGGGTAACTTATTTGTCTTAATCAAAATTTCCATGATGTGCTGAAAGACGAATGTTTTGTTGTAACTGATATAAATCCTTCAGAAATAACATGTTTTAAATATGCTTCGATCGCTTCAGTAGAAGTAGAACGTTCTTTTTCCACGATGACAAATGTTTTCTATGCTGACTATGACAGTTGATACCTTGAAAAAACGTCTTGTTTTTTGTTATAACAAAGAAAAGTAAGTTTAAGTGCTTTAAATGTTATGTGATAAAGAAGTTATTAAATATCTTAAATTCTTATTTTTATTAACAATGAGTGAAATTACTCTCTGTTTTCACTTTTAATAAATACCTTTTTATTTATTATATTGCTGCCTATTTTTCGAATTTTCATTTTGTTAATTTGAACCAAAATAAATACCGAAACTACCCTGGCTTTGATAATAACGTACCAGAACAAAAAAAAAAAAAAAAAAAAAAAAAAAAAAAAAAGGAAAATGTTGAATTCAGTATGAAGTAGATATTTTAGAGCATGCTATTGCAATAATTTCTAACGTAATTTCACTTTTCTTAGATAAGGAAAATCCCAGTTCCTCCTACAACATAATTTCATTTGTAGGTCTGATCTATAATAAAAAGATTTTTTGTAAACATACCAAATTATCTGTTAAACTGTCTAATTGCAAGTAACTTGTAACAATTATACTCCGGCGTTCTTTAGCATTAAAACTAATTTTTATATTGCCACTGTGAAATTTGAAACCATTTTCAAATGAAACATCTTTAGGCTTTCACGGCCGTCATTGTTATTATTGAAATTGTCATAACCAAGCTATTTTGCGTGGTCTTTGGTTTAATTAATTTAAAAACCAGAGCTTTCGCTGACGCTACGGTCGGTATCATCAGTATACTGAAAGTGTCTGGAGAGGCAGAGGCACAGAGGGTGTAGGAGTGTTGGGAGTGTTTGTTGTCCAGTAGCGAATTTCAGGTGTTACTTATTTGAGAACCTCTGCCTTTGTTCGTGTTATGTGAATACTGCTGTATTTCTAAGCCCTCTCTTTTAGTCAAATTAAAATATCCTGTTGTTGAAAATGTATAATTAAAAATTTATCCTATGACAATTTTGAGCGGCTTGTTCCTTATCTCAGATTTTTTTTTTTTTTTTTTTTTTTTTTTTTGGCTGACTAAGACGTAAATTCTCTTGTGTTCTGCAAGACAATTTTTAATAGCTCTTTCGGTCATACCAATTCCACATTCCACTTTTCCACATTCTAATGCACTTTATACTGGGTACTCAAAAACAAAATGCTGAAAATTGTAGAATTGAAAGACAGTACCGAACTAAGCATTTTGAGAATAGGAACAAGGGGCCTCAGAAACTTTCTTACTGCGCTACATGCGTCAACATTAAATCCATCATGTTAGAGTCTCGGGTTGTGGAACTTGTTCTTGGCGAGTCAGATGGATGCACTCTTGTACAGTACTAGGTTACTGTCGCTAGCTGTTTGATGTTCAATGCAGCATTTGTTTTGAAGCCTACTGGATGGTACGGTAATGCCGAGCGCTCGTCTTTAAATTAGGCGACATTTATGGTTCCAACATCACTGTGCCCCTGCACATTTTCACTTTCAGCTCGAAATCACCTAAACACACCATTTGGTGACAGATGGATCGGCCGAGGTGGACCAGCTCGGTACATCAATTATATACGCGTATTGTGTGCCAGTACCCATAAGTTGAGGGAGTAGGTACAAGTGATTAGGTTCATTTTGACTGGCAAATGAAGATGATTCATAGCGTCAGATTGCAATTATCATGTTCATAGTTTCGTGCTGCCTTTCTAATCTACAAATTTCTGCACAATGTTTTTCCGTACCCAGTTCATTTGGGGCTGAAAGGATCCGTTGTGTCTTTCACAACGCAGTTTTTTTATATTTTTTTGTTGTTGTGAAAACTGTCTTTATATTCTTTTTCTCAAAACCCAAGCAATACCTAACGTGACGTCTTCTATAAATGGTAAGAATGCTTTAATATCCTCTTTATGTCTGACACTAGAAGTCATGATTTTCATTGTTCAATCGATTTCTTTCTTGCGGTAGCCATTTGCTTGCAAGGCTCCCTGGAGATGGTCAAGTTCAACTTAATAGTGTCTCAGGCCTTTTTTTTTTTTTTTTTTTTGTATCGGTGAGTCCGTGTTAGAATTAGATTTAGATTTTGTTTAATTACGGACGCTTTTTAACACCTCAGATCTTCAGCGTTGACAAATTTTGCTCCGATGCCTCTTCTTTCAGGCTTGAGGTTCTTTTTCATGCCGTAAATGTAAGACAAGGGACACACGGCTTTACTTCCCTTCCCTTCCCTTCCGAAAGCCTTACTTAGGATTTTTACGTCCGAAAATATCCATAGGTCCTGGCTGGGATCGAACCCCCGATCTTGGGTTTAGGAGGCAAGTATGTTACAATTAGAGCTAGTTATTATTATTATTATTATTATTATTATTATTATTATTATTATTATTATTATTATTATTATTATTATTATTATGCTGGTTGATCGTGCTTTGGGATATCTGTTTGCAGGTTTTCTGTAAACTTCGTGTGCAAGTGCCTTTCGTTACGTCGAACCAGGAAATCTAGGAATGGAAGTGGGCCGTTTTTTACTATTTTCATAGCAAATTTTATATTAAAAATGGTCGAGGTCCCATGTGGTTAAATTGTGAAGATATGTGTTGCTGTCTGTAACCATTCCTTTCTATGTAGAAGTTCCCATTCCAAATGGATACTAAGTGAAAACTACGCCATTTGCAGCATTTGTAAGAAGAGTTTTTCTCGAGATAAAACATCTTTAAATACTAAGCAACCTAAAGAAACATTTTACCTCAATTCAAACATTCTTTTTATTGAACACTTCCCTCCCCCAAAACCAAGAAGACGGTGAAATGTAACACGTGGACAGGTGCCCGAGGACGAGCCTATGTCCGTTCGCTAAGGATCAACTGAAATACTTTGATCTTTTTTGAACAATAAATCTATATATAAACTACAACATGACCGATCAAAGCTACTAAATAGGAAAACATGCAGAGTCAACCAGCCATTTAACATTAAACAAACTGCTCGGTTGGCCAAAGTCGTTAAGGCGCGAATTTGTGAGCAGAATGTCTAGGGTTCGATTTCGCCAGGACCGTTTTTTCCAGGTTTCCTTCAGTCATCATGAATGACAAATGTCAGGAAGATACCTAAACGTAGGATCATTTCAGCTCATGTACCATTAGTGTCCGCCGCCTGTAATGCCTCAGTAGTGATAACGGGAGTTAAACACTTAAAAACATTAAATAACTCGTAATGATAAACACAGTAAGCGATTAAAGAAATTAATATATTTCTTTGATAGTCATTATTTTAAAAATAATAACATTTATATTATATTTGATAAAAAATGAAAGTATCGGTTATCGACAATCATGTATCGAGACTATAAAGTATCGACACATCTCTTGTTATGCGGTATAAAATTTAGTTTTCTGTAACGCACTAGACAAAGGTCAGATGTTCAGATGTTGTAGTTATGTATTATTGTACATCTTGGATCTTTTGACCTAACTATTTGAAACATTTAACCCTAGATTAGGCTTAAATATCAGAGATGCTTAATAAAGAATTTTCTTACAGGATATTATCTCCCGATAAAATTTAACTTTACAATATTTTGTTAGCCCAATGGTTAATGCACTCGCTCTTGGTATTGATTTTATTGTTGTCACTTCCAGTTCCCGCCTAAGAAAGGTGTGCAAGTTAGGGTGTTCAGTTCCGTCTAAGGTGACACGCGACGAACAATGTGCTGCTCTGAATTCTGCTTTCGTCTCAATAAATCAACCGCTGAAGCCCATGGAAAGTTTTCTTCCCTATAGCACAGCTCGAAATTGATTTAAAATGTTTAAAGAGGAGAGACCGTAAGCTTCAAATAAAGGTGGACCCGGATCTCCAGTTTGCGCTCAAACGGAAGGAATCATTTAACACGCTGTTGTCATTGTGAGAGAGTAAAATCAAAAATTCTGAAAATTACCCACAGATATGTAACTCAAAAGTTGCACATGAGACGTGTTCGTGCATGGAGGGTTTCAAGACTCCTGCTTGCAGGTTTGCCTGCATTTGAAGATGATGTTACAGGAAAATACTTTCAAAGGTGATGAAACTTGGTTATATCATTTTGATTCTGAGAGCATACAGCAAAGCTCTGTGTGGCACCACTACCAAAGAAGCAAAATGATTGCTTCTGCTGTGAATGGTGGAGCGGGTATTTATGGTGGGGCTTTAATTATTTACAGGGATTTTAATTTGAAGGTCTTTTGAATGCTGAATAATTAACTGGATTATCTTCCTGAGTTACATCGGCTCTTGAAGCCTGGAGTTCGATGTTCCTATTTCTCTGGTTCCAAAGCAGAGGATAGACATCTCAGGGGAATATGAACTGTTTTAATGACTTGAAGTCATTAGGGAAGGACGGGGAGTCTTTACTGGAGTAATACAATTTTGGGCTCAATTTGAAATTTTAATTTATTGGACAACTGGCGGATTTAGCAACATGCTGAGCGTCAGTCCATGATGACAAGTCTTGTTTTGTCATTTTGTATAGTTTCCCGTACGCTACAGTTCACCACTCGAATATTTAAATACACTATTCACATGACTTTAATTTTAACCTTAACTGCACTTCTCCGTAACAAATTCACGCGTGACTGTCGCCTATAATTTCACCGTAATACTGATCACTTCGATGTAAGGGTTTTACCGTAAGAATAATCTGACTGTGGTAACTTGTTCACGATATAACGTGACTCTTAATGACGACTGAACTGTAGTGTTATGTCTTTAACTATTGACTGCCTTACTAATATCACTTTGTTATACTGCCCGGTCATCTACTCGGTGTCGTGATCCCCATACTGTCCCGTTACTGTATCTCTCTATATTGTGTGATCTTTAAAAATCTACTCCCTATATTTGATATAAAATCTATTATGTGAATTCGCTCAGCCCCGCGAACTCTTATTTCTTCAAATATTCTAGAAATCGACTCAACTTTAACCCCCTATTGCCTATTACACGATATCTTTAATATTTCCTATTCCTTCTAATTCGTTCAATTTTGAAGGATGTGTATTGGTTGAAGTTTTTCTTATCCGCTACTTTTTTTTTTCAAACACTCAGATCCGCATGCTAAAGTTTACCGATAAGGCACGCTTCGACCATATATAAGCGGCATCCCTTTGAAACTGTCGGAAAAAGCTAAAATGTTGATTTCTTTTAAGACACTTGTCTCCGCAAGCAGAGTTTCTTTAGAATATGGCAAGTTACAGTTATCGATTGAATCATATTTCTTAGTTTTCCATGTCGAGGCTATAAAAACATTTACGTCCTGATGTCGCAACCATGTATGGATGACTGAGATTGGGAAGAAGGGATCCCTCTTTAACAAATGAAGAGAACCTTTAGAGGCAAATCGTATTGTCCTAAGACTTCTTTAGGCATCCGAAGGTCAACATGCCTGTCCCTTTCATATAAATATAACAACGACATACATGTGTGCGTGTGTCTGTGTGCACTGTCAATCATAGTATTATAGAAAGATAACTTGAGTATTACATATTAATCCAAAAAACATCTATACACATTAGCAATTATAATATTGAAATATTGACCATGATAGATATAATTGATAATGTCATTCTTGATCTTGTTAATAATACCTGAAATCAAATGTAATTATTATTGTGATTGGGATCAAATTCAATTATTATTAAAATAGGTATTTTTGGGACAATTCCTGCTTCAATGGTTTATCAGTACTTGTGCCTCCGCGCGTACCTATAACTGGATAACACTACAGAGATATCCTGAAAACTCTGCACCTCCGCCCTTAGTAAATGTTGTTGCTGAATATCTCACAAAAATCTATGTGAAGTGTGTCGTCCACCCTCCCTATAGTCCATATTTAGCACCATATGGCGTTTTCCTTTTCCTCAAATTGAAAAAAAAAAAAATCTTGGGAGGCATTTTCCTTCACCAGAAGCAGCTGTGTAGACTGCGCAGGCGATTTAGAAAGGTAAAAAATGGTCTTGACAGAAACTCTGGGACAGGTGCATTACATGCAACGTGAACCACTTTGAGAAAGATCATCGACATTATGAGGACGTGTAACCCTCGAATGTTATACTTACTAGTAAATAGTTAGGTAGGTTTAGGCCGCAAGCGAATAGGCGGCAACACCTCGGTCTGCAGTCCGGACATTCCAGATCCAAATCCCTTGGGGCTTTCCATCCAATCTTGGGTTTCCCTAGTCGTTTAGTCGGGTACTGGAATGTATCTTTTCTTTCCTACTCCTTTCATTCCTTTGGTTCTGTTACAGAGAGGAAAGAATCAGGGGGAGATTGTCTGGTGCAGTGTTTCGTCCCGGCACCTAGTATGGAAGAGGCTCTTAACTGCTTGGAGGGTATGCTCCATCGGGGTCTGCAAACCTGTGCCTTGCTGCCTCTTGGATGCTAACCAACTTTCGTCTCCTTCACCTCATCCCTTCCTCCCGAAGGGGTGTAAGCTAGCGCTTGAGCAATGCTCAAGTACCAAAATATCGTCCTCTGTTCCTAATAATCCAATAAAAATGACAAAAAGTATCAATCACAGTCGTATTTTAATTAGATGTATTATTATTTGAGTAATTTTATACGTCGGACTATTTTGTATTGTAATTGCTCAGCAAACTTATAGCGATTTAAACTGTAAGATGACACTTTATTTTCCTAGCCAGCCAATATTACTTATCGTTTCTGTAGATTAACTACTTGAAACTGTACAAGCGGCTTTTTTATGCAACATGCGTTCTAGTCCAATGAAATAATATATTTTTTAAAACTAGAACGTTCTACGTTTTGAGTAATTTTTAATTAAATTTTATCGCACGTAATTTTTATAAGCCTATAATATTCCAGCATATGCTAAATTGTTAATTTTATAAATACCAGCATGTTAGTGTATTCATTTATAATTTCAAGAGTAAATATAAATTTAACACACTTTTCCTTACGGGCGAGGAAAATAACTGATTCATAAATAAAGTATAATTATTGCAGTTAATCTATACAGAGTTACAGTATGACAGAGCTGTCTTCATTTGATTTGTTTATTTTTACTGAAATGGATGCCAACCCTACGCAGTCACTCGGAACCATAGAACGCCGAGGGGCTTTGATGTACCCAGTAGTAGGATTATGAGATTTCATCCCACCTACGGCGTTTACCTGCTCGTTTCAATAAACAGAGGTAGAAAAAAGGGGGTAAGGTTTAAAACCAAGAGAGGGTGAGAGGTGAAGCAGAATTGGGGACAAATCTCCGTAAAACTTTTGGCCGCTAGGAACTTAACTAGTTTTTAGTGAGAGTCAAAAAGAGGCGTAGCCGTGCGGCCGAGTTGTGCTGTAATACATTCAAATTAACTTGTAATCCTAGGTGATTTATCTGTTTTGTTAGTACTGCCATAACCCGCTGGCAAGTGTGGGAGGATGGGAGAGGGGACGGGGTGATGAGTGGGTTTCAGGGGAGCTCTGCCCCTAGCGGAATTTATCATTCCCATCATCTCTACCTGTGTACACATCAAGCAGAGGAGAAAAACGCTTTGAGTGATTTTTTTCTGTGTTTGTTTTGACTGTGTTTGTTTTTCCTTTTGCTACCTACGCTTTTCCTCCCTTTCTCCTTTGGATAAATAATGGCCTCAGGATAAGCGCTGCAGTCCTACATTGACTGAACTCTTCCACTTTGGAAAGTGTGAACTGAGGATATGAAAAGTACAGAACTACCTTCAAGTAACTATAAACTTCCAAATATTAATGTTGTTCAATAAAAATAATCATAATACTTTTTAACAACATTCCTTTACTTATTCTCATAATTTTGATGCTCTTTTCTTTCTCAAAGTAGTCCCCATTGGATGCAATGCACCTGTCCCAACATATCTGCGTCTTCAAAGACATTGATAGGTCCTTCAGAATCGCCTCAGCAGACTTCGCCACTTCTTCTGGTGAAAGAAAATGCCTCCTCCAATTTGCGGAAAAGGGAAAATCACAGGGGGCTAAATGTGGATGATAGGGAGGGTGAGAGATATATTTCGCATTTATTTTTCTAATATTTTCAGCAACGGCATTTGCGATGTGCCTTCATGCATCAAACTTGTTGCATGGAAACTGAGTGGCCTTGCGGAGTTTTCAGGACACCTCTGTAGTATTGCCCAGTTACAGTCGTGTGTGCAGGTGAAATATTTTTGCTCTCAAGCTCGAAATGATATAGTCAAATTTTATTTCAACGATTATCTTTTAAATAAACTCCGCATCTTTCTGTTACATTTTCTTCAGGTGCTTGCATTTCATATGCAACTTTTCAGCTACCAACGAGTGGTTAGCATCCAGTGAAATATTCAGAATTTCTGAAAATGTTCTTAATGTTTTTCGATGAATTCTGTCTCATAATGCCAGCATAAACTGGAGGGCCGTGTTCTTTGTAATTGATTGCCTCCCCTCTTCGATCTTGGAAAGAAACTTTCTATAGACCTCAGCACTTAACATATCTCAACTTTCACATCCCTCAAAGACAAGAACCAGAAATGACACACATTAAGTTAACAAATGTAATGTTAAATGTTTGTGTCTGGAAAGTATCATGTTCAACAGACCTCGTATAAGTGAAGCTACAAATTAAAGTTTAAATCAACTTTCTCATTTAGAAACGCATAAAAACTTTCCAGCATTATTATTGGATTCAAATATTAGTTTTAGTTTATTTCTCTTACTTAAATGCTGCTCAATACATTCCTTAATTATCTTATTTACGACCTATTAAAAACTTCGAACATCGTCCTTTTCACCTTGAAATGTATGCAGCTAGTTCACATTGATTAATCATTCGTTCTATACTTGTTCGGAAAAGAATAGCATCTATACTTTTGTGTTAATGTTTATCGAATTTTGAAAGAAAATTTTTTTTTCACGCGAAATGGGTGAAATTTTGCGAAATCTGGTTTCACAACATGAATATTATGCGAAGATATATATGAGGATTGTTTGATAAGTCTGGCACACATTTTGCTAAGCGGTAAGAGTGATTCGTGTAACGGATTTGTACAAAGTTTCAGCTGGATGTGGTGCTCAGTT
Organism: Metallyticus violacea; assembly: GCA_030762175.1. Taxonomy (NCBI): domain Eukaryota; kingdom Metazoa; phylum Arthropoda; class Insecta; order Mantodea; family Metallyticidae; genus Metallyticus; species Metallyticus violacea. Next base: position 4,219,646 of record CM060835.1, on the reverse strand, counting down.
AATTGTTGATAGCTATCTGAAAATGCCGAAGAAAAAGAAGAAGAAGAAGAAGAAGAAGAAGAAGAAGAAGAAGAAGAAGAAGAGCGGGAGAAGGTTCGTTCAGTTATTAAACGTTTACATTTAAAGGGTTGAACTGCAAAACAAATCTATCAGAGTTGGATGAAGTTCACACGGACTCTGTAGCATTATTGAAGTCCGTTTATTTCTGATTGGATGATTTAAAACGTGATCGAACAAGCACTGAAGATGAACAGAGTTCCGTCCATCAGAAAATCATTGAAAAAATGCATGATATCGTAATGCAAGACCGACGAGTGAAAGTGCGCGAGACAGGCATCTCAACTGAGCGAGTGCACATGTCCTGCACGAAAAAGCTATAATGAGAAAGCTGTGTGCACGTTGGGGGCCGCGATTGTTGACTGTTGACCAAAAATCCATGCGGAAGAACTTTTCAACGGTGCCTGGCACTGTTTATGGCAATCCGCAAGACTTGGTGCGCCAATTCGTGGCTGTATACGAAACTTGGGTCCACTACTACGCACCGGAGTGCGTTGCCGAAGGTGAAAAACGTTAAACCCGTTTAGTTGGTGGGTGTAGTGATGACAGACTTTTTGGGAGGACGGGGATTTACCTGTTATTACGTAACGTTATTGGACCGTTTACACAGTGAGTTGAAGCAGAAGTGACCAAGAGTGACGTGCAGACAATGCGTCTGCTCACACGTCGACCGTTGCGATAGCAAGTGCATCCAAATTTCGCCCCAGGTGACATTTTTCTTTCCTAACTTCAAAAATTGGCTTGGAGGGTACGACATTTTGGGCTAATGAAGAGGTTATCTGTGCTGTAAACGAATATTATGCACAGTTTGAAAAAGGGAATAAAATGTTGAAATTTCGCTGGTCTAAATGAATCGAGCTCAAAGGAGAGTATGTTCAGAAATATTTTTTTAAAGAAAATGCTATTACCAAAGTCATCTATGCGTCCCCGTATTGTATTTTTAAATATTTATTATACAGATGTGTTTATCCTTATTTCAGTGCAAATCTTACTGTTAAAATGTACCACCAGGCCATCAAGGCTACTCATGATATCTGAATTCCATAAATAATAAAGTCATCTTTCTCTATTCGACGTCACCTACAGGCTCAGTCTCGCATACCTGTAAATCTCAGGTTGTAATGATTATAGATAAGCTGCAGCATGAATTAACACGTTGTAAATTGAGAGGGTTTACAGGTAATGGCTTTCGATAGCAGCACTTAAATATTCATTAGGCGAGTGCTAACGGCAGCAACGAAGCGGCTTTTTAATTGTATCCCTCCGTCAGCAGCTTAAGAAAATTGTACGCCGACAGAAATAAAAAAGACTTTCTTATAAAATAAAGTAAACGTTATAAATATTGTCATCATAGAAAACGAAAAGGGATTTTCATTTGTTTTATTTATACATGCTCTGTAACAGCTCAGGTCATCAGAATGAATGAATGAATGAATGAATGAATGAATAGTGTTTAACGCCCGTTTTTACTACTGAGGTACCATATGCGGTGAACACAAGTGATACATGAGATGAAATGATAAACCGAGAAAGGATTTTTTTTAAACGAAGGAAACGTTCCAGGTTTAAGTTTAGGGTACCTCCCTGGCATTTGCCATTTATGAGGACTGAGGAAAACCTGGAAAACCCCCAGTCTGGGAGGACGGCCCTGGTGGGTTCGAACCGCAAACGTCCTGCTAATGAGTCTGCGCCTTAGCGACCTCGGCCACCTATGGCGATATCGTCGACTCGTTCTTACATATACGAGGTGGTGTCCACAATATTTGGGACTGGTGCGGCCATCTCGACAGTAGTTGCAGTGGAGTTTCGTAGCTAGGTGGCCCACTAGTACATCTGATGAGTGAGTGTTTAATGTTTTATGCAGCTGGGTAGCTGTGTTGAGATTCTATAGCACTCTTCATGATACTCTGTGTGTAGTGTGTGGCTATTTTACGATGAATCCAAGATTAGAACAGAGAGTGTGTATCAAGTTTTATAAAAATCTCGGAAAAATGCTACGGAGACCCTCGCAATGATTTAACAAATGTTTGGGGGGGGGGGCAAAGCATGAGCCGTACACGTGTGTTTGAGCGGCATGCTCGGTTCAGGGCCGGCCGTACAGCTATTGAAGATGGTTCTCACACCGGTAGGCCCGCCAGCTGCACAAAGCCTGACATTGTTGCCAAAGTTCAACACCTCGTTCGTGAGGATCGGCGTCAAACCATTGAAGACCTTACTCATGAAGTGGGAAGAAGTTATGGGACATGCCAACGAATTTTAACTGATGAATTGGGGCATGCATCGTGTCGCCGCAAAATTTGCGCCAAGGATCCTGGCTGCTGATCAGAAGGCGCAGCGTGTTGAAGTTTGCAGGGAGCTTCCGATGACCCAACTATCTTGTCCAGGATCATCACCGGCTACGAGAGCTGGATATACGCTTATGACCCTGAAACAAAACAACAACCCTCCCAGTGGAAGAGCCCGAATTCATCCAAAAAAAAAAAAAAAAAAAAAAAAAGCGAGACAAGCGAAGAGCAAAGTCAAGAGCATGCTCCTCGCTTTCTTTGATACCAAGTGGATTGTGCACAAAGAATTCGTCCCACCAAATCAAAAAGTGAATTCCATGTACTACTGTAACGTTTTGCGACGGCTCCGTGAAAATATGCGGAAACGACGGTCCGAACTTTGGCGACAAGAGAACCGACTGTTGCATGACTATAATGCGTCCTGACACATTCCTTGTTCACCAGGAGCTTTTTGACGAAAAACAATATGATGATTGTTTCCCACCGACCGTATTCGCCTGATTTGGCACCCTACGACTTCGCTCTATTCCCCAAACTGAAAATCAAGTTGAAAGGACGTCGATTCGACACAATTGAGAGGATTCAAGAAGAAACGCTGTCCTTGCTAAACACCCTCAAAGGACATGATTCCAAGATGCACTTGGAAAATGGCAGAATCGCTGGGACCGGTGTATATGTGTGGAAGGGAACTACATCGAGGGTGACGGCGGTCATTAGTCCGAAAGTAAGTATTTGACCAGAAGGTATATGATTGATTTATTTATGGACGCTCTTTAACAGCTCAGGTCATCAGCGTCCCATTCAACTCAGGGCGTGAAACGGCCTACAAATTTTGCTCAGAGGCCTCTCTTTCAGGCTTGAGGTTCTTTATCGTGCTGTAAATGTACGACACGGGACCCACGGCTTTACTTCCCTTCCGAAGGAAGCCATACTTAGGATTTTTACGCCCGAAAAAATCCATCGGTCCTGGCCGGGTTCGAACCCGCGATCTTGGGCATAGGAGGCAAGTATGGTAACCACTACACCACCAGGACCGACTAGTTGACCAGAAGGCAGCACCAGTCCCGAATATTCTGGATACAGAGATCTGACGAGAGTTTTAAAGATATATAACAACATTTTTATTTGCGGGATCAGACAATTTTTGTTGTGTCTGATGACAGTCTTCATAGAGCTGTGAGTAATGTGAATGAGATTGTAAAAGATTACAATGAAAAGTTCCAAAGCCAAATAATGTCATTTAATGGAAAAGAATTTATGAGATGTATAATAGTATTAAAGGGAAAATATTGGAATAAATTAATAATTTTAATTACTAGATACTAATATGCTTTACTGCCAGAGGGAATATATTATTCTAAATTAAAATTAATTTTATAAAATGATGGCAGCCTCTATATTAACTTACAACAGTGAGAACTGGTTAATTGATAGAGCGCATGAAAAAAAAATTGAATCAGCCGAAATTAAATTCGCCTTAGGGGGCGGATTACATAATCCTAGATAGCAAATAATCGAACTTTTAATAACAGATAGAGTTTTGAGGCGTAGTCATTACACTGTAGGAGAAGTGTTAATCACTTCAACACCCATCCCTTTTGAAGTGGAAACAGATCTTTAGATCTTAAATTCAGGAACACGAACACAACGAAACACTAAAAATATTGGGTCATCCATCTAATTATCTGATGACCGACGCGGCAACGGCCATATAGCCATTGCTCACGGCTAGTCGGACTGCTGGCAATTCAAGCCGAAGGGGCAATGTAACAGTCGGTTGTAGAAATATTGCAGTGATTAAATTTTAATGTTTTAAAAAGTTATGTACTCATCCATGTCACGCAAGGAAATTCTGGTACTGCCTGCCTTCATTTCTCACTTTTGCCTTATACCTTTTTTTTTTAGTTTTTTATGAATTGTATTACGTTTATTCGGTGCGGACGTATGAATCATGGTGGAATAGAATGATTAGGCTGAGTACAGCGCGATCAATTATGCTTTCCCCCGCGGCGTAGGGTTTTTCCAATGAGAGAGCCCCCCCACTCATTTATCACACCATCGAAGGGATAGCAAGCCTAGCTTGCTTACTTGTTGACCTTGCTGACTGTAGCAGACATAGCGCTGTTGTTCCCGGATGTGCTGTTGTTTCTTAATTCGACAGTTTATATATAAAATGTATTATGTCTCGTGTGTTTACAACGGTACAGCAGGTCTTTATGTGCGCTTTATATTTATTAATTTAATGGTGAAATAATCATAGCATATCCTTTTTTTTTTTTTTTTTTTTTTTTTTGAACATACAGTTGAGTGTGTTATTTGTGTGAATGCCACCTATCTCTTTTTAGAGAATTGACCTACAGGGAGTGTAATCATACATTTATTTTGAACAGGAGACTGATACTGCTCAAACTGCGAATAATCCCATCAGAGCAATTGCACAAGACAGAGATATCCGTAGGGATTTGTGGCCCGCTCGGTCCCACGATTTAACAGCCTGCGATTTTTATCTTTGGGGTAAATTAAAAATGCTTGTACAACATGAACATGAACTCTTACAAGAACTCAAAGATAATATTTGTCGGGAAATGTCCAGACTCTCAAAATGAACACAGCGAATGATGAATAATTTCCTAAAGAGATGTCGAAAAATTATGGAGAATGAAGGCGGGCAAGTTCAATACATCATTTGATAGTTTGGTAAGTAATGAGCCTCTCAATTTGTTTTGAGTATTGTTGTATGATTGGTTTGTTTTATTCTCCCGCTAATCACCGAAGACCCGCTGATCGGCTAACACACAAACGAACGGCCATAGAAAAAGCACTTCGGGAGAAAAAACTGATCGCATGGTATTTGACAGTTATTATTTTTAATAGACTTTTCTCTAGGACTAGACCCGTTTTGTATCTTTTACTGTTCAAATGACTGTGTGACGGGATACTCAATGCCAACGTAGTAATTCGCTAAATTCGAACTGTTCGGCCCGGTTTGACTTCTGGGTCGATGCAATTATCATATAATTGCATAACACGATATAATTTACTCAATAAAAATAAGAAAGGAAGCATTGAAACGATCTGCCTTCTTTTTCCTGTTTGCTACGGTTTCCTTTGAAGAGCGGGGGTTTTATAGTAGGTGGTAATTTTAAAAATGTTTTAAACATATTACACATTTGTTTACAAATTATCTTTATATATTTAATTGTGTGTTGCTGGCGGAGCTTACCATGCTGTGAAAATATTTGCTTTTTGCTTGTATGAGTTTCGCTGTAACAGAAGAGCTAATATAAAGCTTTGCCCTAGCGTTCCAGGGCAACATGTTTGTGTTTTCATATCGTTAGATGCTTTGGAATGAAAGCAGCAACAGAGGAATTTACTCTGGAAAGGCAGAGGACAAATCTAAAAGCGTGGTTACGTGTTACGCCACAAAAGGCCCTCTGGGTAAAATATTGAATTAAATATTGATAGAGTGAGGGTGCCATACGGGTTGAAATTTCTGTAACAGAACTGTTGTATCCCATTAACGCCTGTATTTGTTACGCATTGTGGTTTAAAGAGAATTTTGTAAAACAATTTTTATTTTTAAAGTGTACGTAGCCTAAACAGAGGAGAGTCAAATCGGCATGCTTAGGTTGCAAGCGCCGGCAATGACGTAATGGAAGATTTTTCCTTCGCCTAACCTCTGGGTCGTGTAACGGCCGGTCGTTCGGTTGAAGCTGCGGTGAAGGGGAGTCAGCAAAGACTTTAGCTAAAAGATAATTCACTCACTATTGTCTACAAATCTTTCACTTTCTATATAGTCATATCAAAGCTCACTAAGAAAAGATCGCGATTTGACAATGGGAATAAGCCGTAACGTTGGACAATAGATGAGGAATCCATTTGTATCTACACCTACATCTGTTATAAACGACCTATTCATTTACTCGAAAACTGTGTCTGGTCTGGTTGTTTCGTTTCGTTACAAAAAAAAAATCACAATACTACTTCCACACTTGTGCAGCAAATTTGCATTCCCCCCCCCCCCTATTTATTTGTCAAACTCATTGAATGTCTCGACGGCATCTTCATTTTAAATTTATTTTTTCCCATCGATTAAACTTAGAAAATTTGGAATCAGAGAGAAGGTGCTCTTAGGAGCAATAAACATAAAACCCAATGCGTGCGCTTTTACCATTGCAATTTACCGCCACGGGTGGCTGAGGTCGTTAAGTCGCGGACTCGTGAGCGGAAGGTCTGGGGGTCCGAATCCCACCAGGACCTTCATCCCTGACTGCGTTTTTTTTCCAGGTTTTCCTCAGTCCTCATAATGGCAAATGCCGGAACGGTACCCTAAACTTAGGCCTGGAATGTTTCCTTCCATAAAAAATTCTTTCCCAATATATCATTTCATCTCATGTACGTATCACCCGTGTCCACCGCCTGCGGTGCCTCTTGCGTAAAAACGGAATTATTATTATTATTATTATTATTATTATTATTATTATTATTATTATTACCATTGCGATGTTTTGGAGGGAGAACTCTTTAATATGTGCCAATATTTCAAATTATCGAATAGTACTACTTTATAGGTTACTGTTAGTGTTTTGTCGTTTTGGTTAGCACTTCGAATAGGGTGTATAATGATGCATTCAAATTTGATTCACGGTCACGGACCGCCGTTGTAGTAATTCACTTTTCGAAGTGCACTTCATTTTTGGTGCAAATGTGGTCACGCTAGTATATAACAATAAATATTTCTTAATTTTTGTAAGTTATTATATGTCTATTCATTTAATTCTTTTGTGGCATACCCAAGAGTGATGGATTCAGAACTACCCTTAACTCCGCCCAGCTGCTTTAACTCAAATTGTAGAGCTTGGATCTTCATTTTTAGTGTGGTAATAAAAACTGTCTACCTAATGTCTATGTCAAAAGCCCATATGAAATTTAGTCTTAAAAATAACGCAACAAAATGCTGCTGCAAGCTCCAATTCCATTTTCCACTTATTGCCACCAAGAAATTCCCTACAGGTGATTCTCTTGTCTTAAGACTCTGTTCAGTTCCAACTTTCTATACAATCATTCTTATGTATACTTTCACTTCAGAATAAGAAGTTATTTCATAGTTAAACTCGGTGTGGACGTGTCAATTGCTAAGCCATATACACAAAACATTACTCAGGTTTTTCAGTTATTCATCATACAAGGGCACATTGATAAATCTGGTAATTTCAACGAAACGTCGGGAAATTTTGTTAAGCGGCTTGACGGTTGGTAAGCATGATTCTTGTAAGTTTTGTTCTAATTTTAAAACAGCTGTCTTAAGTGATCGGTTTCGTAGAAATGGATAAAGACGAGTATCGTGTAGTGATAAAATATTTTATTTAAAATAGTGCACTGCGGGAGAGATACAAACTGAGCTGGAGGAAGTTCATGGGGATTCTGCACCAGCACTCAAGAACATTTATTACTGAATGAATTAATTTAAACGTGGTCGTACGAGCACTGCAAATGCTGCACTTTCCGGACAACTGAATGAGTTTTCTTATGAACAAATGGTTGATAAAATTCATGGAACGTGATAGAAGACCGACGCATTAATACACGTGAAATCACTGAGATGGTAGGCATCTCACATGAACGGAACATAATATCCTGCGTGAATTTCTGCATATGAAGAAATTGAGTGCGCGATGGGTGTCGTGTTTGTTGACTCCTGACCAAAAACATTTCAAGGATATTTTAAGATCGTGTGTGGAAAAGTTTCAGCATAATCCGAATGACTTGTTGCATCGTTTTGTGACTGTAGACGAAACTTGGATCCACCACTACACCCCGGAGACAAAACGGCAGTCTAAATAAGGGAAGGTGAAGGTGCACCGAAAAAAGCTAAAACCTTTCAGTCGGCGGTAAAAGTGGCCGTAATTTTTTTTTTTGGGGGGGGGGGGCTCATAGGGTATGATCATGATTGACTCTTTGAAAAAGGGTTAAACAATGCCTGGCTGTTATTAGGTTAACGTTATTGGATCGTTTACAGAGTGAGTGGAAGCAGAAGCGACCAAAAACCACCAGGACAAAAGATCTGCTTACACGTTGGCCGTTGCGATGGCATGATCTGGGCTTTCCTAACCGCAAATATTAAATTAAAGTCAGTGAAGAAATTTTGACTGAATGAAGGAATTATCTGTTATGTAAACGATTTCTGAGAGAATGAAACTTTTGGAAGCTGGCTGGGCCAATTGTATTGAGGTCAAGGAGATTATGATGAGAAATAACGTTATTATTGATTTTAGTGTTATTTACTAAGTATTTTACCAGACTTATTAATCCGTTTTCATAACATAACGTGCTTTCCGGAACTGTTTATGTTGGAAATTAGGACAGATGACAAAGGAAGCGAAAGCCAAACTTCGGCCGTTTGTACAAGCAACAGCTTCATCTGCCTCCAGGTGTCAGCTCCAGCGGATTTGTCAGACATGCCCAGCATGCAAGCAAGAGTCTGGTGTTCTAAAGGAGAGGCTCCAATATCCTGAGAATATGTGTGAATAGTCAAAGGAAGGATTTTTGGACAATTTTCGGATAAATAAGTAATTTATCATTGCACACATTTTATAACTAAGTCACAGAGAAGGTTTGTTCCTCGCAACTTTTCAGAAGTCACTTGGTGACATGTGGCACATAATAATGTATATAGTTTTGAGAATCTCCCCACCCAATTTTATAGATTTTCTAAGTGGGTTTAAACTTTAAAAAGCCTAAGTCTGCGCAACATGTGCCACGCCCCCTGTTACAAAACAGTTTTGTTTCTGACGTGCAAATGCTTGCATTATCTATTTAGAAGGCTGTGTCCAGGTGTACCAACATTGTTTTCCGTGTCTAAACTACTGTTGTTTGCTTTGTTTATGAGGAGAAACACCTGGTAATATTGAAATTTGTTTTCTGTGTCTACCTCCACGACGCATAACATCCCTCCACCTCGCCTTGCACTTTTTCTCCTCAACCGGAACTATGTGCGGGGAAACCGAAAAGAAAATATTCATAACAGCATTCGCCTTTCCTCTTTAGCCACCCTGCTTTATAGCACTTTTGTTTTGTTTATTTTTCTGGCCAAACATCACATTTGTTAACTTTTCTCTTTCCAAGTGTAATAATTTTAAATACTTAGTATTTTAACTCTTCCTTGTTTTACTCTCCCAAAAATTCCGCCACAAGATTTACATTAAGGCTGGATTTTTAAAGCATCATTGTTTGTACACAGCCAGTAAACGCCAGTGCCATGGTTCCATCGAACGGCTCTCGTGTGGACACCCCCCGACATTACCACGCAAGGGTAATTCCAGAACTCGCTTGTTTATAAAGGCACCATGTGCCGACCTTTCCCAGGCATAAAACAAAGGAAGAAAAATAAAGAAGAGAAAAACAACAGGGAGTTTAGAATCTGTGCTTGCTCGCTAAAATGAGTTACCTTGCATCTCAGTTTTTATGGTGATATCGCAAGTATCTTCATCATGAGAGCAGTTCTGGGTCTTGATATCTGTAACTTCCAGTTCATTTTATCAACATGGGAAATATTTACAATTAAACTTGTTAACAGTTAGAAAGACAACCTAACTTCTCTGACGTAATAGTTAGCAGTAGGCAGCTGTTTACCGTCGAAGCAAATGTCACACTTGTATGTTTGAAGGTCAGTTGTGCAACTGATCGCTAGTTTAAAGTTTTTGGTTGTCATTTTTGCACCAACCGACGCGGATTGCCGAGATCCTAAAGGCATGGACTTATAAACGTGAAAACTGGGTTCGATGACCGCCAGGACCGTCCTGCCAGATTGGGATTTACCAATCCTCATCAGTCGCAAATACTGGGGAGGTACCCTAAACTTAGACTTGGGATATTTCCTTCCCAAGTAAAATTCTCTCCAGAGTTCTCGAGTAGAGTCCGTTTCCCTAACCTTTGATGCTCCGGTATATTGAAAACTATCACAAAAGGTTGCACTATATTTAAATTTAAAAAAGCATTGGTTAGTTAAAGTAATAACTTCATTACTGATTATTTTAACCACAACAAAATAATTTAAATAATCATTCTTAAAACTTAAATCATTAATATTATTGATAAAAATACACAAATTACAAGACATTTACTAAACCTTTATTTGATAATAATATTTTTGTATTAACAATGTCCGAATTGTGAAAGGAGAGTCTATCCCATGCCACCGAGGCAATAGTGTTGCAAGTGGGAATCTCTGTAAAACTCATAGTGGCAAATCAGTGTAGTATTTTAATTTTTATTCTTGCTCTTTGTGCTGTGAGTAGTGCTTATTTTTACCGGTCAGTAAATGCAAACTGAAATCGACAGCTCACAAAGAACCAATAAAAACAACAGTGCAGTAAAACCTCTGTATTTGGACACCCTTAACATATCTCATTATATTGAACATTTTCTTGCAGTCGGACAAATTTCTATGCTTTATCATGTCCCTCTATATTGGACACTCCTTATGGTCATTACTATGTTATGTACACGTAATTTTGCTTATTTAAGTGTCATTGGCATTTATCTCTAAAGATTTAAATGGGTCATTAGCAAGTACACAGTATTGTAACTTCCAAAGTATGATTTTCCCCTGACTGACTTTATGCCAGCTTTTTTGAGCTTGATTGGCATTTATTTCTATGCTTTGCAGTGGGTCATTAACCACAGTGTTGTGGAAAGGTCGGTTCTTCTTTGAAGATTGTTCTCTGTTGTGCTTCCTCGATTCTTTACAAAATGTAAAATTCAATAAAATGAGATTTCCAGGCTTATTGGCCGTGATCCAAAAGATGTAAAAACCCCTGACGTTTCGCCCGTTACTCCGTCGGACATCTTCAGAGGATAACAGATAGGTGATAATATTTTAGTTTCTTAGTGGGTAGATTGTTTTTACGTTAACTTTCCCTAGAAGTTTGCCAATCCTGTTTATGAATGGTAGGTAAGCAGCGCTTAATTGGCCTAAACTGGTCCGATTTTCCTAATTTTCAGAAATTATTTTTATAATTTTATTTAAATGTCATGTCCGAGTTTTGTCGCGAAAAACAAAATACTAGTGCCGCTAGAGCGATTTTTAAATTTTGGGTTTCAAGTATATCCCCACTTTTAATGGTTCACTTTCGCTGATTTTCAAAAATTATTTTTCTTATTTTATTTCAATGGCATGTACCGGGTTTCGTTGAGAAAAAGCAAACACTTTGGCCGCTAGAGCAAATTTTCGCTTTAGGTTAAACCTCACTCCTAATGGTCCAGTTTTGCTGGGTAATCGTTTGTTAATTGATGGTTATATGTGGAGTTTCGACTTTTTTAAGTGCTTAACGCCCATTTATACTCTTAAGGCACCACAGGCGGTGGACACTGGTGATGCATAGAATGAAATGATATACTGGAAAAGGATTTTTTTAAGGAAGGAAACGTTCAGGCCTAAGTTTAAGTACGTCTCCGGCATTTGCCATTTATTAGGACGTGGAAAAACCTGGAAAAAAAAAAAAAAACCTCAGTCAGGAAGGGTGGTCCTGGCCGGATTTGAACCCCAGACCTCCCGCTCACGAGTCCGCGCCTTAACGATCTCGGCCACCGTGGAAGTCGAGTTTCGATGAGAAGAAACAAAAATTGCGGACTCTAGGGCGTTAACACACACGTCGGCATTTTTGTGCAGTAAGTAGGATCGGTAAGGATTTGAAGAATTTTTTAGGAAACTTAATGGGCACAACGTAAATTTCTACATTTCTTCGAAATTCGCTCTGAAACTAAGATAGGAAAAATTTCTCTGTTCCTTATAAAACTAATGCCTCCATCCAAACCCTGCAAAGTACGAGTTTAAATATAATGATTATATTCTAATTTCAATAGAGGTATCTTGATGGTTTTTTCCTGATGATAACGTAAAACAACGGGCTCCTCAACTTAACACAACATGCAGGGAAACCCAAAGCAAAACATTTGGTATGCTGTTATTAAATACTTTTACTTTTAGAGTTTTGGAGTAGCGTTTAACGCCCGTTTTTACTACTGAGGCACCACAGGCGGTGGACATTGATGATACATGAAATGAAATTATATATTGGGAAAGGAAAAAATATTTTTTTTAAGGAAGGAAGCGTTCCAGGCCTAAGTTTAGGTACCTCCCCGGCATTTGCCAGTTATGAAGACTGAGGAAAACCTGGAAAAAACCCCAATCAGGGAGGACGGTCCTGGCGGGATTCGAACCGCAGACCTCCCGCTCACGAGTCCGTGCCTTAACGACCTCGGCCACCCGTGGCGGTACTTTTAGAGTGATAATGGTAAAACCTGTATTTAATAGCAATTGTTGATCTGAGCCATTTCACATTCCAGCAAGACGAACGGTAAGGTTAATTTGGAGATGGTACCTTATGTATAAGTTGTGTATTCAATCAGCTGATCGTCAACTTACAATAAACATTGTAACGCATACACATCGCTTTTGTAGCACAATATACGCGAGAAAAGAGAAACATAAAAGGAAATGTTAAAATTATTCCTGAGTATAAAAATATACTAAATGGCATTCAAAGTTCAATTTTGAAAGATTATACAGTCATCAAAGCATGGTCCCAAGGGCATAACAATATTCAAGTCAAACATAAAAATGTCAAATACTACGCACCGATGATTAATCAGTTAGCAAGCCAGGATCTTGAATAAACAAACACACATCAAATCATTGACCCAAGCATATACCATATTATATGAGGACTGTTCATTTGATTTATTATGGAATTAGTAATATAATAATGGTTTTGAAGGTGGATTTAATTTTAAGGAAATTATCACAAGTGGCATGCAGTTAAGGCATGATCCGCGAGCGCGAAGCATGGAGCTCAATTTCCGTCAAGATCTCCCCCCTTTTTTTCTTTCTTTGTTCCATCCTCAGGCCTCGTCAATGGCAAACGCTGGTGAATCTGGCATGTTTCCTTCCTTCCTTCCTTCCAATTTATCATTTATCTCGTATAGGTATCAATATCAGTAAAAACAGACGCTAAATACTGTTTTTGACGACATAGGTTATAACTTGATTGTCGTTTTCAAAGCAGTCTTCTTTGGGCACCATGCACCTGTCCCAGTGTTTCAACCAGTCTTCAAAATCATTTGACAGTCCTTCAGAGTCGTCTATGCAACCTTCATTATTGCTGCTGAAAATACCTTCCACGAAGGCGTTTCTTTAAATATTTAGAGCTAATTATGGACTTCAGGGAAGGTAACTTATGTTAGATATTTGGCAGCAATATTTGCAATGTGCGACCGTGCGTTATCGTGCTGCAATTGTGGCCTATTGCACGTGTATGATATGAACTTAGATAGTTTTCAGGACATCGCTGTAGTATTGTCCACTTGTGTGCAGATACGAGAAGCTGGTAAAGCGTTCCGTGAATATCGAAAAATGAGATGACCATAACTTTCCTTTGCTGTTTGCCCTCAGTATCGAAATGGTGTAGCCAAGTTGCATCCATCGCCTTTGAAAGAAACTCCGCATCTTCTTTGATTGCTTGCAAACCTGCACACAACACATCTTTTTGTTAGCGTATCAACCCACCGTCCACAAACACGTCTCATGTGCAACTTTTCATAATTTCAGAAAATGGTCAAAATTTTTGTTATTCTGTAGTCCTATCTAATAATATCAGCATACGTGTTAAACGTTTTCCTACATTAGAGCACAAATAGGAGCATCGGATGCACCTTCCTTTGAAAGTGATTGCCTTGAACCATCTTTAAACTGTACTATAGGAAAGAACAAACCCTCAAGCAGAATATTTATTGTTCCTAGTGTGTCATCTACATTTAGCGCGAGAAATTGTGGTTTTATAATATTATGACTCTTCTTTATAGCCGTCTTATAAAATGGATAAACTAACAACGCAATGTCAAGAGTTAACCAAATAAGACTCTCGCGTCCTATTTGGACATAAAAACGCAACTTTTCAGAAATGTGACGCTCTCGTGTTAAAAGTTTAAAAGTATGCAATAAACACCAAATAAGTGATTATATTAAATTAAGCTAAGATTATCATCAACACCGTTTACTTGTGTCACTATCAAAGAAATAATTGTGAAAAATGCTAAATGAAACATAACGAAATGAAGAGTTAATCGCAAAGAATTTACAAAAATAGTTTTCAACTACTGTAGCTGCCACAATGTACCTAGCGAAAGAAAAGGTGCTGGATCATCAAAGAGAGGATAAAAAGGGAATAAACTGGTAATTGTGCAAAAAGGTGCAACAAATTTTGTTTATTTCCCATCATTTCATGCCCAAAATCGCAAACGACCGGTCTGAACAGTTACTATTTTTAAACGTGCTGCTGCGTAAAATCCTTCCCTTGGGATTAACATATTTAGTGAAAAATTAATTTAAAAATTTTGGCAAATCGAAAGTAGCATTAAAAATATATTTTTATCTTTAGTAAACTTTTGAAAGATTTTCAAACGAATTGTGTCATGTAAGTATAATTCTATGATGTTAACATTTGAACCCTGACCTAGTCGAAATATCAGAGAAGTCGGTGAATTGAATCGGTTGCTAAATAAGGGGAAGACAACAAACATATTACAAAATCCAGTACAGACATTAAAATAAAAGAAACTGCAACGGGTTATAAAGCGAACAAATAAAAATTAGAACAAATTCGAGTTGCTTTTGTTTTTATATGAGAAGCGATAGTAACAGGCCTGGTGAAGCTATTAAAACCATACTGTCGGTAACCCATGCTAAGGCAAACGTTCTACCTAATATAATTTCTCTCACGTGCACCCTCGTTTATTCTCGCTGTTGTCCGTTTGACAAAGTGCGCTGGGGATGGTGGAATTCCTTAAGGCAGCAAGCTAACTCGACCAGCTGGTAATTAATACGAAAAGATAAAACCACCCTACCGCAAGTTGAAAACTTCTCGAACATTTTTAAAAGTCAAACAAGAGAACCCCTGGACCGTTTATAATAAGGCTTTGTCTGAGTTTAAGAAGCAACTTCTGAGTTACTTTGCATATTAGGGGGGGCTTCACGATATAGGCGCGTATGTATCCATGGAGAGTGCTTAATGGGTTGCATTAAATATCTGTCCAAAGGGATTTATCATGTTCTTAATAACTCTCCCCCAAGTCGTCAAAAGCTGGTGGGTAGAAACTTGATTCCTGAACGATTATGTAAGTGGTTGCTAATTTCTCACCTGAAAGTTTCTGCAAACTGTTTTTATAACAATTAACTAAATGCCCTTTTATTCGACAGTGTGATGTTGTTTCTAATACAACTACAGGCTAGTTTAGTAGCCACTACATAAAATTAATGCAATTATGTTGTTGTTAGTACTTTCAAGTCACGACTTTTTGTGATTTTAAATCGTCATTAACGCGTCTAATGACTTCAAAATTAATTTGAAGATATAGAAGCATGATTACAATAAGGACTATAGTTTTATGCCGATGGAACTTGGGTGATTTTGTGGGAGTGTTTATTTATTACTGAGATTGATTAGTTGAGTTTAATAATCTTTGGTATGTATTGCAATGGCGGTGAATTAACAAAATGGTTTGATTTATTTCCCGCTGACAGAATTTTGAATCTTCCGAGTTGCCACAGCTAGTTCGAAGTCGTACTCACCATATCTAGCCCCTTACAGATGTGATGATGATCTCAGGCTTTCTTCGGAGCTCTTTTGAATTCAACCAAGGGAGAAAAGGACAGCTGTTGAATGAAATACAAGGATACACTGCACTTGCTATTTATTCAGCATTTTGATCGTGATTCCTGACTGACTGAGTCACCGGCAACGTTTTCACGCTGTTATTTATCGGACACACTCTCACCTCAAACTTGTGATCTGAGTCAATGACCTCGGAACCTCACACTGCAGAATGTAATCTTCACTGTCAGAGCTACACACAAGAATGTTTCTATGATTTCAGCTAGCGATATCTCGACTTACTGCACCAGGTTACACAGAATACGTTCTTCACTTCTTTTGTGTCTTTGACGCGCTGTGATTGACATTACTCGCGTGTTTAGATAAACTGTAAAACTATCAACTGTCCTGAATGCCTCAGAAATTGGTCTATTTATGCGTTCTCTTAGCAACACGCTCCATGCGTTCGGATTTCAGAACTTACTAGAAGCATCCTAAACTTTGTTTCCTTATCGGTTGCGTGAACCCGGCTTCGGAATGTTCTAGAAATCAAGCTTAAGTTCCTGTTCTCTTAGTGGCTATCTCTTGCATTGTCTCTGCGCTTTCGTTTGTTGGCATTTACTTCAGAATGATTTCTCTCCCTTTTTGGAGGTTACAGCACAAAAGGGAAACGCGCCTGCTTTCTATGTTACTTTGTTACCTCAATGACATTTTTTAACAGGGGCCATAATAGAAGGGACTCGCGCGAATGCAAAAGACGTCCTTACGGATGGAATATTAATAATTATGGTGTACTGAGTCTAATCTGGATCTTCCGCCACAAACGTGAATGCACAGCGAGCCAACGGAAGTTGCCAGGCCTGCGCAGTAGCAGGGAACGCTACACTGTGTATGCAGAAGGCAAATTGCATAAAGCTTTAGATATTTACACCATACCTATCTATCTATTCCACACATTTTATCGGACAGATAACTTACATCCATGTCCTAACTAGAATATAATCTTTCGATAACTAGTTTGATAGTGAAGTTCAGAAATGTGCCATAGATGGCGGCTTGAGTTTTTATCAACTAGTTTCTGTATCTGTCATCCGTAGCGTCGTACTGTAGTGCTGTGAAACAATAGAACGTCAAAGACAGAATACAAGGGGCCTGCTCAGTGAAATGATGATCAAATACAATTGAGTACACATTCTTTTAAAGTATGGAGTTGCAACTTTATGTTCCACGAAAGAATGTAAAGTGTAGTAAAAGTTACAGTGATGTCATATAAGAACAAGATGCAGGAGCAACTGTTTGCCGCCTTTATTTAGGTTGTGTTCACTCCTTAGCAATAAACTCGTAAGTTTTAATGCACGGCACTAACTGTTATTATTATTATTATTATTATTATTATTATTATTATTATTCCAGCTGTATTTTTCAGAAATAATGATCATTTAAATACTTCATTATGTACTTGTCAATATTGCACGGTTAGGTACAAGAATAGAGCTTTCCTATTGCGCGCGAACTAATGTTATTATATTAGTCCATTTGATGTTTTATTTATTGTCGCTTGACTGCATTGATCTTCTCGCGACGTCTGTATGGATGAACGAAATGAAATGAAATAATGACGGCACAAATGAGCTCCAAGTCCTTGGCATTCACCTTCTTAGGGTAGAGATAAACTCCAAAAAAATCCAGATAGCTTAACCTGCCGGGATTCGAACCCAGTACCTTCGGATTAGCAGTCGCCAACGCTACCACTATATCACGTAGGCGGTTCATTTCGTTTGTATTTATATATATTTTGAAAATCACATTTCTGTTACAAGCAAAACTTGTAAAAGAGTATCAAAGGAGATTGTTTTAACAGAGAACAAAGCAAGGAAAGAAATCATTTTCCTGGAAGTTACAGAGCTGGACTGAAATGTGCATTTGAAACAAACGGCCAGTGTGTCATACGTCATACTTCAATTGCATTATCGACATAGGTGACCAAATCGTTAAGACGCGGATTCATGAGCGGGAGGTCTGGGGTTCGATTCCTGCAAGGACCGTTGTGCCTCATTGAGGTTTATTCCAAGTTTTCCTCAGTCCTCATAAAAGTCAGATTTTGAACAGGTATCCATAAGTTAGCTCTGGAACGCTTCCTTCCTTTAAAAAAAAAACAAAACCTTTTTCCGAATTTATCATTTCATCTAATGTATCATCAGTGTCTACCACCTGTGGTGCCTCAGTAGTAGAAATGGTTGTCAAACACTATTAAAAATTCATTTAATTTAACTAATTCATTTCAGATTCAAAACTAGAAATTCCGGTTCTCCCTCTGCTATTAAGCGGGTGGAGATACAACAATACTTTCCAAGTAGATTTATTTCAGTCTTCTTCGATAAAAATTTGCGATCTGCACACATGTAAAATATTGAACACATCAACCTTTCAAAGAGATATCTGTCGATTTTCGTCAGATAAGCTGTCGAAAGATGTTCTCTATGTAACGTTTCAGAAACACTTGTGGAATATATAAAGTTCTGGAATTGGTATCTGGCGTTTCAGAAATCGGGCCTAGATAGTACCACTTGCTGAGAATAGTTTCAGCCTCTTACTGCTTTCTTAGGAGGCAAAATCTACGCAATGTTTAAAAACAATTAATACTGCATTTTATCCTAA
This sequence comes from Metallyticus violacea, assembly GCA_030762175.1. Classification (NCBI taxonomy): domain Eukaryota; kingdom Metazoa; phylum Arthropoda; class Insecta; order Mantodea; family Metallyticidae; genus Metallyticus; species Metallyticus violacea. The sequence goes on along the minus strand of CM060835.1, from coordinate 4,200,997 downwards.
CACCGAAATATGTTCTTTTTAGTTTTGCAAGCTGTCCTCGTGAGACAACAGAGACAAAGTGATTACACCCTACCACACAGGCACGCTCATTGAATAGTCAGCAACAACTCGCTTTGCTGCGCGTTCGTTCAAGGACTATTATCTTCCGTACTGTGACAAGAACTTCGTTTGCGGAATTCAAATGAACGCGTGGGACTAATCTATGTACCACAGAAAATAATCCGTTCATAATCTTGTTGTGAGTAACAAAGTTGATTGATCGCTGAATAAACATTGCAGATTTATTTAGCGACTCAGTTCTTGCTAATAGTACAAATTATATTGATTATCGCCATGTATTTCTGTATAAGTTCGCAACCCAAAATTATTCCGTTGTTGGCCAACTTGTATTCTCGTTTTTTGTTTGTTTGTTTGTTTTTTGTTTTGTTTTTGTTTTTTGTTGTTTTTTTTTACTGCTTTTTTAATCACACGACGGCAAGGGATTGCCATGATTGACGAATGTTAATACAAATACAGTATGAAAACATTGAACTGCCTAACTTTTATTTTTTTAATGCGCGATTTTAAAATGTAAAACTGGGGCGGGGGGGGGGATTAGACCTCATCTTACACCGAGGTAAATACGCTACTCACGGAGTTGCTGAAAATATCTGCCTTCATTTTCCACGCATTTCTTAATTATCTTTGAGAAAGATAATTAAGAAACACTAGTGTTATCCTTTAGTTTGTTTAATGTGTCTGTACACTGTAATTTCATTACTACTTGCAACTGGATGCCCTTGGGCTTTATTAGCGGACTCGATACGAAGATGGCAATCATAAACACTCTGCAATGAGGAGTCGGCTTTGTAACGTTGAGGAGTGTAATTGTATAAGAGCACACTGTATATCCTAGTTAGTGCATAAACCCAAACACAGTAAGATGTAGAAGTAATAAATATTAAGGGTGACTTGCCCCCCTGGAAGGGGCCTCAGAGAAACAAAAGTAACAAGCTACCCTCTTTTCGAATCACTTAAAATATTATTAGGCAGAATTGTTGTGCTGACGAAGTATTGTTTAGTTTTAAGCTTAACCATGCATCTCTTAAAACTTATGATGACAGGACCTGGCAACTGTTAACCTCGTATTGTTTTAACAACAACTCTTATGTGTAGACTACGTGATTATTACCCCTCCTTGGGCATTACAATTGTATAAAAGGTCCCTGAATTTAGTCACAAACAGGAGAGAAGCCTTGGTGCTTGCAGGATCCACGTCCAATAGTATAAGAAAACCCTTTAATAAATACTTATACTTTTAACAGAGTTGGTTGAGTTATTCAGTATTCGTATGGAAACTCCCCGTCTTTCCTGGAAGAGTCGACCTAGTTCCATTCCCCGAAGTGACGCCTATTATCCGAATATAACATCCCTTCTCGCCTTAGCCATCGAGAATGAATAGGGAAATTGTAACATCGCATTATACAGATGAGCAACACCAAGTTGTAAGTCAGTCGACGGACTTTGTTTAGTAACATCCTGGTGGTATCTCAATCGCGGTATTACAATACCTAAGACTCGCATTGGCCATGTAACATACTTTGCAAACCACACTGTAGATTTAGACAGATGTTAGTTTATTTTCACTGTTTTGAACCGACAACGACTGAGTGGTGTGATACTAAAAAACAGCGTGGCCTTAAGCGATAGATTGCGGTCGCCTCGGTCAGTCATCAGATAAATGAGTGACCCAACGTCAATAAGTTTTTCAAAGTCCTTTTTAATGTATGTTGCGTCTATGTTTAATGAACTAATTTTCGTCGGTCCTAATGGTCTACTGATAGCTATACTTACTTTGTAGACCCAAGATCGTGATTTCAATCCTGACCAGAGTCGATGGATTTTTTCGGATCTAAAAATATGTCCCGTATAGTAGATTTACGGCACGTAAAGAACCTCAAGTCTGAAAGACGAGGCCTCTGAGCAAAATTTATCAATGAAACGTTGATGACTTAAAATGATAAAGAGCGTCCGTAAATTAACAAATGAACTATTTTCAACATGAAAATAATTTTGAAAGAAAATATCACTAATACTGTGTTAATATATTGCAATGTACGTTGGCGATAAACCAGTAGTCGATAACTTAATTTCATTTTGTACCCAATAGCAGAGATATCTAGCCAGCACATGCAAAAGCACCTTGTTTAAACTTCATAGATCCTGTTATTTGAATTTCTTTTTCGCTCACATTTGCATAGCATCTGTAAGACGAAAAAGGCAATTAGCAAATAAGCCAAAACAATTCCACTTTCTGTTATCACTTATAACGCTTTGCTGGTGCGTTATCACATTCAGTTGAAGCCAAAAATGAGCAGATGTTTCTGGGAAATTACCATGGAGAAAGGAAAACAGAGAGAGGGAAAGAAAGAACTCCGGCTATGAGAAACGAAAACGTCTCCAAGACAGGGAAAAAGAAAACAAAAAGGAGAGAGAAAGAGCAGATAAAATTCAATTTCACTTCCTCGTTGGAATGAATCTCAGTGCTTAGTACTTGAGCCCAAATGTGAAAAGAAAACGTGAAGTCGACAAAGGAATGTAATTTGCTTCACTCTTTCATACTTGCATTCTTTTTCATTTCTTTCAAATTCGTGGCCTATCTTAAGAACTGTTCTCTCTCTGACACATCAATGAGCACACACTGCGGGTAACTATGTTTATTGACATCTCAAAAGATGTCATTTGCATGTAATAAATCTCACATGAGAAATAAATTAAAAAGGGTGTTCTAAAGACACACGTTTATTTTTAAATTCCACCATTAGAAGTATTTGTGTAGTTACACGAATTTCAAATTATGGAAGTTATGCGCGCACTGAAATATGAAATCGCTTGATTCAGTTGACGTTGTTTAACAGCTTTATTCATTAGCGTCCCATTCAACAAATCGCTTGGTACTCATAGTTGAGATTTGAGCGTGGTGTTCTAGAAAGAGTTTTGCACTCAAAGATCTGGAAAAATGCGGGCATGTTTCTTGGTATTTAATCTATAAACTAAAACATTTAAATTTGTGGGATCTGCAACAATTTGTTTTTGGCAGGCGCAATCCCCGGTGCGCAAGTTGCTGGAAGTTTTAGGATATGTCATTCTTTAAATAAAAAACATTGAACTGTTCAGGGACTGACTCGTCCCCAAGAGGATCACGGCTACCATATCCCAGTCTGGGAAGATGAAGGAGGAGACTCCCAATAGACCACGGCCACCCGGTTCGCACAATCGACACCTGTCGTGAAAGCCCACGCTCTACAAACCGTACAAAGCAAGAGTGCGATATTGTGAGTGTTTTTTCATTTGTGAATGAACGTTTAATGGACCTAACGCTTCTTTTCTTTTCAGACGAGATCTGGTTCCACCTGAACAATCCAAATATGTGTTACTGTGTACCGAAAATCCACACCGTGTACAGGAAAGTTCTTTATGACAGGAAAGTTAGTTTAGTGTACGTTGGCGCAAGGCGTCTTATCGGTCCGATCTTTTTACGAGACGACAGTAGATCCACTCACAGAAGAGAAACAGGAAGTGTAACCGCTCATACAGTAGCGGAGTCCATTAGTAGTAGTCTTTATCGTTATAAAAGTGTATATACATAGGTTGTAGACCTTACATGCTTAAATATGATACAAAATTAGAAAAAGCAACAAATAAAACAATATTCATAATAACTAATAAAAACACACTCTAAAATGGGAAGGAAATATTTTCAGATTTAAATGGAAACATATTACATATTATTTATAATTAAACTAATTATTGCTTTCTAACCAGAAAATAAATTGCTTCTAACTTCGAATGCCCAAATTCAACCAATTAGTGCGGCTCGCAAACAGGTTCCAGTATGCCATTCGACCTCTAAGTGCCTTAAAAATGTTTTCAGAAAACAGCTTTTTTCTCAGGTGTTCCCATTCAGTCATTCCTCATCCCCTCCACAAAATAGGCAGATTCTCCTACCACAATTATCCTTTAATTTTTGAACCTTCCAACTTCTGTAGCGGGGTTGTTAGCGTGGGCGCAAGTTTGGATTTGAAGCCTCTCCACACTGGGGCGTCACTCTCAAGTACGGCGGATGCGCCTGGTCGCTGAGTTGTCTTTTCACCTCTGTTGCCCACGTTGCTCCGTCTTGTGGGGTTTCAGTTGGGGATGTTAGAATCTCAGGGTTCGCTGTACTGGGGGTTTTAGGACTAGGAGTCACCGGGACGAGAAGGTTTTGACAACAGACCACAGAGAAAAACACAAGATCCTCTCTAACTCTTAGTTTATTAATAACACTGTATAGCCATTTGACAAGATTGTCCGCGGAGACCTAATATGTAACTATCTGAGTATCAAACACCTGACCCTTCTTTGCCTCGTACTGATTGACTCACTGACTTATTGACTGACTCCCATCTACTGATTGCCGGACTTACTCTTCGACTGCTAGACTGACTTTACTCTTGTGCTGATCTCTGCCTCTGACTATACTACCAATATGCCACGCCTTTCGCGAAAATACTTCTCTATTATCATAAATTAAACTTTACTTCTCGCTTCCTGTTTAGCGATTATTCAATATATTTCTATGCCTATAGGCTCCGATTCGTACACTTGAGGGCGATGCCTATTGGTTACCCATTTTTCTCCACGCCTACACTTTTTAGTTTTTATTGTCTCTTTCTGGCCTTTCCCAAGAAACTTCCCTACCATAAATTCTGGCTGTCACCTTTTATGCTACTCCATTGTGCGTTTTACCTTTTGTCAATTTAGATTACTTAGACAAAACACGTTTCAATCATCTGTTAGCAATCTTTACTTTCTGGGAAATTTTCGGCGATCTGTATTAATGCCTTGAGCTATTTTGTAATTTCCATTTCTGAAGCATTCTCATAAATCTGCACTTCTCTTTTATCCTTAGCCTCACTAGGTGCCAATGTAGCGTGAAAATGGAAATAACCCTTTTTAAACATTCGCTGTTAATGTCCGCTCTAAAGCATTCACAGATGTTAACAATTCTCTCCTATCTTTCTCTTTTTTCTACCTGGCTGAACTTAGCGAGCTCCCCCAGGATAGTTCGTCAGTCTGATACAACATAACCCTTGACAAAACCAACAAATTCTTCTCCTGTATTAAGGCTTGAAGACAACATAAATAGGCAAAAGAATGTCTCACCCTGGAATTCTGTTTTTGCACAAAATATCAGCTCGAATATTCAACCAATGAAACCTTAATTTTAATGCTAATATTAATATATATGAAATTATTGAGGAACCATAATTTTCGTCTCCACTTCTCAGTCTAAACCAGACCATTCCTGATCTCGCCTTTCTCCCTAGAACAACCATATGCAACTCTTTACCCTAGGTTAGTTTAATTCCATTCTATAGACTCAAGGAGAATTTCGTGTTAAATTCTGCCTCGATTTCCTGCCTGCTGATATCTTCTAGTCTTGTTTTAACTTTCCTCTAACATTAGTATTATTTTCATTACCTCGTTGCCATATTGAACGCATACTAATTCCCCTGAGTACTCTTTCCACCTCTGCAGCGTGTTATATTTTGTATCTGGTGTCTATAGCATTTAGCGCAAGTGTGGATTGTTCTCCCTGCATTATCTAAGCCAGTATTTCACGTCCTTGATGTAGTATTAACCATATCTTTAATATAGCCCACCTCCCCCTTGACGTTACAGTTTTGAGTTCCTTTGGAGAGCGCGAGAATCCTTTTAAAAATGGACTTGAGTTTTCAAGTTCATATCTCCGAATCACCATATTTCACTTTCATGTACAGAATAGGCCTAATCACAGTATTGTACATCCTCTGTAGTGTATCTACTGCCTGAAATGCGAGTCAGAAAACGTAGTAACTCATTTAATTGACCTCCTGCTCTATAATTAATAAGAGATAAGTGCTCGCTCATATTAAAGGAATTGTTTGAAGATAGAGTGCTGCTGTATGGCCCTCTCGCTTACCAGATTTGACAGTGTGTGATTTTTACTTGTGGGATAGCGTGAAGAACAGAGTTAAAACAACCCATCACACGTTGGAGGAACTAAATGAAAATATCACAAATGAAATAAGAAATATTACAGGGGGAGAACTTAAACGTGTCAATCAGAATGAGTTTTGACGATATAACGCCTGTTTAGCTGAAGGGGACAATATTCCCAGCACCTTCTATGAGTTATACACAAGTGTAGCAGTGAAGTAAAAGTACGTTCTCGGGCGGCCACGACACGCCCAGCCGCCGAGAAGCAAAACACCGCGCGTACGGGATAGTTTTACATCAAAGCCGTATAGTTTTCGTTCTGTTACATTTAATAATGTTCAAGTTGTCCAGAGCCTGATAACTGAAGCGGTTTTTATTTTAGGGCGATAGTGCAAAATGATAATGGGTTTGATTAATTGGTTTGGTTAGGATTGTTATAGGATATCAGGGTTATCATCATATAATGGATTATATTGTAGATATGGAGAAGGCAAAAGTTCTTTTGGTCCTTGGCTCCGAAATCTGGATGTATGGGGGAAGCGGAAGTAGTTACTGTAGCTCGTTCCCATAGACTCCTCCTCCTTCTCCGATATCTTTCCGCTCACTTATATTGTGGGTCAGGATATTTATTACTGCAGCTCCATCACATGAGACTTACCAGTTTCTTTTAGGAACATAAATAATGTGGTGTCCAGGGAGCTGCAAGCAAAAGGGATTGTTATTCATGAATTAAAAGTTTCTATAAGCTTCTGTTTATTGTTAACTGTTCACTCGGTACCTAAGATGTCCTTTACACTTCATGTACTAGTCTGAGAGTCACAATTAACAAATTTCTTGACGCGTCTTACCGTGCTTTAGTCTTTAGCAAAGATCCCTTCAAAATCGTGAACTATTACTGGTCGGCATTAAATAAAAATATTGATCACAGTTTTACACGATGATGCACTTCACTGACTTGTGTAAAAATGAGGCGTCCAGAATGCAATTCCTCTAGCGCTCCCCAGAACTTTACAATTATTATTACAACTGCTATAACGACTGCCCTCTCGTTGATTTTGATCCTCTTTTATTAACTTTCCAGTACATCGGTCCATTCCAGTTCTAAGATTTCAATTATCTCTAGGTTATTACGTGGTTATTGGATAGCTCGTTATCACGTGATTTTCTGTACCTCGCGATTGGAACGTGGTTTCGCGCCCTGTTCTGACATCACGCGGGATAGTTGTTTCAAACCTCAGTTGTGTTTCCTTTTATTTCACAGAATATGCCGAAACTTTTGTCAGTATAGAATTAGACTCCTTTCTCCAAAAATGTCACTTTCAAGGTTCCTCTGGACTTGTCCTTTTGTGTTTCCGTTACCTAACGGGATGGTATACAATTTATACAGAGTTTATAGAGGGATGTCCCTCCATTTCCTAAGCTAAAATTTCTTAACGTTGTTATGACGGTCGGTCGGTTATAAAACTTTTCTAGCTCTGTTATTGTCCATCTCGCTAAGGAGAAGCGACAAGGTCCTGCAATGTACATGCTTTTAATTACTCTCAACATCACATACAAAATAAATAATTTTCTGCTTATTCTCTTATATCGAAATATTACCTAACATATTATATAATGAGTGATTAACATTAATTTGAGATTAATTATTGGTTTTTGAGCCTGGGCGGAGAAAATCTGCTTCATATTATAGCTACCTACCAATTACACTCATGCAAGATTTACCTAAAACAGATAAATGTTTAACATACAATGTGATTTACAGTTTAGAAACGCTTCAATCTTCTTTACTGACAAACTACCAAGTAATCTTCTCGTTATTGCTACATGTTTTCTTATCTCAGTAACAAAGTAACTTTTTATTTTATGAAATACACAGAATTTTTTCATCCTGGAAATTGTGTTGTTATTGCAGGCTTTCTGAAATTTTTCCGTTTATGTGCACTGTTGTTCCAGTATATATACTTTTAGACAATAGTTGATACATCCATTTACAGTGTATTTAAAATAAAAAACAAAAATGTCGTCTATAAAACAGATTTCTTTCATTAAGTCAGCTCTCAAGGCAAAAATTGAACAATGTAAAGAAAGTTATCAATACTTTTCGATGGCTAAAGTTCACATTACAAAAAAGAAATTGTAAGAAATTTCAAATTACTTGAAGATGATTATGAAATTAATACTAGATGTTAATTTGCATCATCATAAAGGTTCATGTGATGATATGAGGGCATTGGAAGCTCTGTTTAAAATACTTGCTACTAGAACCTGAACCTATAACAAACTGATTATTACTAATAGAAAAGGTTACTAATATCTCATTTTGGTTTTGTTCCTTGAATAAGCACAAAAACTCACAGGTCCGATACCAGAATCTGAAACCAATGAGTGATACGTTATTCCTATGTTAGGTTTATTTTATTTAAGGATGTTTAGTAACATCTTTAGACTTTAGCGTTCCATGGCCTGAAACGGGCAATAAATTTTGCTCAGAGGCCTCTTTTTGAGACTTGAGGTTATTTAGGTGTCATAAATCTGTGACACGGGAGTAACGGATTTACTTCCCTTCCGAAGGAAGCCATACTTAGGATTTTGACGCCCGAAAATATCCGTCTACAAGTCAAGGTATGGTTGACACTAGACCACCAGGACAGAAAAATAATGTAGATAGTGAAAATTTAAAGTATCAGTGTTAGGGAAACAATTGTTTGAAGATATTATATGTGAATGCCAGAGTCAATTAGTGCCATACCATTGCAACGCTCACGGGATACTCAAACCGCAATCGCCGGCTAAATGCCCAGCACGAGGTTAATAATTTCCCAGTTAGCCGCTATATTGTAATTTACTTTGCATGAAATATTTGAGATCCCATTCTGATTTTTTCTGAAGTTATTGAGAACACTTCAGTTCACTTTGCAGGCGTTTTTTCCCCCTGATTTTTAATACACCCAGTTCATATTTATATCTTGTGAGTTTAATCATTTTTTGATGTACTGCTCCATCTCCCATTCCGATTTTAGCCCTGGCTGTACTTCCAGGGAAACATCTCTCTGCATTGCTCAATTGTATGCTGCCTTTCATATCCCTCAAACTGTTTCTAACCCTCCTCCATGCGCTCTTTCTATCATCCTAACGCGCCATGTAGCCCAGCTCTATTGTTTTAGTCCCTTTCTTAATTTGGATGCCCAAGTCTTGTTACCTTCCATCCCCATCTTTTTCTGATAATACAATGCCTTAATTAAAGTTTGGTTTCCATGACTAATTCAGTCGGTCCTGGTGGTGTAGTGGTTACCATACTTGCCTCCTAAACCCAAGATCGCGGGTTCGAACCCGGCCAGGACCGATGGATTTTTTCGGGGCGTAAAAATCCTAAGTATGGCTTCCTTCGGAAGGGAAGTAAAGCCGTGGGTCCCGTGTCGTACATTTACGGCACGATAAAGAACCTCAAGCCTGAAGGAGAGGCCTCTGAGCAAAATTTGTCGGCCGTTTCACGCCCTGAGTTGAATGGGACGCTGATGACCTGAGATGTTAAAGAGCGTCCATAAATAAATCATTCAAAAAAAAATGACTAATTCAGTACTTTACTACTCTGATTTTGCACCCTATGGTCTCGCTGTAGAACCCGAATACTCTCTTGATTCCGCATTTCGCTTCACAGCCCCAAAATTCCTTTCAGAAAATATGGCTTCACTGAATCTAGGTTCGAGTTTGTTCCTATCCCCGTATATCAGGTTTTTTTCCCGTATGTATTAAATTATTATTCTGGCATTTCTTAAAATAATTTGTTTATTTACTTTTGTTCATGTGTATGTTTTATATCTTATTGTGAATATCTAATGTAATTTTGTGCTTAATTAAACATACTAAGTGTATTATAAAAGCACGTACAATCCGTTGGACCCGTGCGCCTGTTGTAGTTATTTTGTATTGTATTTATGTCACAGCAATAAATTCCTGCTACTATTTATTTCTACTGTTAAAAACTAAACTATAAAATAATATAAAAGTTTATAATAAATTCGGTTAATAAACTTCTGGTTTTTTTTTTCGTGTTTTAGATGCACTTTTCAATAAATAAATAAATAAATAAATAAATAAATAAAATTAGCATGGGTCTATTCAGAAATAGAACATTATAAATGTGCGTTAGTACTTTTTACCAGTTCTAACATGCACAATTTTTAAAATTTAACGAACTTAAATAGAAACAAACGCACATGTGTTAGGTTATTGTATCCATAAAAAATTATATATAAACGAAATCGGAGCATTGACTATGACTATTACGAGACAGTCAGTCATGTTTTACAAATCCTAATTTATTTCTCCGCATCTTCTGCCGAAATTTTCGGATTCATAGCACCTTTTGTGCTCAGTTTAGTGGGATTTTCACTTCAAATCGCAAGTGTCCGAGCTGTTCTTGAGTTTGTAAATCACTCGGGGAAAAGATGAGGAAAATATGGCGAAAGGCAGAAAAGTTCCCATTTGAATTTCTAAGCACCTGAGCGTGGGCAAGCGTTAACATGCAATTGCAAATCTAAGCTACGTCATGATCTCACATCCATTGTTGTTCTATGAGGCAAACAATCACCGCCATATCAACCGCATTTTATTATCTGGTGTTTGTTCCGAGATTTTAGAAATGCGTAAACCATTTCCACACTTAAATGAGAGATAAAAGGAACCTTATAGTCCAGTATATGTTTAACTCAGAAAAAAGTAATAAAATGTCTGCTACAGTTTGCTAAAGCTGATTACGGTAACGAGGAAAAACGTGGAAAATCATCTCTGTGATTGAAAACACGCATTAGCACTAATACCCTGAAAATTTAAAAATATACATCAGAAGGAGTATTTACAAAACGTCATAACAAGTTCTCCGAAATTAATTTTTCAACAGTTCACATGTTTGAGGATGTATTTGTAAGAATATTATCCGTTATTCCAGCTTTTAATTGCACGCTTTCAACATTAATAAATAAAGCGTTTCCACTTTCCGTCTAGAAATAAATCAAAATATAAATATATAGAGTAAAATGGTAAAGGAATCATATTGTTTTCTAGTATGTAACTGCAATTTTATAATTAAAGAACTACTCTTGATCTTTGATCAATAAATATCCGAACCACATGATGTTCAGGCGCAGAAAGACCGCCACGATTGGTCGAAATGGTTATGGCGCGGACTCAGGAGCGGTAGGTCTGGGGTTATATTCCCTCAGGAACGTCCTCCCTGACTGAGGTTTTCCACGTTTTCCTCAGTCCTTTTAAATGGGAAATGCCGGAAAGCCATAAAATGAACTTACCTGGAACGTTTTTTTTTTTTTTCTTCACAAAAAATGTTCTTTCTAAAATATAATTTCATTTCATGTTTTACCAGTGTGCGCCGCCTGTGATGCCTCAGTAGTTAAACACTACATAAAAAATCGCAGAAAGCGTTAAGGCAAAAAATAAGCGTCTTTCTGTTTCACCTTGAAAATAAGTAAATGTGAAAATGTTTATTCAATCTAGGCCTCTGTTTACACTTTATGTACGCTTTTTACGAGCTAAGGATAAAACAAAATTTGTATGAAACTTTATAACATTTTTTTCTCTGTTATTAATACCAACAGTGTGTCCCCTCGCAGCGTTTTACTTCTCGGCAAGTAATCGTGCTCCCTACGAGAGATAGTCAAATTTGCCAAAAACATAAAATTTGAGATGTTTATTACATTTATAATGTCAGAATATATAATTATTTTATTTATATCTTGCCTCTAAAGATCTTAAATGTAAGTTTAAATGACATGTTGCACTTGGGTTACAACCTCTTTTCCAGTCTTGATTTCATTTCGTGGTCGCATGTAATTTTTGTAGAGAAATGTCATGTATATTGGAAACTCTGACATATCAGCGTTGTTTGTGTTTTGTAATGAATTAGAAGCACGTTGTTACCAAAGTTTTAAAAAATGGGTAGATCTGAAAGATTATTCAAGAAAAGGAAAGTAGACCCTGGAAAGTAAACATTATCTTACAGTAGTAGTTCAGATAGTTAAGTCACGTGGTTATTATGAACCACGCACAATTTTATGGCCAGCTGTGTGTTTTCGACATTCAGTATGAAATTCAGTATTCACTAACACTCTCGGTGAAAGTTGAATATGGTTTACCCAACTGTGTTTTGGTCTTTCTCTCTCGAGTTCATTCTGCAGTAGTGTAAACTATATAGCCTGTGCTACTACGTTTCTTAGTTCATTGGTAACAGCTTACATTTTTTTGATTAACAATATGGTCCGTCATATAAAAAGTGTTGTGAAGAAGTTAGGAAATCCTCCAACATAAATTGTGTTTCCGTGAGCAAATCAAAACATTACAAAGTAACAAAAATGTTGAAGACAAACATCTCAAAGAAGGACAATAATTATGCATTTTTGGACGACATGAGGTAAGAATGTAGTTAAGTTAATATCTGCTGTAAATGGGTCTGCCTATATTACATGTATGGAAACGTTTGCTCGATACTCACATTTACATTGGACAAGGAAAGTCCAGATGAATTTCAAGTGCTAAAACGCAGAAGGTAAATGCTTCTTAGATGTTTTTGTGACAAGAAAGAAGTTGGCATGATATGCATTTTAGCAATAACGGAAATGAGAGGTGGGAATTTGTCGTTCCCAAACTAACCAATAAAGTCATTCAGATGATATTCTCTCCCCTTCCCCCATACAGCCCGGATCTTGTCTTATCCTTTTGCACTTTTATCGAATGATAAAAATGTAAAAAACACGTGAATACGAGATAGTTTAAAATGATATTCATACAAATATATGCTTCATTAAACTACTTTAACTTATACCAGTTAATTAACTTTAGTAATATCCTGCAATGACAGATCCGTTAAATTATTTTTAGGTTTTAACGCTGATAAGGGATACGATCGGTATTTAATTAACAAAAGTGTTGATAAGCAGGTGCCGGTTTATTTCACAATGCACATGGAAACTTAAGTTATATCCCTTCAACCCAACGCTGTACCCACTCTTCATTATACCAAGTAATTATGAAATGGCCTGGCATGTGGGAAGCTGTAATATAATTTTACATCGAAATAGCTTTGAAGCCCTAATTTAGCGCCCTTTCATGGGCTAACAATGTGTTCCATCTATGTTTGGTCCAATATGCGTACGCAATAGGGCATACAGGCAGAAAATCAAAACTATTAATCGTCTGTTTAAATTACCGTAACAGTTTCTGTCCATGAGATTAAAAGGAAGCAAATTGAGGGGTTCATCCAAAATGCATGATATGCAATGTTTCATACAGATGTTGAAACTGCAGCGATTTACTTTGCTATATTGAGATTAAGGGGCAACTTGTAATGGGCAAAATTGCATGTGGCGTTGTCCATTTGCGGCACCATCCGTACAATCAAAACCAGTAACAAACATAAGCTGTTTACTTTTATTTACACAAGCCTACATAATTTATTAACTAATTTTATAACTTAATTATATAATTTCAAAGTTTCTGTATGTATCGTGCGATATGTGAGGGGTTTTTCGTATCGGCGAGCGAGCTCCCACTCATTTTCCGAGTAGTAGAGGGAGTAGCAAACCTGCTTGCTTACTTGTTAACCTTGCTGACTGTCGCAGTCTTAGCGCAGGTGTTCCCAAGTGTGTGTTGTGTTGTTCGCTTCTTAATTCAGTAGTATATATAAAGTACTTTATGCCTCGTGTGTTTACAACGGCACAGCATGCCTTTATGTGCCGCCCATCAAGATAAGCTACAATGTAATTAATTATACCACAAAAAACCCTAGGTGTTTATATGGACTCCGGTTTAGAATGGCACAGCCAGATACATACATGCAATAAAATATTAACTTTGATTCACACATTAAAACACGTAACAAAATATCTACCTCTGAACTTCAAAACGAATCTCGTTCAAGTGTTTGATTATTGTTATATCTTGTACTCTAATCTGAATGTTGAGCAGATCGACAGATACAACGTGTCCATAATGCCTGTCTTCGTTTCGTCTTCAATACTCGTACATTTGATCATGTGACACCCCTACGTAATCAACTGTCATGGCTACCTCTAAAAGAACGCAGGACTTTCCGTTCTCTTACACTCCTGTTTAAAATCCTCCGTAACCTCCACCCCTCTTGCTTCGTATCACAACCTCATTCAGCATGTCAGTTCTGAGAATCTGGAACTCTCTTCCTTGTTAAGTCAAAGTGTCGGACAAGACAGCAAACTAAACGTAGATTAAATTGTCAGCTAAACTTTAGGAGTCACAACAGTTAGTCGCTCTCTTCTTCTGCCTTTATTTTATTTTTTTTTTCCTTCCTTCTGCTCCTCTTTCCTCCCCCGTAATAACCGAGGAAAATTATTGAAGAACAAGTGCAACTTGTTAACTTTCTAACTATATTTAAAGATCTAATGTTTACATGCATTTATATATAACTAAGTATTCTACTCTGAATTTTGCTGTTTTTTTTTTTTTTCGCTTGGTAAGAGTGCAATAGAAGGACCCATGGCGTTAGGCCTTGCTACGGTAAATAAATAAAACAAATTTTGTGTTTATTGCAATATACTTAGAAAATAAATTAATTTAATGTTTGAAATACATTTGATTTACGGTACATTAATTTTATAATGTAAAAACATATTGTATGTTTCTTGTGATTACCAACTGTACTTAATGCCAATTTTAGTTATAAACTTTTAATTAAATGGATCGAGTAACATTTATCATCTCATCACTTGATACAGTGGATCTCAATATTGAATTTTTGTGATATTAAAGCAAAAACAGGAGCTGATCTTCAAATCGAGGAAAGTCGAGTGTACTTGCGTTACCGCCACGGTTGGAAGAAGTCATTAAGGCGCGGACTCTTGAGTGAGAGGTCGGGAATTCGAAACCCACCAGGACCGTCCTCCCTGTTTTCCAGGTTTTCCTCAGTTCTCATAAATGGCAAATGCCGGGGAGGTACCCTAAGCTTAGGCCTGGAACGTTTCCTTCCTTAAAAATCCTTTCCCAATATATAATTTCATCTCATGTATCATCAGTGTTCACCGCCTGTGGTGTCTCAGTAGTAAAAACGGGCGTTAAACACCATTAAAAAAGTGTACTTGCATTAATGTAAACATAAAATGTGTGTCCTTACTGCTTCGATGTTTCTGAACTTGGAGAACTTCTGCAGAGGCAAATGTTCCAATGTGTTGCTGCACTTTATAATTCCCTTTCCTGTTTTTCATTTCTAAAGAGTTCGCCGTCTTGCACATATTACAGATGCATGATATGATATGAGTGATGCAAACACGCACAACACACGAGCGTCTTTGAAAACTCGGGGAGAGCCTTTGGTCACCCATCTCGTTCGTACTGTTTCTAAATTCTTTAAAATAACCCCACTGGGTTTATGTTTCTTTGAATTATTTCTGACTTACTCCTTTCTTGTCGCCGGATATCTGACGATGGCAGGTAGAATCTTCCCCGGTATATTCTGAGTACCTGGGAGTTTCCTTTCATACAAATCCCCTGGGGATAAGGATGTAGAGGGATAAAGTGCTGGCCACGCGGCAACAATTCCGCTGCCGAAGGGTTTACGATTTCTGAATGCTTTGTCCCAAGTGCGTCTGCCCTTTCCTCCCTCCGGCTATAAACAATTCATTCTGTTATTTTGCTCAAGGACAGGGCTTATCATTTTAAATAGCCAATTACATCACGAATTCGTACCCACTGAAAGGACACGTTTGAATTGCACAGCGCTAGGAATTAATTTTTTATTTCATTATTTATTTTGTATTTCTTTATTTCCGCCGGTTTCATTTCATCATTTCATTTTTCACTTCTTTACCCCGGCTTTCTCTTAATTTCATTTAGTTCAAGAACATTTTATTGCTAGTCTTTGTGGAGAGATAGCAGCGGATGGAGCAGTGTAAATTGTTGTGTCAGCATAGCTTCTTAATGTCTACAACGAACCCCTCCTCGTGTGTGCAGTAGGAAAATAAAAACTAAGATTTTTTTGCATTAGAATTTCAATTCATATAGGTAAACAATGAAAGCAATAAAAAAGAACACTAGCAAATATTTTAAAACCCCTCCAAATCGAAACACAGACGGGGAAAAATCAAAACTAAAGCAGTAAAATACAAACCTGGTCATTGCAAACGAATAGTTTTGGAACCTTGACGACTGTGTTGTTAGTAACAAGTAGAGAATGAATTTGTGGCAAAATGCATGCAATTGTGGAGCAGTTTGTATCACTTTCCAGTATGACTCCGCACCATGTCATAGTACAAGAAAAGTAAGTACCTTGCTTAAATACTACTATTTTACCAAACGCATGTTACATCTATATAATTCTTTTAAAAAATTACAATTTTATGTTACAAATTAGAAGTTTTCTTGAACCGCAAGGGGTTTACACCCTCATATGGCCGGGGAACAGCTAGATCTCTACCCCATTGAGAACTGTTGGAGATCTTGGCAATGCTGTACCAAAAGGCGAGGGGGGGGGGCGGAGAAATAAAAATGACTTAATTGAAGTTGTCCACAGAGTGTGGTTTCGCTTGACCAAATCAAAAATGTAATACTTTTAATGCCCAGACGACGTGGTGCCGTAATAAAAACACAAAGTATTGATTCAGCATTTTTACGATGATGATTTTTATGTGTAAAAGAGTCTCTAATTATAATTATTGAACAAGAACTCATCAGATTAATGTCATTTTAAATAAAACATTGTGACCGTTTAGTTATAAAAGTTGCCATTTTGTTCAGTTTGGCTGTTTACAAGATAATAGCATCGCATGTTCACATTTTAGACTGGGTTATACCTAGAAACACCGTTATTGTAAACTTTCAAAATGCTGATATTTCTAGTTGAGTGTAAGCGGAAAAAATATAAATATTTTGTGGGTGATGCAATAAATATTTCCGTACTGTACATTGTGCTCTTGAGGAAGACCTGGAAAAGATGGGAAGATAGCACAATGAAAGACTTAAAATCAAAACACATATACAAGATAGAAATGAATGGCGGAAAATTGTTGAGATGGCCAAAACTTCCAAAAGAAAGATGTAGCGGCTTGTAAGAAGAAGGTGAATATTTAGCTGGTAGAGTAGAAGAGAATAACCTTTGATCTTAACTCCTGCGAAGGTAAATAAATAAATACATAGATAACTGCAGATATTGTTATCTCAGTTAACTGTGTTCTAAATGTTTTCACAAGGTGTTGCTACGAAACTATTATTTTGAAAACCCCAATAATCTCTTGACATAGGATCACATTCTCTCCTTAGACTTTTAAAGCAAAACTGTACTGGATATGAACGCAGCAAAGTAAACCGACTAGCAGTATTTTCATTGTGTGTTACCCTCAAGGGGGTGAAAGTTTCCAGATAATACCTCCATTCATTGATACATTCTCTTTGTGAACGTCTGTATTTAAATGTTTCCTATACCCCCGGTAATTCCCAAGTCTCTTTCTGGCAATAACTCGCCAATCAACGATCGAATTGCGGATTTCCCCCACCACTGTGCGAATGAATACCATTGCCATGCCTGGGTTTAAACGGGGCTCATGCTGAGTGCATCCAAAGTGCATCGTGTTTAAAATGGTTCGCAAATTGGAGATTTCTGCGAACGGAAAGTGCTCCGCATGTTGATTGTATAGGATTATTGCAAGCTTTGCACGTAGCACTCGTGACCAGACGTGAGACTGCATATAAACAGCTTTTTGAGGCTATGATGAGCGTGGCAGTGAATCTGGTTGATAGCAACCACAGCCCTGCGGTTCAGAGAGCAGGCATCTTTCGTTTAACTATACAGCATGGCCCTTGGAGAACAAGATGTATTATAGAGCGTTAACTTTTTTTATGTTACTGCATAGAGATCTTTAATTAAGTTCTACTGTATACTGTCACACAAATAACATGTGTTATATTAACTGGACCCAGCTTCTAGGAGCGTTTGCCACTTTTACGGCATGCAACGAGCGAAGTGAAAAAACTGCCGACAGAACTTCACATTATTTTAAATTTAAACTTGTAACATATTACAGCGTTTCATTTTATATATCTGTCTTGTGGCGTTTGGAGTAAATTTTATCTTTAATAATTACGCTCTGCTACCACATGCAGCGATTAATTTTTTATTTATTACACCGAGCGAGACCTCTCATCCTGAAGATTGGTAACTAAGCAAAGCTGTATTTTAGAATCGTGGTGAAATATGAGAACTGTATAATAAAGTATATATAATATAAATTACTTTGATCTTTCTCAAAATAGGTTCAGTGGATGCAAAATACCTTATTCCAGCTTTTCTGTTGTGCTCAAAATCATGCTGGAAACTATTTTGGCAGACCTTGCTGAATTGCCTCCGTAGCCTTCACGGCTGTTTCTGACAACGGAAAATGACCCCTACCAAGGCGTTTCTTTAATTTAGGGAAAGGAAATTTTCACACGGAACTAAATATTGTTGATTTGGTTAATCTATGAACGCTATTTAACATCTCAGGTCATTTTGCTCAGAGATCTCTTCTTCAGGCTTCAGGTTCTTTTTCGTGCCTTAAATCTACGACACGGATCCACAGCTTTACTTCCTTTCCGAAATAAGCCATACTTAGGATGTTTACGCCCGAAATCCTAAAATTACAGTTGTGTGTGATATGACCCTGCAAACTTTTCAGGACATCTCTGTTGTATATCACATGACCTTGTAGAGTTTTCAGGAACTCTCCGCAGTATTGCTCAGTTACAATTGCGAGTGCAAGTCAAGCTTTGAGCAACTGAATGGGCAAATGTGAGTTTTGAATTGTTTATTCACCCGAATAAAATGAAAGCAGAACAAATAAAGGGAACTCTGTGCTCCTTACAAAATAGTAAACCATTTCTAGGATCGAAATGATGTAGCCAAGTTTCGTCAATAGTGATTATGTTTGAAAGAAACTCCGCATCTTCCTGTAATGTCATCTTCAACCCACCGTGCACAAGACGTTTCATTTGCAACATTTCAGTTACCAACTTTTGGGTAGCACAAAGTGAAATTTTCAGAATTTCTTAAAGTGTTCAAAATATTATTTTATGACTATCTCTCACAGTGATAACAGCAGAGTGATGTTTTCTTCCTTTAGAGTAAAATTGGAGTGTTGGGTTCGCTTTCGTTTGAAATTGATTGTCTCCCCTCTTTAAACATTTTAAGGAACACTCAGCGAGAGTTTATGGCCAAAATCAATAAAAAAAATGTAAATATATATATTCCAGCAAATGGTTCCTTGAATCCTTTGAATTCTACAATAATTTAAAGAGCTCTGCGAGTCCTTTTAAGTGGCATTGTTTCCCAGCATACATTTTTATGGAACATCGTTTTTCTCAAAACTTCATTTACAAGCATTCAAAATTCCCCAGCCGTAACACCTTTTGTTTAAATTCAATAAAAATTACCCAGAATGTGCAGAAATACCCATTGTATTATTCTATAGTACAAAGTACATGCTAACAGCAATAATTTCAAAAATGATGTTTTCTATAAAAATGATTAGTTTTATAAATGAAAATTTCTAATAGATTTTAAAAAATTATTGCAGTTTGCTCATATAATTTATTTAAAAAATGATTATACATTTTTTTACGTGGTTCAAAGCTTCAATTGCAAAAATACCAATCAATTTTCTCATGAGCTGCGTGGAACAGTTTGATTTTGCCACCCATTTACGCAATAAAATTTATGAAATAATGTATAGTTCGTAAAGTATTTATTCAATTTGAACGAAATTTGGTATACACACTAACTTAACAGTAATTCAGTTACAGCAAAAATTTCAGAAAATTCCATACAAAAATGTGGAGCTTTGAAAGTTTACTCCCAGTGTTCCTTAAACCTTTTAGGGAGAGAAGACATTCCATAGGGTTCCTGTCACTTTGCACAAATCTCAATTGAAATTTTGTTTAGAGGAAACTAGAATTTCACAGTAGCGTATTGTTAGTTGCGTGTCACTTAATTTTTCTGTAGGCACAACTGAACATGTCTCAACTTGCACACCTCTCAGAGACGGAAACCGGGGTGAAAACAATGAAACTTGTACCACTGGTACATTACGCATTTTGTTGACAAAATATTGTAATATTACATTTTAGCGCGAAAAAATATTCCTGTAAAAGTTTAATTGATTCTTTATTGAATAGCCAATGTAGCCTTTAGCAGTTCAAACAAACTCCCTGCTTATTGTGCTTTATGAGGTTAATGTTGCTTTTGGACTCATCCAAACAACTTCTATTGTAGTTTTCTTGCCGGTGACATTGAGATTCAAGCAACTTATTAAACAGCAGGGAAACGATTATTACACGAAATATACAGAATTTATTTTCTACCGTACGCCCTTTCTAACTTCTCCATTTGTCTGTTGTGCCGGACTTTTCAGCATACATTTGCATATCTGTTGGTTGCCTTCTTTGCGTCTCATATGAAGAAACGTCACTTTTAACAATTTAAATCATCTCTCACATGTGTACATTTTTTCCTGCGTTGTTGAATCGGCTTATTCAACATCGTGCCATTCAATTCTGGGAATAAAACGACCAATAAATTTTACTCAGCGTCCTCGTCTTTCCGGTTTGAGGTTCTTTTACGTCCGAAAAATCCATTGATCTGACTGGGATTGAATCCGCGATCTTGGGTCTGCGAGTTGCTACTGCTGTTATAATGCAATGACAGATGTACTTTAGTTTAGGTAAAAGTTTTTATTTGAAACATGAAGAAATTACAGAACTTTATATATCGCCCCAGTATATGTGTATCGTTTATAGACTGAACACGGGGTTCGTTAAATAAGTTTTGAGATACGAAAGCCAGTAATGGGCGCATCAAGACTAATAAAAACAAATGATGTATTTTTATACTTCCGGAAGATATGTGTGTTTGCGTGTGGGTGCACTAGTGGAGAAAAATATCTTAAATGTTAATGCGGCGAACTAACACCTAAGCCGATCTTCCTTCATTATTATTTCCAATACGGAAATTTTTCCCTCAACGACCCACCTGGACCTTCTCTTCTCAAAAACGTTATATACTCGTATGTTCTGCCTAAATGTTGTATTGTAGATAAAAAAAAAACATAATGAAAAACCATCAGGTCCTTTCTAATGCTTCAATATAGAAAAATTAATGAATCGGTTATCTAGGACTATTGCGCTGTCTGAACCCAAGCCAAGATTGATACATTTTTTCCTACCTAAAATCTGGAGTTAAAGTCATCAAAGCCCCTGGATCTATGCACGTTAAAGATCTCCATACCTTGCAGCCGAAATCCAAAGTTACCTTTATCATGGTAATGAACTGGTGTTAGTGCTAATTACATAGGCATAAGAATTGGGGATTCAGAGCTGTATTTATCATGGTAATGAGTTGATATGGATGCTCGTTATGTATGCATATGATTTTACAATTCAGAGCTATGTTTTTGTTATTGATTGATATAATTATTTCTTGTATGTGTATATGACCTAATATGTGTAT
Source organism: Metallyticus violacea (assembly GCA_030762175.1). Classification (NCBI taxonomy): domain Eukaryota; kingdom Metazoa; phylum Arthropoda; class Insecta; order Mantodea; family Metallyticidae; genus Metallyticus; species Metallyticus violacea. The sequence goes on along the minus strand of CM060835.1, from coordinate 4,179,486 downwards.
GTTTTTGGTAGGTAACAGTAGTTTGCAACAGTGTTTATTTCCATTTTTTGTTACAATTTGTTGACCTGAGCTCCCTGTGAAAAACCCTTAGAAAGGGAAAGACTTATTGTGTACGTGTGTGTGTGTGTGTGTGTGTGTGTGTGTGTGTGTGTGTGTGTGTGTGTGTGTGTGTTTATAGACAGACTGCTTGCCATCAGGCTAACAAAATTGCAAAGGAAACTAAAGACAAGAGGGTTCCTTTTTGTTAGGTTACGAGCCAGTCACTCTCTGGTAATATTTCGGTAAGAAGATAGCCTACAAAAGGCAAGAAGCTAAAAACCCCTTTTACATGGTCCAAGTTACGGGTTGTAAGAACAGAATATGAGGAGAACATTTTGAAAGAAATAGAACTCTAAAGGGAATTAAAATGTCAAACCTGCGACGAATGTTTTATAGCTGGCAGACAGGGAAAAGCTAGAATCAAAAGAATTATGCCACACAGTCAGAAGAATAGGGACTGATGGTTATAGGAATTGAACGAACGCTATCGCGAAATCTTAGTTCGCAGATCTAGAATAGTAAAAAGAAAAAGAAATTGGAACTGTCAAGCTATCAAAGACGAGGCCGAAATATGACAGAAGTTACCTTCTAGAAAAGCCTAGACAGTGGGAAAAGTGAATGTCAGAGGGGGAGAATTATTTTAACCAATGGCCATCGCCTAAAAATGCGCAAATGAGAATAACTTAGCACTATAATATATATTTTGGGATAGCCAATAGAGAAGTTATCATTCGAGAATAAAAACATGAAAGTAAGGGCTTTTATTTCGTGTGGTAGGAGCATGAAGATAGAAAACGGAATGTCAGACAGAACAGAAGACAGTCGTGGATAGGTTTCAGAGTCGGGGAGAAGAAGGCAATTGTGGACAGATATGAGAATTGGGGGGAAGTTAGGTAGTCGTTGATGGATATCAGAGTTGGGGAAAAATGGCCATGTGTGGGTGAAAGATAGAGAATTGTTGAGAGATATTGAGTTTGGAAAAAGTGACAAAGATTAATATTTGGCAAAGAGTAAAAGTGGGGAAAGTTATGTCAGTTGTAGCAAGATTACAGGAATTTGTTAGATAGTGGCCAGCTATCCGACGTTGGTAGAATTGTCACGTAAATTTTAAGCAGCAGCCTAGTCTGAAGCGTGGTTCACCCATTCTCTTGAGGAAAATTGGTGAGCTGCCTGATATAGGAGTTTTAGGTGTTATAGACTGCACCCATTATATCATCTAAAGGTAACACTGCAGAAGTCTTAGGAATAGAATTATACTCTTTAGCAATTTCCCTCCAAGTTCTTTATACTTAAATAACTTCATGTAATTATTATTAGATAGGTAGAGGTAAGAGAAGGCCTAATAGCCTTAGCTGTACCAGAATTAATAATAGACGTGGTGACCTTCGTAATAGGTGACTAGCTGGGTGCCTGCAAGCTGATCACTTGCTCCTCTGCAATACTGCCCTCTACCATGATGTTGAAAGCCAAGATCCGATATAATTTAAATAATGTGGGAAAATTAAGTATAATATTATAAACATTTAATTATATTAAATATAAAATATTGCATTTCACACTTACTGACTTTGAACGTAATTCTAAGTTCAACAGTCTAAATTAAAATAGCAGGCTGAAAAAAAATCGACCTGCAAGTTGTGGAAGGGTAGCATGCAGATGTTAATTGGGTATTAATTTTTGACATAAATGTCACCAGTTTATCTTGTCTTAACACTTTTCGTATTCGTACTTACAGAGTTTGACATTAATGTTTAGGTGTTAAGTTTTTGAGGCGCAAATTTCAGAATTGAGTCATTATGGAGTTTCAGAAACCCAAGAACATGATTAATCACTGTTCTAGATGGCGTGCGGTTTTAAAGAACTTGTAGAATGATTTTAATGGGAGAGAGTAAAAAATGGGAAGCAGAATGTTGCAAGTGATAAATGGTTTTAAAGCTGCCGTTAGCAATTAATTATTCCTTGCCGAGCCAGCGCCATCTTGGGGGCGTAAGCCGCCTCAAGCGACCCAGCGTTGTAATCTCCATACTAAGCACTCTTCACCAAGTAATCCGATTTGTTGTTTTCTAGCTCGAGCGCTCTACCATTGTTTGTATCACAGAGCCGTTGCGAATTGTTTTTACACGAAATTGTTCCAAACAACAAAATTATCCAGTGACTCTGTATATTAACCAAATATTGAAACTGAGAGGCTCTAATTAGTGCAGGGGTGGAATAGGAAGCAATAAAGGATTCTGTGTATATATTCAGTTATGACGTTGATATAATCACCATTTACTGATTTGTTTGCATTGATATCCTCTTGTCAGAACGGGTTATAATACTCTGGTAATGGTGGTTGAGTAACTTGTGTGTCACCGTGCGTGTTTTGCATTGAAGATTAACCGGGCCTGCTGGGAGGACCATTCATTCTTTATTTGCTGGTGTAATGTTTTATAGCAGCGCTGATCATTTTGTGATTAACAGATCTCCGCCCATCGTTACCCTACTTTGGGCGTTAAAACGGGGAATCTCGTTTCATTAATAATGATTAAAATTGCGATCCATGGACTGTGTGAAATTTTCGAGCCATAGAATAAAGCAGTATTTGGTTTTATATAATTCTCTTTCATAATCACTTTTACGGTTTATTTATTGAAGTGAGTGCAGTCTGAACAATTCTGTACTTAACAATGAATTGAACATTATTTTTATTCTGTCACATAAACTCCCGTTAAGGCAAACTTTATTCCAGCGATACTCTAATGTCATTATCCCGCCTTGAGTGGTTTTCGGAAAGGTCTGCAAAACACTCCACTATCAAATCGCCTCTCGGTTTGATGAAAATGTAATAAGTTTAATTTAACGTCCCAATGACTCATGCCATAACTTTTTTCCCCCTGCTGATGAACTGTGCTTATATCTACTGTTTGATCTCATCCACAGCTAATAGTCATCGCACAAAAGCAGTTCTGTTGCTACTAAAACGTTGCACACACACGTTCCTTTCAAATACCCATATCCTCATCACATTTTACAGTCTTCAATTTGCTGACCGTCTAATACCATAACATGCATTGTTGTATTTTTGGGCGTCTTTTACGTCGGCCATCTTCAAGACTGGTACGCAGTGTTTAAATTCACAAATTAATTTTTAATCATTGCAAATGAAGAAGAGTCCCGTAAACTTTTATAAATTTCGTATACGTTTCCTTAGACGTTAAAATATCTTTTACAAAGCATTCATCACTGCATGATACTCAATTTTATGGAGTACACAAAACACTGCTTTGTATTAAATGAACTACTAGAAACTATGACACTATCCATAGCTCCATGTATATTGCTATTTACTTATTAATGAGAGACGCTATAGTAGTTTGTGTATCTTATTTATTATGTAATATAGTTCAATGACGTTGTCATCTTCCTGGTGACTTTATTATGATGTCGCGAAACCATTGTTTGGGAGTACCGTGCACAGCAGCCTGAATTTCCTCGTTGTTGATGAATGTTTTACTTCGCAGCGAGTCCTTCATGTTCTGCAATAAGGCATAATCAGACAGAGCGAGATCCGGTGAATATGGTGGGTGCAGCGTGTTATGAACACCAGCTATGCCAACTTTGCGGTTGTATGGGGCCGCGCATGGTCATGTTCGGGGAACACTCCTGTCGAACACTTCCCCTTTCGCCGTTGCTGAGTCCTGCGTCTAAGCAGTGTAAGGATCTCGCTGTTAATAGTCGGTCCATTAGCAATACCCCCTGAAGTGTCCCAAAAGACGGCGATTATCTGCTTGCCGCAGATGGAGCAGCTCGAAGCTCCTTGGCCGGAGACTCTATAGAGTCTCTATATTGGACTTTCTACTCTGTTGTGTGGTGGTGACACCATGGATCTCCAAAAGTTCCAAACCTCGTTGTCCATGTCCAGTAGCCGATAAATAGACTTCGACATTTTTGTTCTTCTGTCGAACCCTTGTGCGCACAGCTTTTTCATATTCAAATCGTCCTTAATGATGGAGCGCAAGATTGCGGAACCGAGACCCTCGTGACATTGCAGTTTGTCAAAGATTATCAGTCATAATCATTTCGGACACAACGTTAATGTTGCTGGGAGACCGCGATGATGACAGACGACCAGTACTCTTGTGCTGCAGGAGAACTCATTTACCAAGTTAAAAACGTTCTATGCAGCAGTTTCTTGACCCCACTTAAACCTTTATGCATTTTTTTATTTTCAATCCTTCCATACACAAAAAACCATTCAGCTCATCTTTGTCCATCTTTCCCCACTCACTCTGCTTACAACCCCGTCATCTAGCGCACTAGTATCAGAATGGATGTGCCTATAGATTGCGAGGTATTCATAAAACATCCGGATTCCCTTGTATAAGGGAAAGGTTTTTCTTTACTTTAGGAAACATGACAAAGTCTAGAGAATTGAAAAAGTCCAGTGTCATGGCGAAATATGAAGACTCGCCATTGTTTGGAAACCTGTGAAAGGAGTGTCACATTAACAAAATCCGAAGTATTTTCCTGGGACGGTGAAACATTCCAAGTGAATAGAAAGACTTTGCATTTTTATTATACACAATGGATAAGAAAACTCTCGATATCGTCGTGCCACATGGCGTATGTCCATAGTAACGTTTTGCCATAAGCCAAAATCTATTTTTAATGGCAATAGCAATACAGCGTTGTTGCTCTGACATGCGCAAAAAGTACTAATGTGAACTAATTGATACCTCAATCTGTTTTTGTAGTAAAATTCTCAAAATAGTTCCATTCCCTGCATTTCTTGCGAGTGGGACTTAACTTCAAACTTGCATTTTATTTGCCGTATACCAGATGATCAAATACTTTTGCTAACGTGATAGAACACTATGAATTCCTTAGTGCGGGAAGCAAAACATTCGATCATTGCAGTTTCCAGATCGACAGAGTTTCGGTATTGTTGTCCCCGGAAGTGGGGAATATCTGGGGTACAGTAAGACGGACAATGTTCTCTCATCATGCATAACAATAACACATTTTCGATTCACGGGTGCAGGCTCCTTAGTTTTTAGTATATTATGGACACGAACCGGCTGATTAAAATATACGGAGTTTGGCCCTCTATCAGCAGTTCATGCCAAATACAGAGCTCGGTTGTTGGGCTGCCATGCGTTTCATCACATATCAGAAGCATATTAGGAAAGAGATACTTGTGACAACAATGCAAAATAGGCGTCAGTTAATGCCATCTTCTGTGCTTTGCTAACTTGTGTAGAACCCAGCGACGAGTTTATATATCGTTTCTAGCTGATAGAGCAGTAGCCGTGCTGACGTTCAGTTGCTATTCTCATGTTTGCTTCACAGCTTCAGTTTAAAGTCATGGCATACAAGCTCCTATTGCAATGATCAGGCTCAACCCCTCTACCAGCTTAATAGTCTTAATGATTGTTCTGTGTTACGACTGGCATTCAACAAGCCTATCCATTGTTGGACAATAATGTCCACAAAAATGAAACTAACGTAGCTGGCAACAAAGGACCGTAAACTATCAAAATACGCAAAAAAGCAAGTTTGAACTGTCGTACAGTCTGTCAAGTTCAGTTCTTTGTCAATAGCCGGTGAAAAACCATGAATATTTCTAAAGAAAACTTTGATTCTACATTTTCATACGTTATAAGCAGGTGAAAGAGCGAAAAATATCCTCAGAACTTGGTAGCTGTTCATGGTGATCAAATGTGTTCATTGCAAGATAGATTCGGTCATTTGAAGAAGAGCGAGAGACTTTGAAAGATAACCCTCACTTTGGCCGCCCTCGGGAAGTGAACGAGGGAATAATCAAAGAGAGAGGAACTTGGTAGAGTAAAATCGACATAATACTGTTGAAATGGAAGTATCAATGTTAGCAGCATTGACAGTATGCCATTTGAAGCTGCTAAAATCTGTGCAGCATGGATTCCACGTTCCTTAACCAATGAAGAGAAGAAGAAGAGAAAGGAATGTACAAGGAAACTGTTGAGCATATTTCCATAAAATGTCATAACGTTTGATGGATATATGCGTTGGTGATGAAAGTTGGTTTTATTGCTAAACCATCCCAAATAAAGCCCAGAGTTGCGTGTGAGTAAATGAGAATGACTCAAGACCGGTTGTTCTTCGACAATATTTTCGTTCTCGTAAGCGAATGTTCACTGTTTTCTTCAACTATGAAATACCATTGGAGGGTGACTGTATGCCAGCAGGAATGACAATGAATACTATAGCACATATTTTAAATCCTTTATTTGAGGGGTTGAGGCTGCGGCGTGCAAAGACAAAAACTTCAAGGGTACTGCGCGTCTCCTCACAGAACAGCTGCCAATTTGAGGTAGCAGAATAACGCCAAAGTCCAGTTGCTTGTCCATCCGCCGCACAGTCCTGACCTTGCACTGTGCGACTTCTGGTTGTTTATTCGAGTGAAATCTTGCAACGCTGAAAAACCTTTTAAACGAGTGCAGGACCTTGTTCAAGCTATGAATTCAGCTCTGTTGTCTCAGTCCGAGTAGTGTTTTTGACAAATGGTTGCGCCGTTTATAGCTGTGTGGGGGGGGGGGGTATGGAGAGTACTTTGAGGGATTGTGAGGATAATTTTTGAAATTCAGTCCTTAGCTTGAACTTTAAGTAACAATTGCAAAACTTTTTGAATGTCCCTGGTAATTTTATTTGTTGCGTACATTTGGTTACTATTAAGTCCTCCGTTACTAAATGGGTCTGATTATGAGAATTAAATATTTTGGCAGTAATGTTGGTGCTGCAGTTAGCCGCTTCAACAGCTGTACTACATGAAGGGTGTTACTTTAAAATGTTATAAATTTCCACGTAGTTGAAGTGTAACTGTCTCGCTCTGCCCCACAGTTTGTACTTCATGTTTTCTTTATTTGGCATACAAAATGGGATCGTTGAGAGTGCTGCAATTCACCACCTAGTGCATGTAGCGGAAGAAAATCTCTTGTATTTGGTTCACTGGATGAAAACACTCATTATATTGGTTTTTTTGTTTTGTTTGTTTTCCCTATCTCTTTTGTCTGAAGCGTACAGGTTTCATTGATAAACTTGACAAACTGGGTGATTTTGCCTCACTTATCTGAGCGCATCAAATCTGCCGACTGCAAACACAGGCCTCGCTAATGTCAGATGTACCTTTCCGTACTAAGTGCTCAGTGATGCAGAAGTCGAGAAATTGCGTTTGAATCGATTTGAAGCAATAGAAGAGAGACCGACCGGCCGACAGAAAAAACAAACGATGATCGTAAATGGATGGACATGCTACCGAGGGAATTTTGAACGAAGAGGAAGCGTTTGGTAAAACTACCGCGGCCTCTTTCCAATCGATTGCAAATTTACATACATTGAGTGTGTAGCGCATCGCAAGAGGTCCTTTGTGTGACGACAATCGCAAATGGACTATCTAACATTATGCAGTTGTCACCGGCAAATGAAACAAGGGAAATCTGATTTGTTAACGTTGGTGTACAGTTAAATCATGCGTTGTAAATCACAAAAGCAATCTGTTCACAAGGGGGTGGGGGGCTGGGTCAGACGTTGCGACGGCGGCGATGACGATGGTGGTGTCAGATTTCAACTTAATGAGGCCGGACTTCACTAATTAGCCAAATCCCTTTATTTGGTTATAGCATTGTGTTCGAAACCAGGGAAGTGCCATGAATCCTCTCGTTTGTGGGGAGGGGTAGACGGCATTTTAAGTGCCAAGCAACCACCCCCCGTCCATATATTTTCAATGAATGCGATGCGCCGCTGTAGAGCTTAACCTCTGTAACGTTGATGGAGTTGATAACTAGTTTTATGTATGAACAGGTTAATATCTGGTCATTCATAATCGATGCATACCTTCGTAGTGGGGGCTGTGGAATGTAATTGTTTGGGTCGCGGTGAAAATCGACGATCCTTTGTCGTGCTAGTGCTGTCGTATTAAATTATGCCTTAGTGACGTTATGGGTCACACGCATCCACCGTACAGCCTCACCCATGTGGCGCATACATACCTGAACATCAAACACGCCTGGGGCAGTCTGCAGGAACCTATGCTTTAGTTAATTACCAGAATAATTTGGATGAAGCGTTAACACGTTGAAACCATACCATTTCGCTTAAAGTTATATTATTTTCTCCACTTTTATAATAAAGCTTCTATATTATCACTAGGCATAGGGTTTTAGGGCATATGCCTCTTTTGTTCCTTTAGTCGCTTTTATTTTGATCAATTCTGCATATAATTTCTTCCGAGCTTATGACTTTGTGTAAACTCTCGATGTCTCATTCGTTGTTTCTCGTGTCAATAATGAATTTACCCGTCAATTCACGATATTCAACACTCCTTGGCGCTACAGCAGTTACTTACAGCTGTTTTGTAAACCTGATGCAATAATACTGCCAATGTGGGTTATTCCGAAATGGTTTTAAATTATTTCCTATAATAATGTGGGTGGGTTCAAACATAAAATGTGAGTTTTAGAAAATTGATTCTGTTAAGCCCTTGAAGTTTGAATACTAACTTTAGAATTAGAAACTGTACAGCATACATTTTTTTCGATTAATATTTGGATAAGGACTTTTTAAAATAAAAATAAAAATGTGTTTTTATGAAGATTAAATGAAAACTAACGCATTCATGATAATTATAATTTATTAAATGAAATGTAGAAATAATCTTAATGTTATCTAATTCACTGTTTTGTGCAAATTATTAGACAATTTTTAACATATGTACCCTTCCTATGGCACGTTAATTTCCTTATGTTATTAAAACAATAGAATATAATGAAAATTGTGAATAAATGCTGAGTACTAGCGGAAAAGGGGATACCGTTTTCATTTAATAACAGCAATTCAAGTGTCGTTCAGTGAACGATAACCATAGTTTATTTGATATACACCTTTACTCATCCTCATAATTTTTACCATCTTTTTAAGATAATTTCCGTTGGATGCACTGCACCTTATTCCTGCCTATTTTGAAAGACATGCTGGAAATCATTTTTGAGCTTTCAGAACATGTCTGTAATAATGTCCAGTTAGAGTTGTGTATGTAGGTACTGCATGCTAATAAACTATTCCTTGAATATCGAAAAATGAGATTACAACAGAAGTATACACTTTTGCTTTTTTGGTGTTGACCTCACAGAATAGAATAATGTATCAAAGATTAATCGGTTGTGATTACCTTCGAAAGAGATTCTATGTCGTCTTGTAACATCTTCAGTGCATGAAAATAAGCAGTTTGGGAACCCCCGTACACAAACATGTCTCATATGTAGTTTTTCAGTTGCCAAAGTGTGGCTAACACCCAGTGAATTTTTCTGGATTTCTGAAAGTGTTGTGAATGTTATTGTACCACCATCTCTCAAATGATGTCTCCCTTCATAAAAATATTAACAAAATAAACAATGTTGTGCTGGTCGGTCCTGGTGGTATAATAGTTACCGTACTTGCCTCCTAAACCCAAGATCGCGGGTTCGAACCCGGTCAGGAGCGATGGATTTTTTCGGGTGTAAAAATAGTAAGTCCTTCGGAAGGGAAGTAAAGCCGTGGGTCCCGTGTCGTATATTTACGGCACGATAAAGAACCTCAAGTCTGAAAGAGAGGCCTCTGAGTAAAATTTGTCGGCCGTTTCACGCCCTGAGTTGAATGGGACGCTGATGACCTGAGATATTAAAGAGCGTCCAAAAATAAATCAATTAAAAAAAAAAAAGGAATTGTGCTGCAGGGAAGAATAAATTCTCCATAGATCTCCTGTAACTTTGCATAGGCCTCAGCTGAAGATTTATTGAGAGGAAAGTAGGATTTCAGAGCAGCATATTATTCTTCGCGCGTCACCTCCATTTTACTGTAAGCGGAACTGAACATGTCTCAATTTGCACACCTCTCATAAGTAGGAACCAGAAATGGCAATGAAACTAGTACCACGTGTATGTTATGCATTGAGTTAACACAATATTGTAAAGTTCAATTTTAGCGCGAGAAATTATGCCTATAAAAAGTTATCTTCTTTATTAAATAGCCCTTGCATATAATTTTATATTAGCATTGCCTTTTAGATAACAGCTCTGCAAAACAAAATAAATGGCATAGGAATTTAATACGGGTGTCTTCTATCAAAATATAGTGTATTTATACAGGGGGTTCCTTTTATCTTGCTCACCAAAATAACTTTTTCCTGATGCGTCAAATCAAAAATTGTTTCAAAAAAATTTAATACCATGGCGGAGTTCTTGCTCAGTGTATAATTTTTATTTTGTATTTCCATTAATGTAGAAGACAAAAGATAGAACTTAGTTTTTTTTTTAATGACAACATGTGCATTTTATTTAAGAATACCTTTAACCCCTCCGAGAGCTATTCAAAAACGTATCATACTGTACCATTTTTGTTTAATTCCTGGGTTGTACAAATTACGAGGATAGTCCATAAGTTTCCTACCTAACCATTTTCTAGGTATGATAAAGACAAAAACTATATTTTACTTTTAAATATAGTTACCCTTTATTGCAATACACTTCTCACATCTTTGAATTAACATTTCAATCCCCCTCACCCAAAGTAGTCAGAAGTCTTGTCTGCAAAATGGGCATAAACAGCACCCATCACTTCTTCGTCACACTTAAATTTCCTTCTTCAAAGGTTCTTCTTGAGTTTTGAGAAGAGGAAATAGTGGATGAGAGCTAGGTCTGGGCAGTAGGGTGGATGGTCGATCTCCTTGAAGCCACATTTATTTACAGCTTCCTTTGCAACAAGAGCTGTGTTCACAGGGGCGTTATTGTGAAAAAGGCGCATACCTCCACTCAGCTTTGCTCGCCTTTTCTCTTTGATAGAAGCAGTGCAGTAGGCCAGCATAGTACTCCCCATTTACTTTGCTGTAGCGTTCCTCTCCTTGAAATCAATAAAGAGCATTCCTTCACAATCCCCAAAGTTTGTAGTCATTATTTTCTTTGTTGACTGAGTGATCTTGGCCTTTGGGGCAATACTTCGCCAGGTTTACCTCACTCCATTGATTCTCTTTTGGACAAGAGATCATAGTAGAACCATAGTTTCATCTCTGTAACAATGGTTTACAGAACTTCTCTCTCGTTGCCACGGCAGAGCTCCAAAATGCCTGACAACAAATGACTCGTTCCTGCTTTTGAACTGAGGAAAGAAGTCTAGGCACCCATCTTGCACTAACCTTATTCATGTTTAAATGTTCATGAATAATTATAAGGACTGTTGTTTTAGAAAGACTCAACCTTGCTGCTATTTCTGTAACTCTGAGCAGCCGGTCTTCCATAAATTCTCCTTCCACATGAGAGATGTTTTCAGGAGTGAGCATCTCCAAGGGCCGACCTGCACGCTCTTCGTCTTCAATGTTTTTCTCGACCCTTCGAAAATGGTTGGCCCATTTTTTTACAGTAGAATATGAGGGGAATGCTTCCTCATATTCACCATCCAATCGCTGTTCAATTTAATTTGGAGTAAGCTCTTCTTTTGTGAAGAACTTAACAGCTGGATACTAAATTTTCAACATGTCACAATCTTCTACACATAGCCTTCTTTATGCTGCTATATCTGAACAACTGAACACGGCGGAGCGGAAGTTACGACTGCAATTATTTACTTAACAGATAAGGTATGATTCCAGATGAGGCCCTTGTTAAGACGATAATTCTTATCGGCGAGCCAGGAAACTTATGGACCTACCTTGGTACTTACCCAATGTAGTACTATAGTAAATTCTACGATTCATGTAAATACAGGTGCCTAAGAGGGAGATGAGGGTAGGTAGCCCATCAAAATGGTCCTTGCTTTAGCTTACATCTAGAGAACTACAGTCCTTCATCAGAGTGAGTGCTGCAATGAGCTATTGGGACATGCAGATAAAGTAGTAATGCTGCTGATCTACGGAGAATGTGGGTTGTCAGGTTCGATCCATTCGTTCCATTTCATTGTCGTAGAGTTTAAATGAGTTAGTTAAAAATGCACTGTAGTGCTAGTAAATAAAAAAGTAATTCATTTATTATTTCCACATGTACTGTTTTCTTGACTAAAATGGTACAGCTCTTGGAGAGGGTAATTCTGAATAAAATGTTCACGGTGTCATTTAATAAAATACGAAGTTCTATCCCTTATTTCCTACATTAATGCAGATACTACCCTTCGTTGACGCTTCAGAAAAGAAAAAAATATTTTGAACGAGTTAGATACATGAGACACCCGGTATATATATTATGTGTGTGTGTGTGTGTGTGTGTGTGAAGTGATAATATGGGTGAAAGAAATGCCTTTGCTGGGAAAGTTATAGTCATCTCATTTTTCGATATTGACGGAACGGTAACAGATGTCCTGAAAACTCTGCAAGGCCACGTTTCTGTACAGCAAACTGGATGCAGATGCAAATGATGCTGAATACTTCCGAAGAAACACCTTCATGAGTGGCATTTGTCATCATCAGAAGCAATAGTAGACTGTGGAGGCGACTCTGAAGGATCTGTTTCTTGAAGAGTGGCAGAAACGCTGCACAGCTTCATTGCATCCAACTTTGAGATGATCATAAGTATGAGAACATCACTCCTACAATGTAGTTGCTTGACAATATTTGTGGTAAGGCTAGGTACTAAACTGATAATTTAGGCAATTATATAACAGAAACTGGAAATAGAATTCCTGAAACTACAAAACTCTAAATAATTTAAATGTAATATATTTAAGTGAAAGTTATACCTACATAAGGATCAACAGTGCAAGTGTATAGCAAATATTAGTCAATGAAAAGACGACGAAGGAAATCTAGCGTACGAAGGAGAAAAATATCATTTAAAGAATTGTATGGAGTAAACAAAATAGTTAAATATTATTAAAGAAAGTAGATTGTATTGGTTTGGACATCTGCAAAGATTGACAAAAGAAATGTTTGTATATTAGTAATGAAGTGAGAAGGTATAGAAAGAAGGAAAAGAAGATTCCGGAAAAAAAAAACTAGTTGAAGGAGCAGGTAAATACAGAAATTTAAAATATAAACATATCTCTAAGGAAAACCTTACTTTATTTGTGCAAACCCAAACCACAAAGCAAATTGCCCCAGTCTGGCATCGCGAAGCCAAATTGAAAAATATACCCAAATTCCACAGAGTCATTTTGTATTCATATTTGGTTCATGCTGATAATTACTGCCATCCGGTCCACAAATTGGACGTGATCATTTGGGCTGGAGAGTTTCAGGAAATGTAATATTTCCAATATCATGTGTACAGGAAACATATATGTTTATACGTATGCTTCCGATGAGTTTTCCTTCTCCCACCCTTTGTGATTCAGCAGTTATGGTAAAAAGAGAAAACAATAGAAGGCGTATATTTGCACAGTGTTAATTGTAATGAAAGCGTGTTTTTGTTAATGGAATGAACTTGCACAACTCCCGCAAAAACTTAGTGTTAATAGCAAAATGTGAGTGCTTATGAACTTCGTTTAAAAGCTGCATAAAACTCTTAGGTTTTGTTTAAAAGTCTGAAATGCAAGTAACTTGTTTAAAAGGTTCCAAGACAGGCAGCCAAATGAAACTGGACAGATGCGCAAAGTATGTTAATACATTCATTTCTCTGCTTAATTCCTTTCTTTTAGAAGCCTGAAGGCTATGACCTTACGCATTCACAAGGCTTCGTCCATTTCTTACGGATGTTCACAAATGTACCTCTCCAGATCGCCAAAAAATGTGAAAACTTCATGGCTGTAGGGAGGATGTTGAAGCGTTTTCATACCATCGCAGCTAATTCGGAGCGAGGTCATACAAGGTCAGCTTAATATATAACTTGGGTCACTTATTAATAGTGAGCATTAGCAACCTCCATGTATGTGGTCATAGTTTACTCTTTATGTATCAATATTCTATGGTCACAAGTCATTCTGATGTTAATTTATTATATGGCAGTTGTTTAAACACAGCGGTTTCGAGTGTCAGCGAGAAATGGATAAGTATGCAATTCGTGATGTAATTCAATTCTTTTTTCCAGCAAAGGAAATTCATAAAAGGGCTTTGCCTATTGGGCAATGCATGCCCTTTCTCTGAAACAGTTCGACTTTGGTTAAATGAATTTCAGCGTAACAGAGCAAGCATCGAAAAAGAATCACGTCCTGGAGCTCCAAAATCAGCTGAGAGGCCAGAAAGTCAATGTTTTTTTTTAGCTGACAGACGAATGAAAGTGCGCGAATTGGCAGATGTTACGGGAATCTCAAGTCAGGGGGTCTATTTTATTTTTCATCATGAATTACACATAAAAAAACTTGCGCAAGATGGGTGCTGTGTTGACCGACTAAACGTATAAAAATGTTTAAGAATCCAGCCGACTTCACGGCATTTTGCGACCATAAACGAAACGCGAAGTCATTACTTTAAATACTGAACCACGTGAAGCAACCGGCTCCATGCACTGGAACCACGGTGGCTTTTTACTTGGAGGAGGGAAGGAGAATACTGCGCATCACTTTTGACGGGACGGAAGACAGCCATCGCGGAAATGGTCAGAAAGTAGGTGTTGTTGTACCATTACGTTTTGAAATGTTTCCGCACCCACCGCATTCACCTGATCGCGCTCCTTCTCAAAACTCAAAACTTTTTTGGATGGACACAAATTTAAGTAATGGGGAGAGGTAAACGAGTATTTTCAGAGCCTCTAAGACATTTGCCTTCAAACACACTATCCTGTTTGTAACATTCTTTACAGTAACGTAATTAAAAACTACCTCGCCTTCTAATAGCAAAACATGCCTTAATAATGATTAATCTTAGTCAATAGTAAGGAAAAGACGTTGACATATGAAATCACTACCTGCATGTAGCGACCTATCATGAAAGAAGAAAAATGGAGGAAATGTATGAGGGTCCTTCAAATTTAAACTGATCTTTTGTTCTCTGGTCCAGAAAAAAGCAGTAAGGGGGACGGGGCCATTGGGACCGTTGGATGAGGATGTGTGGGGGGGGGGAGTATTCAAAAGATCTTCCGTATTTGTCGTTCCGTCGACGATAGCGCTATGTCTGAACAAGAGGTTACACCGTCCGTTGCTCAGCGGATCATCATCCGTTTTGTAACCAACTAATGGACTACATCCACCGAGATTGTGTCCAGACTTCGGGTACAGTTTGTACTCAAGTGTTTGATTGAGACAAGAGGTTCCTCACGGTCGTGATACAGTGGAAAAAGAGCGTCACGATAAAAACTGATCGACACCAAAGTATGCTCGAAATCGCTTCAGATGTGGACATAATTTGTGAAAGTGCACACACCTTTCTTTCTGAAGAAGTGTCGTCGAGATGGGTTCCATGTCTCCTCGCTAATGATCAGAAAAGTGTTCGATTTGAGGAAGAAGGTGAACCAGTGATGAGAACTGGTGGCCAAGGCCCAAACTCTCCTATCAGCCGTAAACGTTCTTGAGACGTGTTTTAGGACACCGAAGGAGTGTCGCTCATCGGTTTCCTTCACAAACGGATTGTGAAAGCAAACTGTTGGATGAAGTGAGAGCGGTCTATCGCAATAAAGGTCTCTAGAAACACATTCGTGATGACAAAATAAAGCCACATACAGCAGCCATAGGCCGGGATCATTAATGAAACACCTTTAGAACACCCTCCTTACAGTCCCGATTTATCCCCTGGTGATTTCCACATGTTCTGGCCACTGCAGGAAGAGTGGGAGGGAAAAGATTCAGCTATGACGCAGAGGCTGAGCTCTTTGTCCTCCACAATTGGCTGTTAACACGAAGGAAAGTGGTAGAAATGTAAGAGAAGTAAATGATTTGTATACGGTAGGAATATTCCGTTTATATTTGAATGAACCTCAATACAGCTTTGCTATTTCCTAAACCTAACATTAAAATTCGTGAGACTTAAATACAAAATACTGAGAGTTGTAAGATTTTTACAGTCAAACCTTATTGTATTCTTATGGGTCTTTGCTGCGGGTAGCAGTTTATTGTATTACTACAAAAATTGCTTTACCATTAAAGTTAAGATTTCTACCCAGAAATCTGACCACGAACCATGTTTGTTATATTTGTGAAGTAGCCCTCGATGTACATAAAAATTATAGGAGGCCACACGTTTCATTTTGTGGAGTCATGGGAGTGTTAGTAATACTTGTTAACTGTGTTGGTTAGAAACGGTGTGTTCCAATATGTCACTCTCCCAACCACAGCACAGAGGGGGTCAAAATTAACCTGAAGACTGAAATCGCTTTCTTCTATCTCTCGAAACTACGTAATAAATAATTTATATTACAAAGTATTAATTAACAAATTGTATAATGATTTAGTTTTTGCAAGTTACATAGAAAACATTTATATAACTTATTTTCATTAAACTTAGAGCTTAACGGCAATTCGTGAAGGCAGAAATTCCTCAGCGTAGAGTTCTGGGCCCGTTAATATTTTCACTACACACTAGTGACATATGAGAGTAGGTTCATAAGTTTCCGGCCTAATCATTTTATAGGTGTGATAAACACAAAAACTATATTCGCTTTTCAATGTAGTACCCTTTATTGCAATACACTCTCACATCTTAGAATTAACGTTTCAACCCCCCTCTAAAATAGTCAGAAGTCTTACCTGCAAAATGGGCATAAACAGCATCCACCACCTCTTCGTCACACTTAAATTTCCTTCCTCGAACATCCTTCTTGAGTTTTGAGAAGAGCAAATAGTCACTGAGAGCTAGATCTGGACTGTAGGGTGGATGGTCGATTTACCATCGACTTTAAGCCACATTACTTCATAGCTTCCTTTGCAACAAGAGCTGTGTGCACAGGCGCTTTGTCGTGAAGAAGGCGCACACCACCACTCAGCTTCGTATAAAGGGTAACTATATTGAAAAGTGAAATGTAGTTTTTCTCTTTATCATACCTAGAAAATGGTTGGGCCGGAAACTTATGGACCTACCCTCGTATATTCCATATGTTAAGGCACCAGATATTAGGGATTGAATTGTATTAAACTTAGGAGATACAGAGTGAAGAGATAATTTTGGAAGGATTGATAATTTTCCCGCATTAATCTGTTCTCTGCAGTAAACTGGAAAGGAAACTGCACAGACACTAAATGCTTAGCCTTAGTAGTGTATAACTAGAACATACAAATTAGTGTTTAAAAAGCATAACATAAAAATGTTGATAGTTGAAATGTTTCAATTTGAGATAATATATAGAAAACGCCAAGTACACATGAGAACAAAAGAAAGTAAAGCAAACAAAGTAAATTAAGGTAAAAAAATAACAACTAAAATATTCGCTAGTTGTAAAAAAAAGTGTTAAAACATTTACGCGAAAGTAAATGTTATTTCATGTTTACCACAATTGTGTATTTACTGCTGGCAGAATGCTAATGTTAAAACCAGAGTAAAAAGGGGATGTGCTTACAGGCTGTTACCGTAACTTT
Source organism: Metallyticus violacea (assembly GCA_030762175.1). Taxonomy (NCBI): domain Eukaryota; kingdom Metazoa; phylum Arthropoda; class Insecta; order Mantodea; family Metallyticidae; genus Metallyticus; species Metallyticus violacea. Next base: position 4,162,032 of record CM060835.1, on the reverse strand, counting down.
CGCGCCATTAGAGCAAAAGCGAGGGTTTCCCCTCAAATGGAGAAGAAAAACAAATACCGAGCAGTGAAAGTTGTACTTGTACGAGGAAGCAAATTTTTCTCGCCTGCGCTGAAACGGATCACTGTTGACACGTCATTGTGAATTTCGGGGAGAGGTTGTTATATACATCATACTACGTGCTGCTGTTCGTTTCCATTACCCCTAATAGGGGTGTACAACTTTTAGTGCTTGAAATTTCGAACAAGAGAAGAATAAAAGAACAAAGTAATACATTAAATGTTAACTCGGGGAAAAACATATTTGAAGGTTAACTAAACATCCTTCGCCTATGAGAAGCACAAGTGATCATCCGAAATATAAAGTTTATCTGGAGGCTAAGAGTGTTTCGTTTCAATTCCATTTAGCCCCTTGTTCCTATTAACTAACCAAATATATCAGGGCGAATTGATAAGTTTGGTAAATTTCAACGAGACGGCGGGAATTTTATGAATCGGCATGATTGTTGGTAAGCGTGATTCTGTAACGATTTTATTCAAATATTCAAACAGATGCAAAGCACAGTTCCTTGTTGGAGGCTTTCTTAAATGATCTGTTTCGTAGAAATTGATAAAGACGAGTATCGTGTAGTGATAAAACATTTTTATTTAAAAAAAGTTGACTCGAGGGCCAGATACAAACTGAGCTGAAGGAATATAATGGGGACTCTGCACTATTTATTACTGAATAAATGAATTTAAACGTGGCCCTACGAGCACTGCAGATGCTGCACATTCCGGACTCCCTAGAAGATCGTAGCATTAAGATTCGTGAGATTGTTGAGACGGTAGGCATCTCATAAGATCCGGTACAAAATATAATACAGTGAAGAAGTTGAGTGCGTGAATGGTGCCGTGTTTGTTGACTCCAGACAAAAAAACTCAAAGGAGGACAATTTAAAATCGTGTTTGGAAAAACTGCAGCATAAGACAACTTTTTTTTGTTCACAAGGTATTAGCATTATTGACTATTTGGAATAGGATAAAACAGTGACTGGCTGTTATTACGCAACATTATTGGACCGTTTGCACAGTGAGTTGAAGCGACCAATATTGGCGCGCAAAACGTGCCCCCCCTAGGACAATGCGTCTGCTCACACGTCGGCCGTTGCGATGCAAAACTGCACGAGCTAGTTCCCGCATCCACCTTATTTACCAAATTCGGTCCCATGTGACCATTTTCTCTTTCCTAATTTCCAAATTTGTCTTAGAAGGAGAAGAAATATTTTTGGAATGAAGAGGTTATGTGTGCTGTATTATGCACAGTTCGAAAGAAGTTATATTTCTGAGGGAATTAAAAAAATTGAATTTCACTGGACCAAATCTATTGAGCTCAAAGGAGATTATGTAGAGAAATAAAATTTTGTTTTTTATCAGACTCATCAATCTGTTCTCCTATAGCCTGATGAGCCCAAAGATAACATGAATAAAATATTTATTTTCTTTTAGTATAATTAAATACAGCCTTGGATCAACGTGTGGGTGGCACCCTGTGAAATTTTCAGAATTTCTGAAGGTATTCTTAATGTTATTTATGACCCTCTCTCACAATGACAGGAAAGGTGTTAATGTTACCTTACTTTAGAACACAAATTGTAGCTTCGCTTTCAGCTTCTGTTGAAACTGATTTCCTCCCTTCTTTAAACCTTTTTCACCTCCTTCGAGATGTGCTATAGGGAAGAACAAATTCTCCATAGACCCCTGTAACAGCATCAGCTGAAGATTTGTTGAGACGAAAGCAAAATTTTTATAGCAGCATATTGTTCGTCATGTGTCACTTTCATTTTGCTGTAGGCGAAACTTAACATGTACAACTCTCACAGGCAGGAATTGTAATATAAATTTTGTAAAGAAAACTTTCAGAACGAGAAATTATACGTTTAAAATGGTATGATCAATCTTTATTATACACGTATCATGTTTTTTTATTTTATTCCTAAAATATTGAAAGTCGCTTCCTTTTGACTCATGGATTGGAAGTTTTAGTGTAGGGGGCTTCATTAAAGATTGGCATGTTTATAGGGAAGAAGTTATTACCTGGCTTATCAAATTCTGAAGCCCGTTCTGGGAACTTTGGATACATTAGTTTTAGGTGAGTACAGTGGATGAGGAAGTCTGTGCTCAAAACGGGGTTAATATGTGGAATTTTGGGACGGTCTGATCCCGCTGGTTCCTCTTTCCTATTCTTCTGCACTGGTTCTCAGGTGAGACTGCCTTGTGGTGTCCGTGTCTTCTGTTTCTTGGGCTACTGAGACTCAAAACTAGCGGATTTTTGTAGTGTAAACACTTCAGGGTACAGGAACTGAAAAGGTTTTGTCACTTTAAATGAGACTGAATTTTTCAAGTCCATTCAAGAATTTTATTAGCAGTGAATATTTTTACACTCAGGGAAACAGTTCATTGGAATTGTCTATTAGGAGCCTTGACTGTATAACGGCACGATCTAGCGCCGACTTCAATTTAGAGGTTTGTTGCAGTCCAAATTCGTTCATCATGGGAAAGCTAAGTCAGCGTTCTTCACTCTATTCAGCAACAGTCCGCACTTAACGATACGTGGGTGTACTTTAACACTTCCTAATCTCCCGCGTTTTCTAACTTTACCTTTATGTACTCTTGATCTTCAGAGGTTTGTATTCTATAGATCACATTTACTCTGCGACTTCAATAACTATTGACTCCAGACGCACTAAATTTAAACATATATCAGTCCTGCTGCTGCGGTGTCTTGGCTGCAACTGCCGGATTATAATTCAGATTTCCACTTCGACAGTTGACTCCTGACTGCCTCAACTTCCTCGGGATGGTCCATATGACGCCTGTTGAGTCTTAGTTCTAGTCATCTTAATATTTTAAGTACTCTGCTTTTCCGTTCTTAGGCAATTATGTTACGGAACTTTCGCACCTCTGCTGGCTTGGGGCGGGAGTGTCTATGACTGTCTCTGGGTCCTTGAGCGAGAAGATGTACCGTAAATTGTTTTCTTTCGGGTTATTTTTCCGAGAGGTGCAAACTTCCATGGTTATGGAAGAAGAGATCTGAGAGGCTGGGTCTGAGTTTTATGGCTAAGGATCGCTCCTTACACAAACATCATTTTCGCCCTCTCGTGTAACAATAAATTCAACTGTGTGATGTGATTTTGGAATGGCACTTGTCTTCTTACTTCTAATTTACTTGCTATGCCCTATACTTGTGACAACAGTTTAATTCCATTATAACCAACCCCAGTTTTTCTTTACATGGGAGGGGAATCTTCTGTACTAGTAGCAAACCAGTATTTCTATATCAGTAAAATATTTAAGAGTCCTAGATTACTTTTAGACTTGACAATTTATTTTTAATACATAATGAGTTTGTTGTATTGTTTTTGTCAGAATTACATTCATGATAATGCACTTTTACTCTCTCCCCCCTCTTCCGATTTACTACAGTAGCAGAACAATACATTGTGATTGCATTTATGCATTTGGAATGAGTGGGTAACGTAATAGGCACACCGTTGTTCTTCATGATAAGAGAAAACCTGTATTATATTTTTGAAGTTATCCATGCTATTCACTTTTTGACCTCTGTCCTTGCGTTTGGATATAACCGAGTGTCACGCATGATTAGTTTAGAATTTCCTGCATTTGACAATGATCGAGAACTACCTTGCATGCACGTCCGGGCGCCATATTGTTATTCTGTCAGACGCTCTTCTCCGGCTGCCAAACCGTCGTGTTTTATTTCTGGCAATTTCCGTACTGCTGGTGCTCAATTCTGCTTGTGGTATCCTATTTAACTGCGTCTTCTCTTTTACTTGCACTTTTCTTCTTTACTACATTTGTAGCCGAAAAGTGAACGTGATTTACATTTAGGTGAAAATTGTTGTGTAAATTTAAATGGTTTTTGGAAAGTTTTAGCAATAACACATTGCAATATTTTACGTTAAGACATTACTTAAATAATTTCACCTGCATTATAATGGTCACCCTAAGTCCAAGTCTCATAAAGTATAATTGCTTTGTGCATAATTCCATTAAAATGGATAAAGGGGATATATAAGCCGTTATAAAAATATCTTTGAAAGGAGAAACGGCCACTTAGATAATGACAAAATTAGTTGCTATGTTGTTCTTAGTGAGTTTAAAATAGTTTACACATAAGTTGCTGAATTTTAACTTGATCGAAAGAGTCAATGTTTCAGTGGTCGATCAACGAGGTAACAAACGGAGAAATTACTGAGAAAATCCGTAAAATCGATTGGAGAGAGATCAGACATGGTAAAAAGATCAACAGAACTGTACACGAACATCTGGTTTTTGTTTGTTGGTGTCGCATTTGCTTAGAGCGGACCAGGAATTCGTTCGAATGAATGACATATTTGGAGCATTGCACAACATGAATCTATTGTTGTACTCCTGAAACAAAGGAGCTGTCGAAATAATGAATACATAAATCAGGACTGTCCTAAAGAAAGACAACTCCGTCTACAGGAAAGCCTTGGCCACCTGGAACAATGATCCAACAGGCGGTCCCCAGGCCAGGGCTCTTTTCTCTGGCCCTCGAAGCGTCTAGTTTATTATGTTAATTAAAAACTTGAAGAACACATTTGTAAACAAATCTAGTACCCTACTACGCATAAAGGTGAAGTGAGCGAGGAACAAAAAATCCCTTCCTTTATCGATTCTGACTCCACGACAGTCGCACATCGTAAACGTTGTCGCTGAATATTTCACAAAAGACAATGTGAGGTGTAACCAGTATCCTCTGTATAGTCCGAATTCAGTACCCTTATCCTTTTCCGCAAATTGATGAAACATCTTCATCATGAGAAGCAGCTGAGGCAATTCTGAAGAGCTGTTCAAAAATTGTTTGCAGCATGGCATTAAGAAAGATCATCAAAATATGAGGAGTATGTTGTCAAAGTATTAAGATCGTTCCGTATTCCTTAACTTTTCGCCGGCTTATATCGTGTGCAGAGTTAAATAAATAAATGTCATGGCGGTAGGAGCACACTTGACGATTTTGCAAGTCTGTTTACACAACTCAATGACGATCACAGCCCTAGGTCATAGTACAAGGAGAAAATAAAAAAGACGCTTCAAATCAGAAAAGGAGGTGCGTCTTACACGATGCTCGTATTATTTTATCCTGCTTCTGTACACCACTCATCTTTAATCGAATGATAAATTAAAGGACCAGAGTATTTTTGTCTGGGAAGATCCATTGTGCCGGCTGCCTTTTATTTTCTGTCTTATAGTAGTAAATCCATATTTTGTCATCTGTTATAATGTCAAAAATTGAATTTCTCGGCATTGATTGGGCTTTTTACATGTTTGTGTCACTGTTGTCAAACTATATGGGATTCATTAAATGATGCGACTATCTTTGATCATTTGTCGCTTATTCCTCTTGAAATTCAAAGCTGGTGTTAAGTACATCCAAATTTGAATTTCAAACTTTTTGATGTGCTCCATTTCTAAGAGCATTTTTAAGTTCATAAGTTATGTATTGTTTTACGTTAATGACGATTTAACACCATATAATTATAATCCAAATATGTGCAAATTTCATAGGGGTAACAGTTGAACCTGAATATACTTTTTGAACATATAGCCCCAATCTGGAGATTATTTTTTAATATTATCAATAAATGCATGCGTGCGTGCGAAGAAAACAGCGTGAAAGTAATTCAAGGGGTGTTCGGGAATGACATAGCGGTGTTTTAAGAATATCGTAAAATGATGAACTGATGCTAAGTAAGCTATGCAGACGCTAGGTGGCGAATGTATGCAGAGTGTGTAGCGAAAGGACAGTGTTCGTTTGTTGACAATCAAAGAAAGAGGTGGGCAAGAGGAAGGCGACAATATGAACTAGACGTTTTATGTGAAAAAAACGGAGTTAAAACTTCAAGATTCACAGATGTTTGACTGCGGTATGAAGCTCCTGCTCAGAAAACCGCTTACAACTGGACCACTGGGTTGCGTAGAGCTGGCAGTGCGTCAACATCGCTGGGTTCCAGGAACACTGAGGTTGTGTCTGAATTAAGTATGGTTGATAATTTTTGATGTTCTGGAATGTCAAACCACCAACTCTGCACACTTATTCACGACGGTTTGAAAATGCAAAAGACGTGAGCAAATTGGGTCCCCGGGGCTTGATACAGGCACAGAAGGATAAAACGTTTTGAAGTCTGTCGTCGGCTACTGGAAATGCATAATGAAGATCTGAGTTGAAGCTGGCGAAAGGTGACAAGCCATGGTGTCACTATCACACAAAATGGATGCATTCAGGGAGTCCCCGGCTCGAGAAATTTCGTGCTGCTCCATTTGCAGGCATATAAATGATCACCGTCTTTTGGAACACTGCAGGCATACTGCTAACGGATCTCAGCGAGGTCCTTACACGACTTAGACGCAGGGTTCAGCAACGGAGAAAGGGTAGTGGTCGACAGAAGTTTTCCTCCAACAGGGCAATGCCGGCCCCACACCAGAAACACTACGACCGCAAAGTTGATATCGCTGGGGTTCATTGTTGTGTTACATTTACCGAATCTCGCGCCATATTTGAAAACGATGGAATCGCTATGAGGAATATAACAAGAAAATTCGCCCTTAGTGGTGGCGCAGTGCTGTCAAATAATATAATAAATCAAAAATAAATCATTTTCGATTACCGTTCTTACGTTTTGTCGAGAATGCAAAATGCCACTAACGCTTTTTATTACAGTGATATAAATTTTATAAAGTTCTTTAAGTTTGTTCATAATAAAACATCAACAGTTGAACCATTGTAATTATCGGAGAAAGTAACACTTTTATAAGGAATGCTTCTCAAAATCATATTTCTCTCTGGTTATTAAGACAAGTTTTATTATTTTACTGAGAGTGAAGACTATTAACAATTAACTTCTAAAATAAAATCGGGTTGCCGTACTGCATTTTGCCTTCAATAGCGCATCTACCCCACACTTCTGTTTATGCATTTACCTTTGTTTAATGACTAGGCGACTAAGTAGCCGATAAAACTTGTAGATTTATGGCAAACCTGGCTGGACACCGTTAACTACCTACGGAAAAACAAATCTGACGTCACATGTTTGGATTTATTACGCATTTTAGTGAGCTGTTACTTGCGTTATTTACGTCCTTGTATAGGCACACGCGAAGTCTGCATGCAATACAGTAAATGTGGGAACTATGACGGCGAATAGCGGCCTTAAAATTAATTCCTTTGAATACATTCCGGGACAGAAAGTCGGCGCCTTAAATGCTTTTTCGTCAAAACATTGCAGTATAAATATAAAATATAAGCAACTTAATTTCAGCCCAAATTAAATTATCGGTCCGCACTGTGAGGTAACGATGGAAAACAAAATAGGTAATAACTATTGAATCTTCTTTTATCTTAAGGTAGAGGTTTGAAACTTCATAGTGGTAGGAGGGGTGAATTCTTCAATTTTGATGTTAAAATTGATTTAAATAGATAATTATTCAAACTAGTAAGTTTTAAAATTAAAAAAATTCTAGAACTTTCTGAATATACCTGTTTATAAAAAGGGTGATAATGCGCCTATGTTTTTGAAGTTAAGAAATTTGTTCTAATTATAAAGATGTTGCGATGTCATTAACCAATGCCACATTGTTTAGTGTTAAATCTAATTTAAGTTGTGATAAAATGTTCTATAAATCAGGCTATTACCTGACTTAGAGATGATGGTTTTTAATTAATGAGGATCAAACTCAAAATCATATCTGTAAATAACATCACTTAGTTTGTTCAGATATGTCTGATATTAATTTATTAGGTTTTGTTAGAGACCGAAAATTAACTTGGAATTGACATATAAATCACGTATGTAATAGACGACTGTCTAGAGCTTTCTTTGTATTTTCTGAAAAGTTTAGCATGTGCCTGAAAACTACATATTTTGTGATTTTCTATTGTGTACGCTACTATAGTTTGATTTTATGGGGTAATGGTACTGGTATTTTGTTACTATAAAAGAAAGGTGTTGAATTTTATATAAATCAGCATTTAAACCACATAGTAGAACTTTGTTAAGTTGGACATTCTTGCTGTAATAATTTGTATCTGTTTCTGTGTATGCAGCTAGTTATAGCACTAGAAATTAAATTCATACTCTTAGGTACAAGAGGAAACGCGCCTATATATACCTGAATAAGTTTTAAATAATTTTCATTTTGTGGGTTTAAAAGTTTATAATGTTTTAGACCACAGTATGAAAACATTGTCTGATAATGTATTTAAACATAAACTTTATAATTGGTTAGTAGATCATCCTTTGTCTAGATAAATTTTTGTACTTTAAAACTGTGAAATTTTCATTTATATTTTATCTGACTTTGTCTATTGCAATTTTGTTTTGATATTGAAATGTTGATACCCCGTGCTGTCCGATTTGTTTTCCCCCGGAGTGTTTTGCCTATGGACGAGTGCGCTTCTTGTTAGTCGGCCAGCCAGGTCTCGGTGGTTTTCGGGAGGGTAAAATAACACACAACAATTTTAAGAGGTTCCTTACTTACCAAATTATCAAACGAGGTGTTGAAACTGCCGCCTTCATTGGCATCTCTTTAGGAAATGATCCATCACTTGGTGTAGTTCATTTTGAAAATTCTGGACAGTTTCCTGATAAATATTATCTGTAAGTTCTTGTATGGTGTGCAGGTTCGTCTTATACACGACATTTTTAATTGACTCCAGAGACAATAATTGCAGGGTGTTAAATTGGGGGACCGAGGGAACCAAAAATCCCCACTAATGACTCCGTTTTGTGGAAACACATTGTGAATTTCTTTCATCGACATTTTTCGCAGTGTGAGCAGAATCCTGTTGAAAAAGTGCATGATCATGCTCTCTGTCGATTAATTCTCTGAAGAAAGCGTTTAGTATAGTGTTGAATAAGTAACAGAAGCAACTGTATGCTTCAAAAATTGATTCTGTGATTCTTTCACTACCGAATTAACGCATATGAATGGTACATAAAGACACCCCGTGTCGTTGTAAACAGACGAGGCGTAATACACTTATGTATACTGTTAAGAAGCTAACAGCGCAACACACACTCGGGAACAGCTGCGCTACTACTGCGATAGTCAACAAGTAAGGAAGCACGCTGGTTACCCCCTTCCACGGCTTGGCAAACAAGTAAGTGGGGAAAGCATCACTAACCCTTCTCATCATGTCTGAGTAAGTGGTACAGTCATTGATTACGCATCAAATTATTAAGTTTTTGGCGTGCGAGAGTATAAAACTGGCCAAAATATTGAAAGCCTAATGGAAAACAGTTTGAGGACAAGATGCTGTCTGAAATACAAGTGTGTGATGTTTACAGAACGAGAAACTGTGTAAAATAAAAGTCACCAACGTCGACCTCGGATGAACTTAGGGGAAACAAACATTCGAGGTGTTCGAGTATCGCTGACGTTTGACAATTTCTGAAATCTCTTCTGAGCATGGGATAAGTTGTAGAAGTTTTCAGTTCATTATTTCAGATGAGCCGCATTAGCGAAAATTCTCGGCTAGGTGCTCAGGATTTAAAGGCTGTGTCAGGGCTTTTGATTCAGTAAAACGTGTCAAAGCAAGCGAGAATGGATGGAGGCAAGGCAGCGAATCTGCTTCCGACAGTATTGTGCAACTCCAAAGGAATTGTGTTGATCGAACAGTCAATGCAGATTATTATCGACAAACGATTCGGGAAGTTCTGTCTGCACACAGCTGTTTTGACTGAATACCGGCTATAATCTACATATGTCTCGACCGTGAAAGCGTTTTGTCACAACCTTTTTTTGATAATGGAACTAAAGACACGGAAATCGCGAAATTATAGAAAATATTATATTTGCCCCTTTTTAAACTAGCTTCAATAAATTAAACAAAATTTGATTTATTAGCAATTAATGCTCTTTTATTTTGGCACTTAGACATTAGTATATGCAAAACTTATCATGGAGTATCTTGCATATCTTGGTTTTGAAGAATGTATATCCGTTAATTATTCTTCTATTCAGTTATTTTGGATAGAGATGTGTTACATTAGTGGATATAGAGAACTGAGTTTGCCCCTAGTCCGAACGCGTCGCTTGAGAATTATGGGAGTTAATTTGGTTCACGACAAATATGCACAAATGTTTAATAAACCAGGATATTTAATCTTCGATGGTGAACTTTAGCTTAAGGGCAACTATACAGTAAATACCAAAACCAGAATTATAACCACACGACAGACGCACAGCATGTTCCTAAACCCTTCAAGCTTCCGATACATTAAAAGTTCAACTAGAGCCGAAATTGTATTATTCAGTGAAGAATCCTCTTGTGGCATCACGTCATATTCCCCTGTGATTCCTGTCCTCTGCTTTGGAACCAGAGAAATAGGAACTCCAAACTTCAAGAGCTGAGGCAACGCAAGAAGATCATTTAATCATCTAGTTAATTATTCAGTATTCAAAAATTAAAGACTATTAAATTAAACCGCAGTAAATAGTAAAAACCCCACCCATATTACCGTTCCAAACGCAGCAACGAACTTGCTCCTTGATTTTCGAAAATAATTAAAAGTCACCTGTAGTTAGGTGAAGTGTACAAGGTGAGTGTGGTCATTCTACAAAACGTTAAGCGTGTGGTGCAGAAGCAGAAGCGCCCTGCTTGATTTGGATACAGTAACCTGCACGTGCCTCCTTGTGTTCAAGGTCATGTCAGCTGAAACTTGTCACCATTTTCTTTCCGGAATTCTGACTTTTGCTGTAGGATAGCATGGTTGATCTTGACACACCTTTCATGATGTTATAAGAGTATTTGTACTGTTCTGAGCAACAATTCACCCTTGGGTCAGAATTTGTAGCACCAACGAGCAGCTCTTGATGAGGCTTAAGGGTCATTTGTCAAAATGTCCCACAGATTGCAGCAGCAGTTCAGAAGCAGTTTTATTGTGAAAAACCGCTATCTTCCGTAAACATTTGTGCAATGCATTAGTCAAGCATCGTAACAGCTGTAGTTGTTTGTTACAGTGCAAACGGGAGAAATGACAAATATGGAACATCATGTGGTTATAAAATGCTTGGTAAAGAAAATAGCAGAAATTCATACAGATATGACAAACACTCTAGGGGACTGTGCAACATCATTTTCAATTGAACCACGGGATTAAAAAGCAATCATGAAAGCTTGGAAGATGATCCAAAATCATTGCATGATCGCCAATTAAAAGTATGCGAAATTTCTGAAGTTCTGGGCATTATCAGGGAATTCACGTATTTTGCATCAAGACTGAATCAAAGTGCAAATCTCTCAACGAAGTTTGACCCGTTTTTAGACAGCTCTACCGATTTATGCCTCGATTTTTGACCAATGATGAAACAGCAGTCTAAATGGAAGTCACATTCTCTACCCACTGCCACGGGTGGCCGAGGTCGTTAAGGCGCGGACTCATGAGCGGGAGTATGGGGTTCGAATCCTGCCAGTACTGTCCTCTCTGACTCAGGTTTTTCCAGGTTTTCCCCAGTCCTCATAAATGGCAAATGCCTGGCCTGGAACGTTTTCTTCATAAAAAATATTTTCCCAATTTATCATTTCGTTTTATGTATCATCAGTGCCCACCGCCTATGGTGTCTCAGCAGTAAAAACGGGCGTTAAACACCATTAAAAAAATCTCCACCGCCAAAGAAGGCCAAGTGTATGAAATCGGAGTTATGGCATCGGTTTTCTAGGATACTAAAGATATTAATTGATCATCTGTTCACTGAAACATATTGTGCTAACATTATCAGGACAACGTTCACCCTCATACATCCGCCTTGTTCCCGTGGCTTGGCTGCATCTGACTTCCATCTGTTCCCTAAACTAAGAAAATTCATTGGTGGATAAAGAGCTTGTTGTCAGTTCAGCGTAGAGGATTCTGACGTTCGTGATGAGATAAAGGCTTTGGAGCATCGCTGAACAAATTGCATTAATGTCAAAGGAGAGTATGTTGAAAAATAAGAATAATTTCAAAAAGCTCTGCCATCATTTTGTGTTTCATTCCGAGAAATTTTGAAATGAGCCTAACAATTGTAAACGATGGTTTGCGCGGCTATTTGAAATCTCTTCTATATCGCATTCCAGGTGTACCTACTTTCTTCCACCATTTTGACCATGTCATCAACATTTTCTTGGGTTTCAGTGTGACGAGGATGGGATTACTTTTGACACGCTGTCACCTCTGGAAAAGTTACAGTAGTCATTTTTTATTGTTGTCGTTGAAGACACACACTCGCCAAAAAAGGTGCATTCAAAAAAATGTATAGGCATAAAGTCGCCGGAACGCAATTTCCCTCATGTACTTTCTCACTCAACTCTGAGTTCCCGGCTGTGAATCCCCAGTAGAGGGTAAAAGCAGTCTCGTTTTTGTCGGCTTAATAGTTGGAAGCGGCCAAACACTTTCAACATTCCCCTTATAAAAATGGTAACAAAAAGCCTCAAAAAGAAGTAAACCATTAAATGAAGATGGTTGTTTTTGACAAGGAACGCGCACTGTACTGTAATACACGAAAGTTACAAAAAATAACGTTAATGGATTGACATTCACTTTGGAAATTAAATGTCGTATGGTCCTACTCGAATTTGGTTGATTACACTCTGCGCTTTCGCTCAGTAAATAAACATCGTTCACCCTCCTGAGTTCTGAAACACAACCCGCCTGAGCTCTCAGTAATTAAAAACAGAAAATACGAGCCTCCCTGATTCGCTTCATTACTCCACGTGCTTACAGCTTACCCAGAATCAGTTCTGATGGTGTAGTGGTAACCATGCTTGCCTCGTATACGCAAGAACGCGGGTTCAATCCCGGGCAGGGTCGATGGATTTTTCGGGTGTAAAAAATCCTAAGTATGACTTCCTTCGGAAGGGAAGTAAGGTAAAAAACCTCAAGGCTACAAGAAGAGGCCTCTGATCAAATTTTATCGGGCGTTTTGTTGTTAAACCAAGACAACAAAACGCACAACGAATAGGAGGAATGTATTGTGGCACAAATACAGTGCAAAACAAAACAATATAATATCAATAGGCGCACGTGCTTTTATAATGCACTTGGCATGTTTGAATATGCGCAGATATTACATTAGATGTTCACAATAATATATATATATATATATTCAGCAATAAAACATAAGTAAATAAATAACAAGTTTACAAACGATAAAAATTAATAATATAATAAAATAAGTAGTACCAATAGAGTTATTTTTAAAAAGATTAATGTATATAAATAAAAAATTCCATTATGGATGACACAGTGAATTTGTTTTCTCCAATATCCACCCTCCCTGGTTTTCAGCCTTTTCAAACCTGAGCTGTGTCACTTTCATCAGAAACTTTCGTAATATCTGCTCCCCTTCGTTGTCTGCCAGCAAAGCCCAGAATGACCATCTTCCTCTTTTCGATCCCTTAAGGGAGTGCTGTAGATACTTTTCCCTCCATTCGTCTGTACCTTTACATCCAGTGTGCATGATTCCTCTTCCTCACAGATGGGACACATGTTCCGCTCAGTGATCTTAATCATCCGCCATACCCCTAGCCTGAGCCGCGCGAGCCCCTATTTTGGTGTACTTTTTTATCATCCTGAATTCTGATTGTACTTCCAGCGAAATCGTCTTGCTGCATTGCATAATTGTCTGCTGCCTATCAGTATCCCTCAAGCGGTTTGTAATCTTCCTCTATATGCTCTTTCTGTTCCCTTGGCCGGCGTCAAAATGGAACCAAACTACATTGTTTCTAGTCCCTTTTTTAATTTGGATACCCACTGCAGTCCCCTTCCATCCCTTGGGCGCTAGTAATCTTTGATGTTTTGCGTCCTTTAAACAATAATCATCATCATCCCTCCCATCCCCAGGTGTTCATGATAGCATAAGCCCTAATTAAGTGTAGCAAATAATAAAACGCATATTTGTTTACTGTGTTTTGCCGGTAATATTGCCCATGGATTCCCGTTTGTTGATACGGAAACATCTTATTTTAATTAGTGTCGCTGAAACACGTGCTGTTTCACAAGCTGGGGGACTTTTAACTTATCTAAATGTACATATTATGTATGTATAAATTAAATTTGCAGCTGCCACTGAATGATTTGCACTGTTCAAAATGCCGCGCTTCATATGCCACATTTGTTTGCTCGTTTTTCATTAATACGATTTTTCTTCTTTCTTTTGCTTTTACCCCGCCTATCCCCAGTTTCGCCTCATATTTATTATAACGGAAGGAGCTATAGAGGTGTTTACAACATTTTCTCTTCTCCCCCCGGCTTGATATTTTATATGTATGAAAATTTGGAAAATTAGGCTGAAACTCAGTGTAAAATAAATTATTTGTACTGAACACAATTTTTTTTTTTTCCTTACATTACTGTGCAAGGAATATACTGTGCATCCCATTCAACTATTTCCCAGGGGATGCATTATTTCTAAGGTTTTCACTTGCCAATGTACTTGGGTAGCAGATAGTGGCTGGAAGAATGCAAGAATACTGATATAAACTGAAGTGTCATATACGATTAATACGGCATTTAACTTTGCTCATCGACGAGGTAGATTTTTCATTCCTTTCTCCTGTGAAGTCACTTTATATGTATAGAGGAGTGCTCTAGAGATTTTCAAGATGCAAGAAGTTTTCTTTTTCGCAAAGTGTGGACGTTTAGTTCGAATAGTATCCTTCAGTTTGTCCAGTAGTGAAGCTTAGTGCTCTCCGGTAATGGTTCTGCTCTTCTGGGAGTAGTCTAAGAGCACCATACCGTGAGAATCTCAGAAAACCATAGCCATGGTTTTTCCCACAGACGGAACCGTTTTTGCTTTCTTTGGTGCACTTTCATCTGTTGTCACACACGGTTCGGGCTGCTCCTTCGCATCTACCGAATCCACGTTTCATCTACTGTTATGAAATGTCAGAGAAATACCAAATTGCGTTTAAACACTTGCGCGTTTCTGGTCCATTGTTAACAAACACGGCAACCATCAGTGGAAAGCTTTTTCATATCTAAAACTTCGTGTAAAATGTAATAGACAAGGCCTATCTACTGTCTTTGCAATGACAGTCAACTCACGTACCTTCATTCAGGGATCATAGAGTAACGGCATTTTGAATTTTTGTGACCAACTAATCGATCGTAACAGTTTTGGGAGCGCTCATCATCTTGAATGGATGTACGACCAGGCGAAACTTCATCAGCCCACTTTTTAACCTTCAAAATGAATGGAAGTGGAATCCAACACCTTTTGTGTTTATATTACCACAGCTCGCATTTCAATTGTAGACTATATAACTATACTGCCATCTTGAGTATGTAGAGGATGATTTATTGTAACTCGTTTTGTTGACCTCTCGTTGTTGGAAATATACCGTGGCTAGGTAGACCGCCTAAGCTGATTAGGCACAAGAATGAAGAACTTGAAAGTAATCCCATTTTTAATAAGGCTGCTTTACTGGGTAAAGCCCTTCGAAGAAACGGGTGGATTTTCTGTATGAAACCTACATGAGGACAGTAAAGGATTTCAGAGGATAAAATGGCTTGAGCAAACACTTTCCACGCTTGCATCTGGGGTCCGGCCGTTGACATTTAAGATTAGCGTACAAGCACTGAACATCAGTCAAAAGATACCCCCCGTTATTTAGTGCAAAGTTTGCTCTTGAACTTGAAAGTTGTGTCTTAAAGGTTTTGGAGGCGACCTTTAAAAAGTTCAAAACTTATATTCTCTATCTCAACAGATAGCTTAGCAACTGAGGTCCACCTTATATCTGGCTGATATTCAGTTTGTAGAGCGATAACTTTAATAATCAATTTCTAAACATTTTCTAATGCTCACAAGTTCAGTAAAATAAAAATTTACTTTTATTGTTTTACCTATAAACTAATTTTTAGAGGATTCAATTAAACCTGAATGTTTATAAAAATGCTTAAGACAGAAACTACGGGTGCTCTTACAACTTTGTAAGCTGTGTGGAAAATGAACAAAATGTCAAAATCATCTGAGTTTCTTATACTAGAAAAGTAATTGAAATTTAGTTTGATGCTTAAGTTCATGTCACAACACTGCGTGGCTAGGACATTCTTCATTTGGAGCGCTGTACTTGCAAATACCCCTTGCATTTTGCAGATTTGAAAACATTTTCGCTTTTTGTGAGTTAAGGAAGATGGAGTGTAAAAGTTATTTAATATTTCTGACTTATTATTAATTTTGAGTTTAATAGACCAGCAAAGGTAGAGGAGGCGTCGTAACATTTGTACCGTCTTCGAGGTGAATGGCACTGGAAAAAGAACGGCAAGAAATTGGTTCTGTACTTTCAAAGTGGGCCACTTTGACGTGGGTGATTCAGGAAGAACATCGGGCAGGGATAAAGCCTTTCCAAACTCTTTAATCCATGGGCAAGGTTAAAAAACCCGGTATATGGTTACCGCACACGTTAAGTGAAAATAATAGAAATCAGCCGGTGGCCGTTTGTGTATTTCTGCTTGTTTGTCATAAGTTTGCTCGTGAACAACATGGACCACTAGTATCGAAGAGTATTACTGGTGAAGAAAAATGATGCCCCTATGTCATTATCGAAAAAAGAAAGAAATAGCTGAGTTCTTCAAAAAAAAAAGGTCTGGTGGGATAAAAAAGACGTTTACTTTCCAGTAATAACTGCTCAAATTTATTGTCAACAGTTCAGGCGCCTTGCGGTCGTAATTAAAGATAAAAATCCGAGAAGTGCTACTGAAACACGGTAATGCACATCCACATTGCGCTAACATGACCCATGAGGTGATTCCACATCCCCCACACTCTCCCGATCTTGCGTCCTCAGACTTTCACCTTTTCCGTTCTTAATCTAACAATCTGGGAATTTCTTCGATTACGAAGATACTTTACGAACTTGGCTTGATGACCTCTTCAGTTCCAAACCAGCAGTTTTCTTCAGACGTGGAATTAAGGCGTTGAGGGTCATAGATAATTGAAGGGAATATATTGCTGATTAATTTGTGTACACTATTATCAAATAATTCGTTATTACATGTTTTAAATAGTGTTTATTTATTTTTCATGCATTAAAATCTGTAACATATCATAGGAAGAAACGGACACCCTGAGAACTTGTTAAACAACTTTCGAATGTAAATTTACAGTATTGCGATCAAAACGTCGAATACAGATTATATGTTTTCTGAATATGTTTACAATATGTACCGTGTCCCCATGCCTATCATATTTCCATATGAAAATTACAACAATTTACTTCACTTTTTAATATATTTTATATTGATGTAACATAAAAATACCATTTTTAATCCCTACGTCTTATATAGTTTTATAGTTTTCAACAAAAATATGGAATATTACTTTTTTTTTACAGAATTAGCTATCATCTTCATCGTACAAGAATTAAACCTAAGATCTGTTCTGGGTCCTAACTGATCATTATGAATTATTAGAACGACAGAAACTAAGGTATTACTTAAACGTGACGTGGACGGTATTTAGATTTTGAACTCTTTAAAACAGAAATATTAACAGCTTATTTTAATCCTCATGTATTGCTAAACATGGTGGTGTGTAACACATAGCAATTATTTTTCAATATTACAGGTAACTATCGTTTATACATATTTGAAAGATTTGCTCACAGAAGCAATTAAAAATAAAAACAATTACAAACTGCAAATTTTATAAGACGGATAAATACGAGTCAGATAAACCAGCACGTATAAAATAGTTTATATTTACAAGTAGATTCTATCGACAGGTTTCCACATCATTCTCATGTCGAAGTAGTACAGTTGACTTTTCGTTAGGTCCTGCATTATTTTATGAGGACCTGTGCCTAACAAATAAAATTATTTTATGTCATTTTGATTGAACATCAAATAATATTGATATTTTTTGTCACTAGAGAGAAAGCAGTCAAACGATTTTTTCTGTTTTTTGTGAAGAAGCTTGTCAAAATCCAATTGTCTCCCTATTGACGTTTTATCATATGTAATGGACACACACTTTTACAAAATGTGTGTTATCAGTTATAATATCAAACCTTTTTAGTGTCTACCTTTGTCTTTTCGGATTTATGTCCTTCGAAATTGATTTTCACAAAAATATACGATAAAGTTATCGCATTAAAACAGGAAAACTACGGGACTTTCTCATTATCCTTCATTTCCTATATAGTATGTCAATATTTTTTCAAGGCAGTACTACTTTGTAAGGTCCTTTGGTGTCTGATTATAATAGTGAACTTTTTATTTTGTTTTGTTTATATAATTATATATTTAATCTCTAAAATTATAATGTATTATGGGAAAAAGAACATTTAATAAATGATAAAATTTGGAAATGCTCGTCCCGATATAGGTAACAAGGTGCCGGGACGGAGAATTACAGAGTTTATTTTATTTTGTCTGATTACATATTTATATGAGGAACAAAATATAAATCTTCTAAATTTTCAACCAGAAAGTGTTTCTGATGGGGCTGACGTTTTCGGATATAGGAACAAGAAGTATGGATAAATAAAAACATGCATTCTTTTTCTCTTTCTATTTCTGATATGCAAGGGTTTGGCCAAAGCAGTGCCAGAGAAAAATTAATTTTTTAACCATTTTAGGACAGTTTTAGTGGGTCCTCATCTTCAAAACGCACTCAGTTTGATAGTGTTCACAGCAACATACTGTGGAATGTCATGGACGCTATCACTGCGTCTGTACGTCTTCCAGTGGGAATCGTTTCCTGCGTTTCATTTCACAAAAAATTGAATAACCACACCGAGTCCGAGTATGGAGAGTGATTGAGTGTCTCATACGTGAATAAGTCGAGAGTTTCCTATACTACCCTGCATGCATTTCGATGGTTTTGGTTTAAACTCCAAATGATATACCAAGGCTGTTTCTTACTTGAAACTTCCTGCATTCTTTCCCACAGATATGAAATTGAACAATATGCTTCTCTGAAATTCTGCTTTCGTCTCAACAAATCTTCATTTGAAGCCTATGGAGAATTTGTTCTTCTCCAAAGCAGAGCTAGAAGATGATTTAAATGTTTAAAGAAGGGAGGCAATCAGTTTGAAATAAAGGTGCATACGTCAGTTTGTGCTCTAACAAAAGGAAACATTAACGCCGCTGCTGTCACTGAGAGAGAATCATCGCATAACATTAAGAACACTTTCAGTAATTCTGAAAATGTAACTGAAAAGTTGCACATGAGACGTGTTTATTCAAGAACAAAAGACGTTCTTTCAAGGTTACTGATGAAACTCTATCACTGAGAGCAAACAGCAAAGTTATGTGTGGATATCTGCATCTGTAAAAGTGGTTGTTTCTGCTGGTAGAGTTATGTTCAACTCATTTTTCGGTATTCAAGGGATGGTTTACAGGGAGATCGCAAGGCCATATCACACGCAAAACACCTCATTTTCGTGCCACAAGTTAGGCCGTTGCTGAACATGTCACAGAAACCAAATGCCTCACCCTCCCTACAGTTCAGATTCAGTCCCACGTGAGGAGTTTATCCGCTTCCCCAAATTGAAGAAACACTTTCATGGGAGGTATTTTCGAATATCGGAAGTAGTGTGAATGCTGCGGAGGCGATTATGAGTTGTTTTCAGCATGTCTTTGAAGACTGATATAACAAAACAATTACAAGTATCAGTAAAGGTGTGTTCATATTTATTGAAGTGCACTGGTAGAACGGAAACCAGTGCCTCAGTGCTGAAACTTTATTCATAGTTAACCTCTCTCACTACATACACTCATTGTACCCATGACTCTAACATTTACTTAGACGGTTTTATGAATATCATCTTCCTAAGTACATTGCACGTGAGTAGCTCCTGATATATTGTCAGATCACAATGAATTATTATCGTTTTGATATTGTCAGTTACAGCACAAGAAAGGAGTTGTTTTTGGGCTATGATTAGCCTTCAAAGTTCACTCCAAAGGTGAGTATGTTTTCCTCTGCAAATGGAGCGGTCATTCATGGCAGAGGAAAGAATTACACGACACGACCTGCTGAATATTCAAGAGCAGCCCTCTTTTACAGCGCTGCGCCGGTGTTCCTTGTTTTTGATTGATGCCTGTCACTGACACCAGTGTCTGCTAAAAGCCAGGAGCGGGTGTAATTGCCCATTTATTTATTAGGCAGAACGCTGTGTAACTTGCAGTTTAGGAAATAGAGCTGTTTTTGTCATCGTAAGTAATTTATGTTCAGGAAGCTTCGCGCAGGCGCTGAACTGAAGTGTCAGTAAACTATATGAAAGCAAATATATGCAATAGAACAACGGTACTTTTTTACTTCCAATGGAATATACCTATTGCGGTTCTAACCATGAGACGATTTTTAAAAAAATTCTTCAAATCTCCATCGATACTACCTACTAAGTACCGAAAATATCTCTCTCTCTCTCTCTCTCTCTCTCTCTCTCACACACACACACACACACTTATGAGGATAGGTCCATAAGTTTCCGACCTCGCCAATAAGGATTATTACCTTCACAAAAGCCTTGTCTGGTGTCATACCTAGTCTCTTAAAAAAAAAATAATTGCAGCCGTAACTTCCGCTCCTCTGTGTTTCATTGTTCAGATACAGTTGCATAAAGAAGAC
This sequence comes from Metallyticus violacea, assembly GCA_030762175.1. Taxonomy (NCBI): domain Eukaryota; kingdom Metazoa; phylum Arthropoda; class Insecta; order Mantodea; family Metallyticidae; genus Metallyticus; species Metallyticus violacea. Next base: position 4,141,399 of record CM060835.1, on the reverse strand, counting down.
TATGTGTAGAAGATTGTGACATGTTCAAAATACAGTTTCGAGCTCTTATTAAGTTCTTCATAAAAGAAAAACTTACTCCAAAGGAAATGAAACAGCGATTGGCCGGTGTATAAGGGTAAGCATCCCCCCTCCTGTTGTACCGTAAAAGAATGGGCCAAACTTTTTCGAATGTGTCGAGAAAGATAGAGGACGAAGAGCGCGCAGGTCACTCTTGAAAATGTCGCTCTTGTGTAAGGAGAAATTATGGAAGACCGGCGGCTCAAAATTACAGAAATAACAGCAAGGTTGAGCCTTTCTAAAACAACAGTCCTTCGAATTATTCATGAACATTTAAACATGAATAAGGTTAGTGCAAGATGGGTGTCTAGACTTCTTTCCCAGTCCAAAAGTAGCAACGAGTCATGTTGTCAGGCATTTTTGGAGCTGTTCTGCGGCAACGAGAGAGAAGTTGTGCATGTCATTATTACAGGAGATGAAACTATGGTCCTCTACTGTGATCCCATGTCCAAATTCAATAGAGTTGCGTAAACCTGGCGAAGCAGCGCCTCTAAAGTCCAAGGTCACTCAGTCAACCAAGAAGATCATGGCCACAATCTTTTGGTACTGTGAAGGAATACTCTTCATTTACTTCAAGGAGAGGAACACCACAGTAAATGGGGGTATTAAGCTGGTCTACTACACAGACTACGTGCTTCCATCAAAGAGAAAAGGCGAGGAAAGCTGAGTGGTGGTGTGCGCCTTCTTCACGACAACGCGCCTGTGCACACAGCTCTTGTTACAAAGAAAGCTATAAAGTAATGTGGCTTCAGGGAGATCGAACATCCACCCTACAGCCCAGATCTAGCTCTCGGTGACTGTTTGCTCTTCGCAAAACTCAAGAAGGACCTTCAAGGAAGGAAATTTAAGTGTAACGAAGAAGTGATGGATGCTATTTAGACCCATTTTGCAGACAAGACTTCTGACTATTTGGGGGGGGGGTTGAAATGTTTTTTAAAATAGGTGAAAGCGTTTTGCAGTAAAGGGTAATTATATTTAAAAGTGACATATAGCTTTTGTGTTTACCACACCTAAAAAATAAAAAATGGTAAGGCAGGAAACATGGATCTACCCTCGTGTGTGTGTGTGTGTGTGTGTGTGTGTGTGTGTGTGTGTGTGTAGTGTATATATCTCTGTTAACGCAATTTTTGTTTTTTCTCGGCATATAACCATCAATTAACAAACGATTCGTCTGGTTCTTTAACCAGCAAAATTGGAAATTGGGGATGGAGGATAAAACGAAATTTTTTCATTAAAGAAAATTAAAAATCCTACCAGCGACCGCAGTGTTTTTCAACGAAATTTGGTATATTTCTTGAAAATAAATTGATAAAAGTAGTTTGTGAAAATCAGGACATCGGTACATTTAGAGGAGGGCATACATGAAAACCGTGTGAAAGTTAAAGCGAAATTTTGAAATCCCTTTAGTGGCACCAATATTTGTTTCTTCACAACAAAATTCGGTATATGCAATTTAAATAAAATATGAAAACTATTGAAAATCGGGGATATTAAACCTTTAGGAGTAGGGGTATACTTGAAAACCGAAATTTAAAAAGCACCCTTCCCTTTAATTTTCCTTCTATTGTTTTAAAATAAAAGGAAAAATTAATTCAGCATATAATCTGTATTTATAAGTTGCATATGTTTTATATTTAACAAAAGTATCGTCGTGAAGGTAGTAAATGTGAAATATTAATGTAATATGTTTGAGAATTATATTTGTATGTAAGAGCGCTCTGTAATAACCTTCAGAAAACGTTTACGTTACATGTTAATAACATTTAAATTAAATTTCAAAGCCACTGAAAATCGATGTAACTTTCGATTGTTTATTGTTGATTGGGTAAATTTGCTTGATACATTTTCATTGTTTTTGAATATTAACATGTTTTTGTTTTATTGAAACATATAAACATCTTCTTAAATACGCAATACAACTCGAAACTTTTTGTTATTTTTCTCAGTGCATATAAAGGAATCAAGGGGCCAATTCATAAACATGGTTACATTTCAAAATGTTTAAAAATAACCACACTGTATAGCTTTATTTATTAGTAGTCATGTATTTCATTTAATTAAATTGTGTGGTTTAATATCAATTATAATAATAATAATAATAATAATAATAATAATAATAATAATAATAATACGAGGTGGTCTTAAAGTATTTACCTATCAATGAAGAAATGAGTTCTAACTTGAGCAATTTTTATTCCAGCAATGCTCCATTGGCATTATCCCGTCTCTGGTAGGTCTACAAAATAATCCTCTACGGCTGCAATCGCCTCTTATTCGATAAAAAATGCCGAGGGGAGGAGAAGAAACTCAGCAAGAGCCAAACCTGGGTAATAATTCATACTTCAAATCTCTCAACTTTCGCATTTTTATTAGCAGGTGAAAAAGTATTTCATTTTTCTGCAAAGCCGGGACTTCACTCCAGATTTTTTTCAAGTTAATTTTAAATATTGAAATAGTACTTTATTTTAGTTTTTTTTTTTTTCTTTCTAAAGAGAATCAGTTAGTTAACTTCTTCAGCGTGCCAAAAGACGCATGCTTTCCCCGGGGCGTGATGTTTTCCTATGAGAGCGCTCCCGCCCGTTTGCCGCGCCATGGAAGGGATAGTAAGTCTGCTTGCTTACTTGTTGACTTCGCTGACTGGCGCAGTCATAGCGCAACTTTTCTCGGGTGTGTGTTGTGTTGCTCGTTTCTAAGTTCGGCGGTGTGCCTCGTGTTTTTTCAACGGCACAGCATGTCTTTATGTACAATTCATATGTGTGAACTTAAAGGTGAAAACCGCCACGGGTGGCCGAGGTCGTTAAGTCTCGGACTCGTGAGCGGGAGGTCTGGGTTCGAATACCGCCAGGACCGTCCTTCCTGACTGAGGTTTTTTCCAGGTTTTCCTCAGTCCTCATAAATGGCAAATGCCGGGGAGGTACCCTAAACTTAGGCCTGGAACGATTCCTTCCATAAAATCCTTTCCCAATATATCATTTCATCTCATGTATCATCAGTGTCCATCGCCTGTGGTGCCTCTGTAGCAAAAGCGGGCGTTAAACATCATTCATTCATTCATTAAAGGTGAAAGAATCATAGGAACAATTTTATTTGAGCGTACATTAGAATTTGTTACTTAAGTAAATACCACACTAACCCTTTTTTCAGAGAATTAATCGACAGAGAGCGGGATCAGACATTTGTTCAACAGGACTCTACCACCGCTCTTACTGCGAATAATTCCATGAGAGCAATTCACAATGTGTTTCCACAAGACAGAGTTATTAGTAGAGATTTGTGGCCCCCTCAGTTCCCGATTTAACCGCCCGTGATTGTTATCTCTGGTGTAAATTAAAAATATCGTGTATATGACTATAAAAGAACTCAAAAATATCATTCGTCAGGAAATTGTCCAGATCTCATTTATCAAATTGAGCTACAGTTAGTGATGATTAATTTCCACAAGTGGCGCCAAAATTGTGTGCAGAATGAAGACGGGCAGTTTCAACACCTCATTTGATAATTGGATTCTGTATTGTTGTATGATTTGTTTGTTTTATTGATTTAACCTGCCGCTAATAACTGAAACCCCGATAACCGGTTAACGCGCTCACCCATAGGCAAAACACTCCGGAGGAAAACAAAACTGATTGCACGGTAGTTACGCAAATACCATAATTGTCCGTGGTTGTTGTATTGGTCGGTTCGATATCCTTGCATAGTGCCAGTGAGTTGATCGTTGGACAGGAAGAGATTATTTAGTTTCGGCGTTGGCCTTGCAAAATTTGTTAAGGCAGGAGCTAACTGCACCTTCCTTGATCCTGTGACCCAGCTATTTAAATATCTAGGTAATGTTTTAATTGGGAGTTTCTTTGTTAAACTGGGTAAAATGTGGAACTACTTTCGATGTATTATTTTTATTTGAGTATATGTTAATTTTCCCTGCAATGTTTCTGATAAATTGTCGAAATGTTTTTATATTAAATGTAAGCATAATATTGCATTCTTTTCTTTTCGTTGTGTTTAAATCCTTAAAAATTTCTTTTGTCTTGTCTTTGTCCGTTAATTTTGGGTAATCATTTTGTGAAAGTAGGTAAAGAATTATTCCTTTTGACTTTGGGGTGAGAACTCTGTAAAGGTGCCTTGAGGAGGTATATACATAATTTTATCTTATCTTATTTTCGGGAAGTGTATTATATAATTTATTTGCTCTTAATTTTTAATACCAACTGCTTAAATAATCCTTACCTATTATAATTATTTATCAATTTGCGCATCTTTAAAGTCAATTCTTGTTGGAGAGCATTATTTGGAAAATGTCTAATTCAGTCTAATTAAATAAATTCAAGAAAGTTGTTTTTTAAAATCTCTTTTTATCCTTTATACTGGACATCCTGTGGGCTTATTTTGCGTATTCATGCTGCGGGACACTGGAGGGAGAGGAGAGGGAGAGGAATAGTGTGCAGTAAAACTTCACATACTTTTCTCGCTTTGTTTTACTATTTCACTTCCAACTACTGAAAGCTCGGGTTTCCGATAAATTGATGTCATATCTACAAAGTGTATGAACTGTTAGTTTTTCCATGCATCTTAAAACTGAGTTTTCTCTTCCCTAGTTATGTGTTGTTTATAAAATGGTTTACGATTTCTTAGAGACTGTAAATATAAGAATGAGCAAGCCTGCACTGAAACTGTGCTGCTATTTTTGTTAATACAAAATGAGTCATATAAAACTTGCACAAATGTTTCTGAAATAGAAGGTGCTAATGAGGTACTGCTTTAACGGAATATCCCTTTATGTTGTGATATTTGGTTCAAAATACATTATTTATATTTATAATGAAGTTTAGACAGCAACCTATAATTGTAGCCCATGCATAGACGATAATAATTAATATGTATGTGTATTTCTGGAAAAAAGTTACATTTTTTCAAACAAAACGATGTCTATTAACACCAAGAAAATTAAGCTTACGATAATTACAATTTCAATGGTGATTTTGCAGGATTCTTATGCAAGTAGTTTACGAGCTATTGTAACATGAAAATTTTAATATTTACAGTTATCTGCTTATTTACCAGGCTGCAATGTTCCTATGTTTACTTTTCTTATTTAGTATGTGTTTTTTTTCCCCTGAATTTCCAAGAAAATACATACTACATTTTGTACTTGTGTTTTTGCTCTACCATATGTCAGCATCCTCTTAAGAGACCGCCACGGATGGCCGAGGTCGTTAAGGCGCATACTCGTGAGCGGGAGGTCTGGGGTTCGAATCCCACCAGGACCATCCTCTCTGACTGGAGTTTTTTCCCGGTTTTCCTCCGTCCTCATAACTGGCAAATGCCGGGGAGGTACCCTAAACTTAGGCCTGGAACGCTTCCTTCCGAAAAAAAATATCCTTTCGCAATATATCATTTCATCTCATGTGTTTACCGTCTGTGGTAAAAACAGGCGTTTAACACTACTAAAAATCCTCTTAAGAAAATAAACACATTGTGTGAATTCTGAAGAAGAAAAAGAAAACTGGCCTTCATAGGGTCCACTCTGTCATGTAAAGATTGTAGCATTTCAGTAGAAGTTTCAGAACAGCCTGTAATACGTCGTTTCATATCTTCTGGTGTAGTCGGTAGGCAATGTCTTTTAGCTTTCCCCACAGAGAAGTGTCTAAAGTGGTCAAATCTGGTGAACGGGCAGATCAATGTACAGGTCCCCTTCGTCCAATCCAACGATTTTGAAAGAAAACGAGCTATAGTGCTTCTATTGGGATATCTTTGTGTACACATTACAAGAAAGAATAACATTTTCCTCACACAATGAGCATGTCAACTTTTTCAGCATTAGTAAACGCAATATTCCATCAAGTCGGGAACTGTCATAAAGTACTGGCAAGGAAGTCCCAATGAAATTTAAACAAGTATACCTACATCATAGCGTAATAACTAGGCAGTTAAATGGAACAGAAAACTGTATGTATTTAATTTGTTTATATTGCGATAACTCGTAAAGTACTTGCCTAGAATCGCCTTAAAAAAATTAAATTGACGCTCTAGTTTTATTTTCTTAATGTCAATAGGCATTGTTCCATTTGATACACTGTAACTTTTTTCAATAAATATACCTTCTAATAGTTGTTCATGATCTTCAATTATGAGTATTAGTTTTAGTTGCTTCACTCTGTATACTCTCGTGTTCCACAATGGCTTAGCTTCTTGCACTCTTAGGCTTCTTAGCTGAAGTCTAAGTCTAGCTGTCGCCCTTAGCAAGCTCTGGGGTGACCTTTTAATTCTTAAATAGTAAAATACTAATTAAGAATTAAGTAATTAAATAATTACTTAATAAAAGTAATTAGGACAACATTTTTAAAACATTGTAAGTGAAGTTAACAATTATAATGCATAAATTATATTAATATAAGGGTTTCGGATTGTAAAAGAACTAATATTTCACACAAAGCAGCTAAAATATTTTCATTAAATTTATACAAAATACATTTCTTATGTACTTGCCCCACTGCAGTACATGTCACACAGAATTGCTACAGTTTGAAATATTGGTATAGCGCTTAAACAGGCAGATAAAGGAAACCGGCGACAGAAAGATACTAACTCTATCGATGTTCATTTATTCCCGAGCAAACTAGATGCGATATATAAACACTTGACGAGAGTACTGCCTTCATCTCGTGGTTTAAGAGACCACATCTCGTAACCCGATATGGAACAAGTGGGAAATGATAAACTGTAAACATATTCATAGATACGGTATAGCCATCTCTGCACTACACGCGCGAACAAATGTTTTTATGAGAAGCTGCAAGAGCTGAAATGGAGAAACTGGCACAAAAAGACAAGAATTTGTTTTCGTTTCTTCTTCCCTCTGTTTTTATTTCTTTTGGATTCTCCTCTTGCCTGCACACACATACACAGAGTTTCGCTGACTTGGTTGCCTCTTCCCACACTCTCAGGAACGAACCATCATCCCGACCCAAAACTTCCTCTCGGAGATGCCGCTTTACGTAGAAACAGGAATGCAAAGTAAATTGGCGAGGCAAGGAGGGTGTATAGGGGTCGCTTCAAATAAGGAAGTGGCGGTGTGCGTAGTAACCCAATCCTTATCCTCCACCCTCCTGAGTAGCTGAAATGGAGGTGGCCTGGTAATCCGTAACTTGATTCGGTCGGATAAACCTGCAGCGTTGACTCTTGCTCTTTATGTGAATAGACCACAGACCGCGCTCATGTGTCTTCTTGAACTATAAACCCAAGTCATGTAGCTCTAGTAAACTTTGACTTCAGAGAACCATCGGCAAAATTTGAATGTAAATATTTCGTATAGTTGTTTAAACATAACAGGCGTCTATTCTCAGTGAAGTTAGAGGCTGCATTTTTACATTAACAGCTTCACTGTCGCAACAGAATAGATGAGTAATAATTGCATTATTAGGGCTGGTCTTTGTGCCTATACTCCGTCACTTCCTGCCGCAGGGACAAATTGCGCAGCCAGGAGCCAGAGATGTTGAGGACAGACATAAGCGGGGACTCCCCTCCAAAGACGCCAGTAACAACTTTCGGATTACATAGCAGAATCCCAGGTGTGTTTGTAGGCGTGCTATGACTTGAGTGAGGGCATGTTTTCTGAAGGGAATTTTGGTGCTGGGAAAGGGCACAACGAACTGCGCAAATGTGAGGGAATTTGGGGCCTACAGCGACACCATAGAGTAATGAAGTACTGGCTGCGAAACCAAATATTAGTTAGGGCATTCTCACAAACAGTTGGGGATGGGACGGAACACGATTAGGACATCCAAATTAAGAAACTATAGGGATGGGATCCATTTGGATGGTGGGTAGGGGAATAGAAAGAGGGCATTGAGGGTTAAGACAGTTGCGCAAGCAGGGAGATGATTTCACTGGAAGTACGATCGGGGTTAAAATCTGAATAGGTGATGGAGCAGTACATCAAAACATGGACCAGACTCACTTGACAGGGGTTCGCGTGGCTCAAACTAGGAACATGGCGAATAATTAAGATCACTGGCGAATATAAGCATAGAATTTGCACCAGATGTGGAAAGGGGAATCATGGACACATACTCTGAATGAATATAAACGTACTAGATGGAGGAGAAAAGTATCTAACGCACCTCTTTATAGGATCGTCTTGGTGTTGGACATTTCGTAGTTACTGAATTCTGCGTCTAAGCCGAGTGAGGATCTCGCTGTTGACGGTCCTCGTTCCTTGAAGGGTTCAGTCCATTAGCAGTATGCCCGAAGTGCCCCAAAAGACAGTAATGAACTATTACCATCACATGAAGCTGCATGACATTTCTTGTGTTGAGTTGAGGACTTTCTGGATGTTTCCACTGCATGGATTGGACTTTCTTCTCTCGTGTGTGGTAGCTTCTTCATTATGCTTTTCCAGTAGCCGACGAAAAAACTTTAAAGACTTTAAAACCTTTGTCCTTCTTTACCTATGTCAAGTTCCGTAAACTCCAATATGCATTCAAAATGTCATGAATAACGAATTATGTGCAGGGTTGCCTGTCTGATATTCCGTTCATCAAAGTTATGCGACTCAACCTCATTGTTGTGGCTGAAGACCGCGAGGCTGATGAATGACCAACACTCACATTCTTGGCTGTCGAACCCACTGACCGAGTTGTAAACGATCTTCTGTACAGGAGCTTCTTGACCACGTACCGCAGTTAAAAAGTCTATGAATGTCTGCAGTTTTGACATCTTCCTTCCACAAAAAGCATGCAATCCATCTTTGTTCATGATATTTGTCTTACGGTATCCTAAACAAACGAACATGTCCTTTTGCTAAAAGCTCTGTTTACATTCGCCATCTAGCGTTTACATGGCGTACCACAGGGTGAGCAATGCTTGACGCAACCGCAAGATCGGCCGGCAGCGCTATGTCGGACTGTATTTCCTCTCCGCGAGACTTCAGTGTGAGTTGAAATCTTGCGCAAGTACCACGTGTTTGTTAGTGAAAGTGTATCAAGAGAACCTCGCCAGCCGGCCGCACGCCGCGAAACCGGTTGCGTGAAGGATTCTTCGCCCCGTAGTGTCAGCCCATCGCCCTACGAATGGACGCCCCCATAGACTAAGCGGCATTCTTAAAATACCCGCTATTGTAAAATGCTCCTTGTAGCTTGCGATACTCTATCTGGACTATTGTGTATAATTAATCATGAATATCACTTCAGCAATAGTGGAGTGTGTGAGTCAGTGATGTATTGAGGGATGAAGTTACTTGTCTTAAGCGGTGCAGGGAGACAAATCAGTGAGGGGAGAGTCGTGTATCATTCAGTGCACTAACGAAAAAGAATTCAGAATGGAGCAAACTCTAATTAAACCCCAGAAATACTTTAACTAATCAAATCGGCCTTGTCACTGTTAACGTAGGTGTTATAGAACATTAATTTCCTCGCAATTTAAAATATTTTTTTTTAGTATATAAATCAATTTGCAGAAACAAGCAGGCCATTACTAAATTTAATAAACGTGTAGTGCATATATAAACCATTTTCACTAAATTACAACACAGCTTAAAGCTTACGAGCTTCTGTATTTTCGTTACTGTATAATGCATCAAGACTGCTTCAGATACTGGGAAAGACGCAAGTGTAAATCTGTCAACAGGGTTCAATCTGACCTTTGCAGGCCCCAGTAGCCAAGCTAAAGGCAATTACTGCTATCTGACAACAGCTGCAGCTGTTCTGAATTGCACCATTACCCAATCCTATCCTCACAATGCACTAGAGCATTGTCCATTTCCATCAGTCAAGCGTCATACTTAACCTTGATACCACCACCGATTATGTTTTTAGCGACTTCCGAAACAATGTAGCTATTGCGGTTGTACCCATGAAAAGATGATGGAAAATGTTCTTCAAATCTCCATCGACCCTACCTACTAGGCACCATAAATGACGCTGATTTTATATATACAGGATGAGGGATTTGTAGTGTCGCGGGCAATTTACTCCGAATCGAAGGGGAAAATCGCAAAATGCTTCAAACAAAATTTGAAGCGTTCACATGGGAATATAAGATAGCGATCTCAATTCGTCCTTGAATTGCATTTTCCAGTCATAAGGTCAAATTATTATTATTTTTTTTTCCAAATGGAATGGTGCATTTTTTTTTTTTTTTTTTCGGGAATGAAAAGAGCATTTAATGTTCAGTATAAAAGTTCTAGTACTCTACCAGCCAGGAGTAATAGATGATGAGATATTGGACAAATAAGACAGCAAATGTTTTTCGCTTACTTTCACTTCTCTCTCTTGTATTTTATTGTTACTATGAAGGATTGAGATGGTTGATATGGTTCACATTTATGGCGAAGCTCATAAGAATGTAGAGCAGCTTGCAACTTATACGGAGATCGATATCCTGAAAGGAGGCAGCCATCTGTTAGAAATTTTGAAAGACTTGCGAACTTATTCTGCGAAACGGGAGGTGATGCATCAAGAAAACACCATCGAATGAGAAGTTATACTGGGGAAAATTCGGAAGTCGCTGTATTAGTTGCAGTTGGGGCTAATCCTCACGCAAGTTCCCGTCAATTGGAACATAATTCGGAAATTTCTCAAAGGAGCGTTCTTCGAATATTTCAGCGTCACAAATACCAGCCATATCACATTAGCATACATCAAGCCCTTCATGGGAATGATTTTCAGAAGAGTGTTGAATTTTGCCAATGGGCTCTACTACAAATTCAAAACGGTAACTTTCCTACATTTTATTTTCTATGAGGTGACATTCACCAATCATGCTCAAGTAAACCGGCATAACATGCATTATTGGGCAGTAGTTACGGGAAATAGAGCATCAGCGGCAATGGAGCGTGAACGTTTGGTGTGGCATTTTGGGACGGAATTTACCTTCATTGAAAGTGAACTTAATGGGCAGAAATGCAGAACTTTTTTGGACCGAGAACTTCCAATGTTGCTTGAAAACTGTGGACCAAGGGTCAATCACATTAATGATCTGTAGCTGGAGAAATATTAAACAGAGAGTATCCTGATCGATGGGTAGGACGCAGAGGATCTGTCCATTGGCCTGCCCGTTCCGCTGATCTCACTTCTTCAGACTTTTTCTTATGGGGATACATTAAAGATAAAGTACCACCTACACCGGGTAAACTACGTCAACAAATTAGGAATGCCTGTGCAAGAATCAGCGAAGGAATGTTGAGACGTGTTCATCGATGTTTTGAAGCACATTTTTGGAATTGCATCCAAGTTAATGGTCATACTTTCGAGAATTTACTGAATTGAAATTGTTTGTAATGTGAACATGACGTTGTTTGAGTTATAGTTATAACCGTTCTGTAAATTGGTGCCAGTAAAGTGAAATTGAGTGAAAAACATTTGCTCTCTTGTTTGTCCACTATCTCATCACCTATCACCCCTAAGTGATAGATGTACTAGAATTTTAGTACTAAAAAGTACATGCTCTTTTCATTCCCGAAAAAAATAACGTCATTCCATTTGAAAAATACGTCTGACCTTGAAATAATCTTGGGAAACGCATTTCAAATCGCTATCTTATGTCCGCTTACAAACACGTTAAATTTTGTCTGAAGAATTTTTTGCTTTTGCCTCCATTTCGAACTAAAATGGCCGCGACACTATAAATGCTTCACGCTGTATATATGTGTGTGTCAGCGCTGTAGCGGCAGCAATTTTTGTTTTTTCTCAACGAAATTCGGCACAAGTATAATGATCAATTAACAAACATCATCGAGTTCGTTAACCACCAAAAGTGGACCATTAGGGGTGGGGGTTATTCTAAACCCAAAATTTAAAAATCACTCTAGCTGTGCCAATATTTGGTTTTTCGCAACCAAACGTTGTATCTACAATTTAAATACATTAAGAAAAATAGTTCCTGAAAAAACAGGGAAGTGGAACCATTAAGAGTGGGGATGAAAACCCAAATTTAAAGAGTGAGGGTTCCCCTAAATCGAAGGTCAGTTCTGCTGGTCTAGTGGTAACCACACTTGCTTCCTAAACCCAAGATCGCGGGTTCAATCGTATGGCTTAAGTAAAGGCGTGAGTCCCGTGTCGTAGATTTACGGCACGAAAAAGAACCTCAAGCTTGAAAGAAGAGGCCTCTGAGCAATTTTTATCGGCCTTTTCTCGCCCTGAATTGAATGGGACACTGATGACTTGAGATGTTAAAAAGCATCTGTAACTAATCCAAATAAATCAAAATCGAATATTTAAAATCGTTCTAGCGACCGCAATGTTTGTTCTTTTTCAACAATATCCTATATATGTTGTTGAAATGGAATAAGAAAAATGGTTTCTGAAAATCAAAGATATCAGATTATTAAAAGTGGGGATTTACCTGAAATATAAATTTTAATAATAGCTATAGCTGCACCAATATTTGTTTTTTCGCAACTGAACTCGGCACATACAATTTAAATAAAATATAAAAAAAAGTTTCTGAAAATCAGGGAAATCGAACCATTAGGAAAACCGAAATTTAAAAAGCGCTCTGTAATACCCCTCACGAACTGCACATACTCCGGAATTCGCTTAGTTTACGCAATTCCTGCGTGACGAACTTTTATACATTGTGGGTTCCATTGCCAGCTGGGACCAAACCAAATTTCCTTGTCACATTTTATAATTCATGGTTGAAGGACTGAAATATTATGAGTAGATTATAAATGATAAAACGAATTTAACTTATAAATGCTTCAGCGTATAGGGAAGTCATTAAATAACAGGACTTTTATAATAACGTTTCTATAAAATATGTAGAGAAATAATTTGTGCTTTATTTTCTCACATAGTCATATTTCTTCAAAACACACCGTGGTTCACACTGTGTGTGTGCGTGCGTGCGTTACTTTGCACCACATCTGTTACACAGAAGTCATCTGCAAATTACCAACCCTTCACATTTTTCAAAGCATTAAACAAGTATAAAAAGTCCAATAGCACCAAGTCCGGGCTGAATAGTGAACGGTTCAAATTTGACATTATTTACTGTTCTCGCAGCTGGGGGAGGGGCGTTGTCGTAACTCAGTAATACTTCTTGTGAGGCAAGTCCCTAGTGTTTCGGTCACAGTGTAACACTTTCTCTGATAGTGCAGCAATACAGGGCCAACACTTCCCAAGATCGTCAGCGATGACTGTGTCTTTGACCAAAACTGCCGGTGCAATCATTGCATCGATTGTCTCTTACTGTCTGTTTCATTATTTTTCGTTCTGTTGCGCTCCCCCCACCCGCCTCTTTCAAGCATGCACCTTCGTTCCCGGCTTCCTAGAGTGCGTTGTAGAGCATAGTGTGAGCGATAATGATATATCTTGAGCGAATCAAGATTGGACGTGATGTCCTAATGGTCTAGTGGTAATCATACTTGCCTCGTAGACCGAAGGTTCAGTCCCGGCCAGGGTCGTTGCATTTTTTTCAGGCGTAAAAATCCTAAGTATGGCTTCCCATGAAGGGGAAGTACATAAGTGGGTCCCGTGTCGTACATTTACGGCACGTAAAAGAACATCAAGCCTGAAAGAAGAGGCATCTGAGCAAAATTTATCGGCCGTTTCATGCCCTGATTTGAATGGGACGCTGATGACCTGAGATGTTAAAGAGAGTCCAAAAGTGGGAGATCCATCGCCGTCACCATGAAAGTCATTTGCGTATGATGAGTTTGTATTTAACCCGGGACCAAACAATCGCCGCAGTGCAGAAATTCGCCGGGAATGTTACGGCATGTAGTAGATTATATTACGGTGATCTTACTATCAATGGGCAACTTTATTTTGCCGTGCTGCAAGAGGACCTGAAGTAGGTGTGTAAAATTTGCGCGCATTCAAGACTCCCCACTAGCGCACAGACTGGAAACTCGTCATGTACCTTTCTGTTCCATACATATAATGTGTTTGACGGTGATGATGAGTGAATCCAAATCATGGGATTATGTAAGTTGTTTGTTGTATAGAGGAATTGTTGAAAAATATATTTTTTTATTCACACATTCATTTTTGACAGTATCTCTTCAATATAGTCTCTCTCACTGCTTCTCAATGACCGAATCTAAACATTTGGGAAGCTGTGCTATTCCGTTCAAAGCACCGTTTCTGTTTGTTTATCAAATGGTGTGGGTAATGTCAACAGAAATCCTCTACACAGAAAGCAAACGACTCCCCCCCCCCCAATTTAGGAATAAATCTGGTGGACTCATATCTGGACTGTATGATTGATGAGAATGTTTGCACTTATACAGTTTGTAGGTATGCTGCCGAGCGTTGTTATGGAGATTGTGTGGCCCAGCCTCGAGCAACTGAAGTAGATCTTTGTACATGATAATACTCGCTTGTGAGACGTGTTCCACATGGGACACCGCCATAATGATTCCTTGGTGATCATCATTTACTTGTCTTGGATTTTGGTCGCGGAAAGATGAACCTCTGCACTCGGACTACTGTGATTTATATCCTGCTTAATGGTTAGATGCATCTACTTCGAATCTTTTGTTTTTCAGCAAGTTTGAAATGTCCTTGCATTTCTGCTTCTGTTCAGCAGCAGTTCTGTTGATGTCTTTGGGCTTTCCTGGTCTTAGGAGGTCATTTTCAGCAAGAACAACACGAAACTGCACTACAGACCACTGTGAACTAACTACAAACTCGCTCATAGCACTGTGAAGTTTAAGCACGTAAAGTGATCTTGTGTCGCATCAATCCGCAGCAGTCAACTGTGAATTATATTGTTATAAAATGTCTGCCATTTTCCATGTAAGGCTAGAACCTTTGACTTATAAACCAGGAACGATATGACGGTTGTGCATTTCCAAGGTACCATGTGTTTGTTACATTACTGTTTCCTTGTTTTACCTTTTCTAAGTCTCAGCAGTTTTCGGAAGGTGCAATTCCGTGTGAAATGATCTTCAGCTATTTTCGTATAAATATACCGAGTTGTTTGAATAACTTTAAAAAATACCAAATTTTTAAATAAACATTTTCTTTTTCACGTCATTTAATAGAGCTATACTGCGGTTTTAGTAATGTTTACTTTTGTAGCTAAGAGTTGTTTTCGTTCTGTTTCAGGTAAGAGACATGAAAGAAAAAGCTGAAACATTTTGGAGGATGTGTAAGTACTATAAGAAGTCAAAGTGTAAAGGCTTCATTACTTCAAATTTCAAAATAAGTTCCTTACGTTTTATGCTAACTTTAATAAAATAATGCTACTTTCTGATGAGGTATTCTAATACAAATTGTTTGACAATGGACAACAAGCCAGTGCACGTATTCCCAGCTTTAGATTGAAGTTTAGATAGCAACATGTGAAAGTCCAGCGCGCTCAACAATGTGTATGGTGTCAGCCAGCACTTCTGTGTATGTGTACGCAGTTGTTTCTGCGCCAGACGCTAGGATAGATCTCAAGTGAGAGCATTACAACTTTAAAATTCGTTCAGGAGAGAGAATGACTTAAATTTCGGGATCTTTCATGGGACTCTCTCGAAGACGAAGACCGCGTAGGATGTCAACAACGGACGTAAATGTGATGAAAGCAGAGCGTACGTTGCGTGAGATCATCGCTACACATACAGGAAGCCGACGCCAGAAAACTCTGTCGTCCCCCACCACCTCAGAAATGAGCAGCGAAAAGCTCGCGTGGAATGAGGCCAGAAAATATTGCACAAATTTGAAGGAGGAAGATCAAAAACACATTTTACTTCATAACAAGTGACTGTAGATGGATATTCCACTATGATCCAGAAACTAAGCGGTCTGGATCTTCTCAGGATACGATCCCCCAACAAAAACAAGGCGACTGTTGGTAAGAAGATGCTGTTTTTTTTTTTTTTTTTCCCTCTCTCTCAGCAAGTGGCTGCATTGTGACAGAGACAAAAGACTGTCACTGCCAGAAAAATATCTTCAATGAACTGAGACCGAAGCGTGCTAGCTCTTGACTATGTGAAATCTTGTTGCGCCTCTGCCCACACTGTACTCACTTTCTGATTGAGTGAAGAGAATGTAACGTTTGCCGTGTCCTCCCTTGCAGTCCAGATCTTGCCTCACGCTATTTTTTTTTATCTCAAAATAAAGAAAAAACTGGTGATCAACGCTTTGCATCGGAGAAGCAGAGAAATTCCAGAAGAAGTGGGCATGAAAAATGTAACAAAATATAAGTTTGTTCATATAACATCTGTGTTAGTTGAAAGGTCATTTTCAGCATTTAAAATGATTTTAACAGACAAAATGCATAGTCTAACTGTTGAACATTTTGAGAAAATCTGGATAATATATTCAAATTATGATAACAAATAACATGTAATAATTATAGTGTACTCATAAAATGTAAAAATACTTACTTCCCTGCTTAATTAAAAATATAGGGCCCAATTTAATAATTTTGTGGTACATTTTAAATGCCAAAACGTAAATATTCTCATACCTAAAATTAAAAAAACCTTGCCCAATTAAGTAATTTTATAATCTATTTTAGGAATCTAAAACATCAATTTTTTCATGCCTAAAATTCAGAGGTTTATAATATTAGTTCTTAATGGTCGTTGAAGTCTACTTTTTTATCTCTCGAGATGTGCATATTTATTTGTTTTTGTATTTGTTTTAGCTACTTTGTTTAATTTATAAATGACAAATATACTTTTAGTAAGGCTTATATCGCTTATTTTGAAGTACTTGTCACTTATTGATGACCTCATCTGTGTAAAATCTAATATTCAAGAAATAAAACATTTCTTGGCTGAATCAGAGTTATTGTAGATGAGATCCCCTCTTTAACAATACTTTCTTTTTCTGTTGTAAGTTATCTTACAATTCCTTGATTTTGTAACATATTGTATAACTTACTTTTATAGATTGTTTTTTCGTGATGCACAATAAATGAAGTACTTTATAGGTAAATTAATTCTTAGCGTTTTTCTCTTTTTGGAATAATACTATTCCTAAAAATTTTGTTAAGTTTGAATGCTAATTTCCTCTAAGGCAAATTACTTTATTGTAAACATGACATTTTCCTTACTTAAAAATATATACTTTTGATTTATTTATTTATTTTAGTTTGCAGAATTTATTCGTTTCTTAGATATTTTTGTTTTGTAGGTTTATTTCATGGTTTCTTATTTAAGTTACAGAATTGTAACGTTTCAGAGAATGTGCCAGGGTATTCTTTTAAATTGCCTCTCGCTACGAAGTTAACTTCTCACGTGGGAGGGGATTCCCAACACACCTGTTACGTTCTATTCCTTGAACAAGGACATTGCAGACAATCACGGAGGACCGGGAATGAGCAGCTCTAATCTCTGCTGTATATCGACAGTAGATTAGAAACCCTGTACATAATTATACAGATGATGACATCAGTAATGTGGGGGTGATGGCGGGCTCAGCTATTGTCTTGAACCTGCTGGATGTTACGTAAGCATCTTCCCATGTGCGGAAATGAACCGCATCCTCATCTTCGTTCCGTTTGAGGGACAATACATTCAATATGCTAAGTATGTCCTTAAGCGAAGGTGGAATATGCAGTTAGGCTGCACTCCAAGACGTGTTTGGGAATGTCTCCAAGCTATCTTTAAAATTTCCACAAAATATCAATTGAAACGACTTTTGAGTGCCTGAACATGGCGGCATAGAAGAAAATGAGGCGTCAAATAAACTTGGAAAAGGAGCAAAAAATTGGAAGAATTGTTACTGCGCTATTAAGGATGAAGCTAGTGAAAAGTGTGACAAGTGTATCAGGTCATAAAATTATATTGAACTATCGGCAAAACGAAGTACGCAAGAAACTGAAAATGGTAAAAACTGCAACAGAGACAAAGGAGGAAGAGGATGTAAAGTGCACAACTGAATTTTCATAATACGTTTTTTCGGCATAGTTTTTTCTGACAATTCAAAAGCTAATATCGGCAGTTCATATATTTTTATAGACAAACTAAAAATATACCTTAATAACCCCACATCAGTTTTTTAATTCTATTTTTTTGTCATTATAGAGTGTGTCGGTCCTAGTGGTAGCCATACTTGCCTTCTAAACCCAAGATCGCGGGCTCAAACCCGGTCAGGATCAATGGATTTTTTTCGGGCGCAAGAATCCTAAGTATGGCTTCCTTCGGAAGAGAAGTAAAACCGTGGGTCCCGTGTCGTAGATTAACGACACGTAAAAGAACCTCAAGCCTAAAAGAAGAGACCTCTAAGAAAAACTTTTCGGCCGTTTCACGCTCTGAATTGAACCAAATAAATGACAAGGGAAAATGTTCAACCATTCATAATGCGTAGGATTTTCATGAAATATAAAATCACGATTAAATATCTACGGATGGTCAGTGTTTCTGTTTCACTTCCCGTATATGTCAATGAATTTTTTCGTAGTCGCCCTTGGTTTAATTAAGTCACGAGTCGCTAGGGTTAAGGAGCTTCCTAGTAAACCATAATCATATCATGATGCTTTTTACGACCTCAGAAGACAGTTACAGTATTATCACACGAGTGGCCGAGGTCTTTAAGGCACGGACTTGTGAACGAGAGACCGGGGTTTCGATTTTTGCCAGGACCGTTCTCCCTGAATGAGGGTTTTCCAGGTCTTCCTCACTCCTCATAAATAAAATCTTTTCCCAGTTTGTTATTTCATTTCGTGTATCGTCATCGTCCACCGCGTGTGAGGCTTCAGCAGTAAAAGGGGGGGGGGGCGTTAAACACAATTAAAAGAAATCATCTGTAGAATATGCCCAAGTTGAAGGGAACATGACAGGCATTGGAGGAAAAATAGCAGTTTAACAATGATTGGAACTTAACATGCGTTTATTATTATTACATTCTGATGTTTGGAACAAAATTTGAAGTTTATATATTAAGAATTACAATTTAAAATTTTAATTTTAGAAGTGCATAGCATTCACTTTTTCAGTTTTGTTTTTCAGTTTTTGTGTTGAATGTGTGAATCTCGCCTATTTCTTTTTCTGTAACGATCGAGAAGTAGGCTGTGGGTAGCATAGACTTCCCTCTCAAGATATCAAGTAGCTTTCCCAAATAAGCAAACGATAGAGAGACTAGCAAAACCATCCCGAGGCTTTCAGTTAGGAACCATAAGTTTGTGCGCTTGTTTTTGTGTGCGTGGCGGTACTGGATCCAAATGGAACAGATAAACAAAAGGCCAACACGATCATTGTGGTTCACAACACGTGCCGGGAGTTGCTTCCATCTTTACGATCAAACGAACAGGCAGGACATCTTGTTATTATTCATTAATGAAGACTTTAGTTAATTTACTGTAATATTCATTGTTGTAGGTTGCGCTCCATGCCACATTGTTGCCAGAGAAAGGAGCTGCTCTGTAAAACATCTGCGCGTGATAACTACACATTTCCACTCCTACTTGTAGGCGGCCGTCTCCCCTTCAATCTACTGTTATGTTGTTTCATTATAAAAAACTAGACAAATTTCGTTAGGACGAAACCTTCTGTTCTTGATCGCCAAGCCATGGACTGTGGAGTCAATTGCCTTCGGTTTTTGCCAGATTTGTGACGAGAGGAATATTTCCTTGCTTAAGTTCTGAAACATGAGAATTCTCCATAAATCTACAATCTGGTCTAAAAGCACAATATAAGGGCGAATTTATAAATATGGTAAATTTCAACGAATGATGGGAAATTCTGTTAAGCTGCATAACTGTTGGTAAGCTTAATTCTTGTAACCATTTTGTTCAAATTGTCAAACAGATGATTGCCCTGCAATGATATCCATTAAAGTTGACTGCGGCCGAGATACAAACTGAGCTAAAGGACGCTCTGCACCAGCGCTCAAGATCATTTATTACTGAATAAATGAATTTAAACGTGGCCGTACGAGACTGCAGATGATGCACATTTCGGACACCCGATTGAGCTTTCTTGGAGAAATAGTCGATAAAATCTACGGTATTGTGATAGAAAACCGTCTCATTAATATCCGTGAGATTGCCGAGACGGTAGGCATCTCATATGAACAGGTACATAATACCCTGCATGAAGTCCTGCATATGAAAAGTTGGGTGCCGCGTTTGTTGACTCCAGACAAAAAAGCTGGAGGAAGGTGATTACAAAATCGTGTTTGGAAAAGTTGCAGCATAACCCGAATGACTTCTGGCGTCGTATTGTGACAATAGGCGAAACTTGGATGTACCCCGGATACAAAACGGCGGGCTGGCGAAGGTGAAAGTGCACCGAGAAACCTGAAACCGTTTTGTCAGCGAGTAAAGTGATGACAATCTTTTTTTAGGACTTACAGAGAATCATCTGACTAACTATTTGGAAAAGGCAAAACAATGACTGGCTGTTATTGCGCAGTGACAGAAGTGATCGAGATTGACTAGCAAAAAGTGTTTCACCGCCAGACAACGCGTCTGCTCACACATTACGACGACAAAAGTGCCCGAGCTGGGCTTCGAAAAGTGGCTGACCATCTCCATTGGGTCTTTATCTTCCATAAAAGCTCCCCTAATTTTGATAGCTGTGTTTGATTTTCAAAATGTTTTCTTATTCCTCGTTAACCATTTCTTTGTTATCAAGCTCGCCCTCCAATTATTGGTTCCTTTCCACTGAAAAATAATATATATTTCATCTTCCTTCTCCCCGTAAATCACTAGGATAAGTTACCCCTCTCACACCCCCTTTATTACGGAACACCTAATCGAAACCAAGCTATCCCTTCCCGTTCATCCTTCCTACAAATTACGGCACACTTTTCTTTATTTGTGCAAGTTTTTAAAATCTTTGCACCATGTCAATGAACTTTCATCTCTAATCAGGAAGAATAAATTGGTATATCATTTCTGTCTAGACAGAAATACGTGCATTAATCTGTTTCCATAAAAACTATGTTTACTCGCATTAATTTGAGAAGGAAAGTGTTTCATAACACTACAACTCTACGGCAGTCATTTTGTTTGTCTCTGTCCATAAAAACAAAGCTTTCTGCCAGCTCAGAGCCATCTACAGTTACCACCGCAATATCCAAAAGTAGAAATGGTGCAAAATGCAGGTTATATGTAGGCACCCTATATTAAGAAATTATATGTTTAATCTAAATGAAGGTGTACGTTTAATGCGTTAGGTAATAATTACCCGTGTCCAAGAGACAGGTTAACCACTTAGGGGTACTCCAACACAATCACGCTAATGGCAGTTGCATAATGTACCCTCTAGAAACACCTTCCACTCCAATCTTGCTCTTAATTGGAATGTCGAAAAGCCAAGAGTTTTTCTTACTGTGCGCTTGTCCCAACTCGCTAATCTTCTACCGTTCTTGGTAATCCTTTCCTTCCTTCCTTTATTATTTTTATTAAAGATTCTTTCCTTTGGCAATCCTGTGTCATTGCTGTAAACTCTGTCATTCTATTTTCCCTTCCTCTACGCAGTTGACTTATCTTGTAACTAATACACGGCCGCTGCAATGTACCAATGTCAGCAAAACAAATCTAATTGCTAAGCTGAGATATCTTAGACAGGCACTTTTTTCAACAGAATGCTTCCAGGCTTGAAATGTAACTTTGGAAGGTAAAGTTTCTCTTAAGTTTTTTGTCTGCCAAGAGAGGTAGAAGTAGTAACTAGTTTTGTACCTTTACCGTATTCAACCATGGATATTAAAAAGAATAACTTTGTCCTCTTCAAAGTACTCGACTCCACCCAGCATCTCTTTTCAAAACATGCTGCAAAGTGCTTTTTCCCCTCGCAAAACCACAATCAGCTACTAGCAACCTTATATTTCTTTTTATTTATTTTTTCCCTCGATCCTACTCTGAATTCTCCTCTTATTCCATGGAGAAAAGTCAAAGGTTGCAGAGAGCCAAATCTGGGCCCTATGGAGTATGACAGACCAAGTCAATGTAATGCTTTCGCGACATAATCGTGCCAGAATGTACAAATTCGGTCATACAGTAATATTTAGACCTGGAATTCGGGAGGTGTTGGTTCAAATCCCTTGGGGCCTGCTATTCTGGCCTTGGGTTTTTTGTGTGATTTTGCCTAGTCGCTTAGGGAAATACTGGGATAGGTTTTTCCTTTTCACGAATTTTCCACTCTCCCATTTCATCTCATTCCGTTGCTTCTGTTACAGGGTCGAAAGTGTCAGGCTTGATGAGCTAGTGCGGTGTAGGAAATGTTTCTACCCAACCGTCCTTTCTGAACGATTCCAACTCTCAGTCTGTGCCTCATCTCTCGGAGGTCCCCACTGGTGACGTAGACACAACGGCCAGTCTTTGAGCACGGCTGAATTATTGACAAGCCAACCAAGTTCTGCTCTTACAAGCTACCAGGTTAAGGCGCGACCGTTTCTTGGCATACAAAATGACTCGTGTGATAAATCCGTGGGTAATCGCATACTACATGAAAACTGTTAGTTTCGTAAGAAATGTCGGTTTTTAAATTTTTTGTTTTGTAAGATTTGAATGGTTTTCAAGTATTAAAGTCGAACACTGTGGACACACAGATAACATGAACAATGCAAATTGTATCACTTAGCGCTACATAAAAATTAAATAAAAGTCGCATTTTAGAAATTAGGTGTTATTTGTTACTGAATATCTTTTAATATTCCTATAAATTAGTTTAACTGTTTTTGAATCATATTGTACTTGTATGGCGTGTGATGTTTACCCACAGCACTAGAAAATGTCATTAGAAAATTATTAAACTTAATAGTGGGACAACTTATCTTGGTTTAACTGTAATGTTATTTCTGGCCTCACGTCACGTTTCTACTCCATCGCGTGCCTTCGTGCATCAGCTGCCATGTCTTGCTACGCTGCAGTCTTCTTATGTTTCTTGCATTTGTCCATTTCATCTTTTGTCCCCTGTGTTTCTTATTGTCTTCTTAGCTTCATTGTATGCGGAATTTTTTAGCTAAATTGTTTATTGATGAACAAAAACATTCATAGTTTTTTTTCCGTAAAAATTCCCCTCTTCATTCCAAATGGAATTAAACCTTTCAATTTGTATGAAATATACTGGAGTGTCCCTTAAACACTAGAGTTCCACGGTTTTTTTTTAATAGTAGAGTGATTGCATTGCTGTTACATTAATATGTATACCAAATTTCAATCAAAGTGGATAAATTCTTTACGAGTTACTTCATATGTATGTCACATAATTAAAATGCTCCATGTGTCTCATGAATTGAAAACATTTTTGCAGCTGGAGCTTTGAACCATGTGCAAAAAATATACCAAGATATATTTTAAATACATTTTATGAGAGAAGCTATGATATGTTTTTTTAAATTATAAAAAATTATAATCTCTAAAACCAAACATTATTATCTTAGAAATTTTGTTTTGGAAAGTATTATTAGTGTTAGCGTGTAGTTTGTCTCATAAAATATTACATTGGATACGGCTGCACAATCTGGAAATTTTAATTGAATTTAAACAAAAACTGTGACGCGTGGCTTGTTATGAATGTGTGAAAATGAAGTTCAAGAAACACGCTGTATTATAAAAAGGTATGCTAGGAAACAGCAAATTGTGCGCTTTATATATCAGAACCTTCCTGGTTTATAGTTCTGTATATCTATACTTCCCTTTGGTCCTTTTGTGCTGTTGTGCTACTTTTGCCACCTGAAAAATAGAATTTCTAACTAAAATCATTAACACACATTAACACACAAATCCAAAATCTAATAAAACAAACCCAAAAGGCAGGTTCTTTCCTGCTTGTGGCAGCTGACCTGCTCTTATCCTGGAGTCTTACTGATCTTTGAAGCAGCTGTCGAAAATTCCTCACCCCTTACCACAGATCTCAGCTCCTGAGAAGCTGAACAGCCCATATTAAAAGCAGAAACAACATTTAGGCTCCAGTTTCTAACGCTTATGGACAGTTTTTCCGAATGAATGAGTGAAACTTTTAATTTGAATTTTGTGTCCCTCCAAAAACACAGCATATCAGCAGTTCAGTGCAAGCTAGTCTCTGGTAGATGGGAAGAACTCTGCTAACCATACTATCATCAAACTGAACAGACATCTTACAATGGCTCTACGGAGTCTCTCGCCGAGAGCTATGCTCCTATTATAGAAACACCAAGAGTCTGTCTCTGTGGGGGTACTTCTGATGTTCTGTTGATCTGTAATGGTAAAGTGTAACATATATGACATTTTTCATGGCAGATGTTTCTGGATGCCCAGTCTGTTAGTGTATTTATAGTTTCTAACTTCAGCTTACCACGACCACGATCACCCAATTTAGTGTCAATAGTGTCTTTTTTTAGCTTGAGGAAAGGACCTGTTTGCTACATGATTGACACAAATTCCTTCATATCAGCAGCATGTACCGTCACTTCCTTTAGGTGCTGGTGAGTTCATTTCATACTTCTGTACTGGGGGGGGGGGGGGAGGTGTAGCAGAATGAAAAAGGACCCGCGAAGCTCTTTATTTGACTGTAGAGCCGGAAGGAAGGGAGGAAATAATGACCCTTTGCGCATGCCCAATGGTTCAAGAAACCATTTGCAGCCAAAATTTTTTTTTGTCGATTTTGGCCAAAAACTTGCTCCCAATGTCCCTAATGCGCTGACATAATAGTATATAAGTCACGTTGTTGCTGACAAACATTATGAAGTCTGTTCAATAAAGAATGATCGTAATTTTGACAGTCAATGCTCATAATTTTGATGATATTTCTCAAAGTAGTCCCGGTTGAATTGAATGAAAATCACCTGTCTCAGCGTTTCTGCCAGTCTTCAAACACATTTTAGAAAAAAAATTGACAGCACTTTAAGAATCGCTTCTGGTGAATGGAAAATGCCTCCCAAAAAGATGTTTTTTCAATTCGATGGAGAGGACAAAGACACATGTGGCTAAATCCGCACTGTAAGGGGGGGAGGGATGATGTACACACTTAACATTTATTTTTGTGAGATATTCAGGAGCAAGATTTGCGGCCGTGCAGCATCTAGAAAATGTGTGTGATAAGCCTTGCAGAGTTTTCAGGACATCTCTGTAGTATTGATCGTTGAGTTGTGTATGATATGATCTCGCAGAGTTTTCAGGACACATTTGTAGTATTGATCGTTCAGTTGTGTATGCAGGTATGGCAAGCTAACAAACCATTACTTGAATATCGAAATATGAGAGATGGCCATACTTTTCCCATATAGAGCTTTCCCTCTGAATGATGCAGCCAAGTTTCACCACTAATTATTATCTTTGAAAAAAACTCCGCATATTCTGTAACATCATTTTCAACTGCATGCGAACCTTTCCTCCGGTCCTTTTGTTCGGGAATCTGCAGTCTTGGAGCCCTCACGTCTCACTTATCAACTAGTGGTGGCACCCAGTGAACTTTTCAGAATTTCTTAGTACCCTTCCTTTGGAGCACAAACGGAAAATTGATTTGCTCTCCTCTTTATACATTTTAAACCATTTTCGAGCTGTGCCATAGTAACATTGTAGCTGAAGATTTTTTTAAGACGGAACTGAACATATCTCAACAATCTACAAACTTCACTGCTGATACATGTATGTTGTTGCCAGGGAAACTATGACGCTTTATATGAGTGTTCGGTTATCTACTTCAACTTCCCCCGGAAAAAAAAAAAGTCGCCTACAATTTCATTCTAATTAGTATACATCGTAAAGTTCTGTGATATTTCCTTTTCTTGCAATCGTTATTTGTAACTATACAAAAAAAAGTGTGCTGTTGATATATTAATACTTTAAATCCCTGGGGGTTCTGCGCACTGCTATTTGGTAATCTCTGAAATCAGTGGAACTCGTAAAGAGAGTAGAAAAACTGAACCGGGAAATTAGAAATAAGATAAAGCGTATCCTGTCAAGAGACAAAAAATAAAAACACCCCGATAATCTTGTATACTTCAAATATACACCCCTTGAGTCTGGACGTATAGAGAATTATAGCCTTATCATCTGCGCATGCTCACAAATATCTACAGCCATTAATAAGGCAGAAGAATCTTATGTTTATTTGTCATATATTTCTAAAAACAATTCAAGTACTATTTTCAAAATAATTTATAGTTACCCCTTTTAAGCTGCAAATACGAAAATCAAGCTAAGCTATTTTTAAAATGCCTTTTTTTTAAATAGTAAATGCTTTTTATTGTCAGTTCATTGTTTCTCCATACGCCTATTATTAGTTTATTAAAGTATATTTATATAGTATAAAAGTCGAGGGTTATTCTACAAATATTTTTCCTCCAACGAGAAAAAATATTAAATTCTTTTTGCACATATAACTTAAGAGCTATTTGTTCTCATGATCTTAATTTTTTTCGATACTAACGTAGCATAATTTTTCTGTCCTCTTTACGCAGCAGTCTGTTCACTGTGATTTTTACTTCATCATTTTCAACTCTTTCCGAAGTTCTTCTAGAGTTCAATGTAGAGATGGAAATCTGTGGGGCAACACCAGAAAATAAGGTGGATAATAAAAAAATTTCCATTTGATTTTCCTAAGCCGCTTCTTAGTTAAAGATATAAATATCAGCAGAGAAACGGAATTGAATGCAGATCTTTACTTGGTAATTAAGATTTATATTTTAGCGAAATGGAAAAGCAATATAACAATCAAACAAATAAAAAACCGCTGCAGGCGCGGACTCGTGAACAGTAGGTCTGGGATTCGAATCCCGCCAGGACCGTCCTCCTTGACTGAGGTTTTTCCAGGTTTTCCTCAGTCCTCATAAATGGAAAATGCCAGGGAGGTATCCTAAACTTAGGTCTGGAACGTTTCCTTACTTTAAAAAAATCCTTTCCCAGTATATCATTTCATGTCATATACCATCAGTGGTACCGCCTGTGGTGCCTCAGCAGTAAACAACGGGCGTTAACCACTATTAAAAAAATAACAAACAGAATAAATAATACAGATAATAAAATATTTAAAATATGTTTATTATAAGGCAATAGTATATGATATCTGTTTCATCATAGAATGACACAATATTTAATGGAAGTCACAACAGAAGAAAATCTAGAAAAAATATGAAGATATAAAGATATAATGTTAAAATTGTCAAGGGAGGTTATGGGAGCAGGAAGAAATAGTAAAAGAACGAAAGGACTGAAATGTTGCAATGAAGAAATAGAAAAAGATAAGGAAAAAATAAGAATAATTAAGATAGTTGCAAATACCTAACGAAGAAAATAACAAAAAATATTGAAGAAGAATAAAAACTAAAATAGGATAATGTCGTAATGAATAATGGAATACATTTTTAGCAACAATGCAATGGAACACAACATGAACAGGAGATAAAAGATAGCACTTTATCACCAGAAAGAGACACAGTAAATTATCATGCATCGAGTGGATAACTCATTATACACAGTTGTTAAGCATAAAAAGATGTCAGAAATAGAATGTGAAGAAAAAAGAGTAGATATGATAACTTTCGGTGAAATGCAGAAGCAATAAAAACATAAAATATAAAATCACCAGGAACAGAACACATCCCAATATAGATAATTAAATTTGCTCTATTAATATTACAATTCCGATTGCAACATATGTTCAATAATTGTTGAACAAAGAAAATCCAAAAGGAATGGGAAATAATTAAATTGATGTCCATTTTCTAAAAAGACAAAGAAATGACCAGAGCAATACGTCTATTGATTGTAATGTATAAAATATTCGCTTCCAGAGAGAAAATATTAACCGAGACACATTTTGGTGAAGAAAGTCAGAGTATGTATAGATAATATTTTTACAATAAAGCAAGTAATATAAAAGCGAAGAGAATTCAATTTAGAAACCCAAATGAAATTTATTTACTTAGAAAAACCGTTTGACAAGGGGAACCCTTCACGGCTATGGTAAATATTATATAAAATGTTTCCCATTGCACTTAATTAATGTTATACAAGGTTGATATAAATATACAGAAACTTTAATTGAACTGGAAGGAAAAATAATAAAAGAAATAAAAACAATATGCGGTTTAAAGCGGAGATGTAGCATGTCTCGAATTTTTTCAATATACACATATATTGAATATATATATATATATATATATATATATATATATATATATATTCTACAATTCTACGAAATTCTACAAGAATAGAGAAAGAGGGCTCACGAAGGAATTAGATTAGGACAAAGAAAAACATTAAATGTTCATCTGTTTGCAGACAACTTAATTTTAATCTTTGACATGGAAGAAAGGCTACATAAAGGCTATCAGTTGAATAAAATATGCAAGAAATACTGTATGGAAATTTCAAGGAATAAAACAAAAAGAATGACATTCCATGGAACATACCCAATACGAAGTTAAATTCTATTAGAAGATAGCGTCTTGAAACAAATATTACATTTTCAGTACCCTGACTTTGATGTAACTTACGTTTGAGACCAGTAAACAAAAGAATAAAAAATTGCAAGCAATATGTGAGACATTTAAACAAACGTTAAAAATAAAGTAAGACAAGAAACATAACTAAGGTTTTACTCAGCTATGGCAGTAGCAGAAATACACTATGCGAGTGAAGCATGAACTGTCAAGGAAAGAGATACAAGCATCTGAAACGAGGGTTCTACACCTAGTCAAGTTGTGTACAAGAGAGGACCATGTAATTATAGAACTGAAAGTACAAGCACTTAAAACACTATAGAGAAAAATGAATTAAACATTTACAAAGAATATGTAAACAATCCCAAGAGGAGGAAGACCGAGATGGGCTCAACAGATATGCGACCGGAACAGGCAAAGCCTAAAACTGTGCAAGAAGAAGGAAAATATCCTAACAAGTCCTGATTCTTCTTTCTGAGTGTGGGCGAGCGTTTTAATGTATGTCAGAACTTCAGTTGTCTCGCGAAGTATAAACAGTCGCAGTCTGTTAAGGTGAAGTCGCCTCTGCGGCTGCCCAACATACCTTTTCCCATAGTAAAACTTTTAATGAACTAATTATCGATTCTCTTCTCATGTGTCGGTCTTGATGGTGTAGTGATAACCGTACTTGCCTCGTATATCCAAGATCGCGGGTTCAAACACGGCCAGGATCGCTGAATTTTTTCGGGCGTAAACTCCTCAGTATGGCTATCGTCACAAGGGCAGTAAAGCCGTGAGTCCCTTGACGTAGATTTACGGCACGTAAAAGAACCTCAAACCTGAAAGAAGAGCCCTCTGAGCAAAATTTATCTGTCGTTTCACGCCCTGAAATGAAGGGGACGCATGATCTGAGATGTTAAAGAGTTCCGTAAATAAAACAAATAAAGGGGGGGGGGGTTTATCTGCCCAGTTATTCACTACTTTTTCCTGGACATTGTCACTTTCCCTTTTCGCTTGATAACAGCTGGGTTTCCCCTCCCATCTCGTCCCACTAGTCCTGGCGTGACTAGTCGAACTTTTGGAGCAGTCATATTGCTTTTTGGTAAGTATTTAAGAGGCAATCTGCACACGTGGAGGGTACTTAGTTATCCGGAATATGTGTGAATTGTGTACCCATTTTCGTTGTTACTATTTTTACGTGTACTTTATAACTTTTTGAAGATTCATATATATATAATACTCTTAAGAGTGTTTTGTATATTCCCTTATTTGGTACATATATAGTTATGCAAAAGGTTAAGTTGTAGGTCATTTTTTGTAATTATTGGGTACTTCTCTTTAATTCATAAGGTAGTTTTTCTTACTGTTCAAACCCATGACAATTCTTAATTATTACAATTTAGAAACCAAGAACAAAGATTGTTTATAAATTGTATTACTTTTTATGAAACAAAATTGCAGTAATTATAACAGAAGATAAAAATTGTAGCCAGAAAATGCAATTCTTCATTACTAGGTTACATTTAAGAAAATTCTACAGCACGTCGTGGTAAAAATTTGCAAATAAAATTTCTTTTGGTACAGAGTGCACCAATCACATGTCGCTTTTGTGTTACAGAAAATGTATTAATTTATCTTTTTAAGACTAACCTTTATCCATATTTATGAAAATTTATAAAGTTAAAGCTAATTATAAGGTTAGGATTTTAAGATGAAACACTTTCATAAAAATGTCATATTAATTGTTTGTGACTTGTATTTTAGAACATGAATGAAGCAAAGACCAATTTTTTTGATCCTGTTCGTAGGATTAACATATTTATTCCCTTATCAACACCTCTTTAATGCAGCAGCACAAATTTAGCGAATTCCGAAAAAATAGCTATTGCGAGGTAATACCCATGATAATATTTTTGAAAGTTTTTTTCCAATCTCCATCTATCCTACTTATTAGGCACCAAGAATGACAATTAAAATGTTTATGTATACATATGTGTATATATATATATATGTGTGTGTGTGTGTAGTGGTAACCATACTGACCTTCTAAGCCCAAGATCGCGGGTTCAAACCCGGCCAGGATTGATGAATTTTTTCGGGTGTAAAAATCCTAAGTATGGCTTCCTTCGGAAGGGAAGTAAAGCCGTGGGTCCCATGTCATACATTTACAGCACGTAAAAGAACTTAAAACCTGAAAGAAGAGTCCTCTGAGCAAAATTTATCGGCCGTTTTACGCTCTGAATTGATTGGGACGCTGATGAACTGAGATGTTAAAGAGGTCCGTAAATAAATCAAATCAAGTCTCTGTTTCTGTTAACTCTCTAGCGGTCGCAAATTTTATTTTTCTCAGCGAAACTCGGCATATAGCGATCAATTAACAAACGATGCATCGAGTTCGTTAACCAGAATAATTGGACAAATTGGGGGGGGGAGGGTTTAAAGCGAAAAATAGCTCTGGCGGCCGCAATTTTTTTTTCTTCAACGAAACTCGGTATATACCGATTAATTATATAAAATAAATGCTAATCACAAAATAGTGCACAATTGGTGCTACAGTTTCAATTTTCTGTGTGGAACTATTCTTAGATTGATTATTAAAACTGGTGCAATCGTTAACAGCATGCAGGGTAAGCGCGAAACGAGACTGCAAGGGCACAACGCAATAATTCAATTAGCCAGCAGGACAGAGTGCCCGTCATATGCCTCACCTGATGATCGCTTTATTTCCTGTAAACCTGCAGGATGTTTGTTAAAGCACACCATGATGCCTGGGTACATAATTAACCTATGATTTAGAGCAACTGGGAGTGAACCTGAGGCAGGGAAATGTGCATGTTATCTCAGCAGAGTTCTATTTTACTTGCAGCGTTCTGCAGCAAATAGCTTACCGATTACCTGGTCAGGATATGCAGATGCGTTTGAAAAGTCGATGTGATTAAAAAAAGATGACAGAACTGTAAACGAACATTGGTATATCTTAATTAAGGCACTAGCGGCGTGACAAGCATTCGAGCCAAAGAAAATAAAATAAACATATGCTTTGTTATAATGAGGTAGGTAGTGAATACTAAAAGCCAAGCCGGTGTTTACGATTTGCTGGTATATTAACATCGTAATTCTTATCTTATTATTTCTAGATTTAATCTTAAGGAAAGAAATTTGTATGAATATTTAAACATCATTGAAATTCCTTGTCTAGCAAAATAAAAGCTCTCGTTTTGAAACTCATATAAACTTTATTTTCTGACGGCGAACCTCTTTTACACTTCAATGTAACTGTAATTACAGCTGTTGTTTTTAAAATAGGGAGGGAAGAAATACAAAATATCAAAAAATAAAGCCCGTCACGCAGGAGCTGCGTAAACTAAACGAATTTATCACCGAGTTGAACAATTTTAAAAGGCAATATTGAGGGAGAGTGTGTGATGACGGATGATTAATTAACTTGATTACGAGTGGCCCCACGCTGGACGCCAAAGTTTGAAAGTGACGTGGGAACTTGAAGATCGCCAACTCTTCCTCACAGACTCCGTCTCATGAGTCTATAGCTGGTGCTCAACGGGGATAAGATGGAATTTTTTGGTGTTAATGAACGCTGGACACGACGTACGGTGATATTGCAATTTATTGACTTTAAACTTTCTTAATGATTTGTGGTGAATCTGGCTGGCGACGCAATATTGAAATCTCGTTAAATAAATCGTGTTGAATAATTTGTAGTGATGGTCGAGGGTTTATTGGTTTTATCTGAATTGCAGTGAAGTTATCGGCGAATAATTTTTACCTAATAAATATACGCCATACTGTCTCGGACTTAGAAAATGAATATCGTAGCACTTGCGCTGAAAGGCGACGTGGACCGGCCGGCCGAACTTGACTACCAGAGAATGGCTTGAGCTGCCTTAGCAGGGCGAAGGCTTCTTTATATACAAAATACAAATCTAGATTCGTTGGGCGCAACCCCCGCTAGGTGTTGCTCGACATTTTTATGAGACTACTTGTCATTGGATATCTTCAATATTATTTCCCTAACATCTCATTCGCCAGATTCGTATTTCTGTAAGACACATTTTTGTTATTGGTTTCCCTTAGACGTTTTAAAAGGACTACGCCAACTCAGGTCGCTGTCCTTTACCAACGTCCTGTTAAGATTTCCAAGCGAAGGCTTTTTTCCTCGGTAGAACAGAAAACTTTAGCCTTTTAAAAGGTCGCTGGAAGTCTATCCGCTCCATTGTTGTTATGGTTCATGCCCTTGTTTGTAGGCCAGCTGCCTAATAAACTGAAATGAATTTTGATATTGATAGCGTTTGGTTTCACAGCTGTAGTGAGAGATATTCATAACTTTAATTAAAATAATAAAATGCATACAAATCAAATATTGATTATAAAATTCGGGGCAGCAACTAGGGACATTTACAATATAAAATCCAAATTAGACCTTATTAATTACTGAAATAAAATTAGTTATGGCATTACCGTGTGGTATTAGAGGATCAAAATTAGAACTCTTACAGTCTAAAAGTATCAGACAAGAGAAACGACATTTTAAAATAATAATAATAATAATAATAATAATAATTATTATTATTATTATTATTATTATTATTATTATTATTATCATCATCATCATCATCATCATCGTCATCGTCGCCGCCGTCATTTTAATGAGATTAAAACACAGAATTGAATAGTATGGTACTAATTGAATGAAATATATGACCACTGATAGACAAAGCTATACTGTGTGGGTAATTTTAAACATTTTTAAATGTAACCATGTTTATGAACTGAGCCCTTGGTATCATCGTTACATTCACTAAAACAGAGAGAAATAGCAGAAAGTTTCGAGTATTTGTGTATTGTGTATTTAAGATGTTCATATGTCTCAATAAAACAAAAAAACCGTACTATTTAAAAGCAATTACAATGTATTAAGCAAATAAAGCCAATCAACAATAAACAATCGAAAGTTACATCGATTTTCATTGGCTTTGAAATTTAATTTAAATGTTATTGTAGCAAAAACATGTAACGGAAATTTCCGGTCCAATTTTCAGAAACTTAATTTTTTCGTATTTTATTTAATTGGTACATGCCGAATTTTTTGTGAAGAAATAAAAGTTGTTTCCGCTAGAGTAATTTTTCAATTTGCGTTTTAGGTAAACTCCCATTCCTAATGACTCGATTTTCCTGATTTTCGTATTTTATTTTATTTTATTTCAATGGCATACACTAATTTTTTTTAATTGTTTAATTTTATGTCGCTACAGCAATGTTTAAATTTCGCTTTAATCCCCACTGATTTTACAGGTCATTGCGCTGATTTTCGGAACTTACTTTTATCAATTTAATTTAAACAAAGATACCGATTTTTTGTTGATAAAAAATTGCAACCACTACAGCGAGTTTTAACTTTATAAAATATTTCGCTTTAAGTTAACTCCTACTCCCAATTGTCCAATTTTGCTGATTAACTATCTCGACGAACGTTAATTTATGGTTATACGCTGAGTTTCGTTGAGAAAAAACAAAAGTTGCGAGCGCTAGAACGTTAACAGACACAAAAACATGTGTAGTAGGTTTCTCGGGTACAACCGCAATAGCTACTTTCCTTCGGAATTCACTAACAAAGGCGAATTATTATTTAGTTTTATTAATTATAGACGCTCTAAACATCTTAGACCATCAGCGTTCCATTCAATTTAGGATGTGAAAAGGCCGACAAATTTTGCTCAGAAGCCTCTTTTCAGTCTTGAGATTTTTTTCACGGTGTTGCTTTCTGTCCCTAGGAAGTCATATTTAGGATTTTTTACGCCCAAATAAAATCCATTGACCCTATCCGGGATTATGGGCGAAGTAAGGCAGTGAAGTGCCCAGTATTTTTTCAGAGAGTTTCTAAAGATAGGAAATCCCAGCATGATCTGTTACCATTGGTACCAAAATCTTATACGACCTATGTTATTGGAGCCAACCAAATTATTAGATAATTAAGCGAAAAACTTAAAACCCAAATGATATTTTCAATAGTTGTACATAGGGTTATGTTCTACGATACAGTGATTATAAAAGCCAGATTTTGATGACATAGAAATTTCAAAAAATAGTTTATATAAATCCCCAAAAGTTTAAAAAATGACCAAACAAATAAAACAAGCCATACATTTTGAAAGGCAGTCTTTGTCACAGCAGTAGATGACCCCATATAACAAAATTTCACTATCAGTGGAAAGAACTTTTCTTTCCAAATTTACTAAGGATATTTTTGAATCATTTGTTTAGCATTTTGGTAATTTGTTGTATACACCCATTAATGCCACTGTATAATATTTCATACTCAAAAGAGGGGAACAGGAAATCAATAGAGCTCCAGTAAGCATTTATTTCATTTGTAAGTTCAGCTTTATGATGTATAGCGAATTTTGCTTTTAGTGCAATAGAAATAATATACAATATTCATTAATATCTTGTATTTACAATGTATTGAGGTTGAAACCTCCTTATTTTTACATAAAATAATATTGTAATGCTGAATATCTTAGAGAACTTTGAAGTAAATTATGATGGGTTTACCTTTTTGAAACAGAATATCACCACGGGTGGCCGAGATTATTAAAGCGCTAACTCGCAAGCAGGAGGTCTAGGGTTCGAGCTCCATCAACACGGTCCTCCCTGAAGTAGTTTTCAGGTTTTCCTCATTCTGATAAATATTGAAAATCCCGGGAAATACCCTAAACTTAGACCTGGAAAGCGACCTAGTTTATCATTTCAACTCATCTATCATCAGTGTCCATTGTCTGTTAAGAAGCGACAAAACCACACTATTGTCGGAAACAAGCATTAATACAACTAATGCGAAGAAAAGTTGCAACCTGTTCTTACTATAAATACTGTCACAAATGTTTGTTGAGGTAGCTGTACTTGCCCCTCTAACAGTCTGCACATTCCTGAGTGGTGCTGCTAGCGGTGAGTCATTGAAAGTTCAGCGGCAGAAGCAGAAAGTTGTTTTGTATTAGTTTTCAAGCTGTAGTAGCTTTGCACTAAGTGGGCAAATCCCAAGGTGAGATGTTCAAAATTGTTCAGTAACTGAAAATAAGCAGGAGATTCGTGTGCCTCATTGTCCAGCACTTCCTTGAGACTGGAGATATGAAAGACCGCCACAGGCAAGGAAGACAACACACTGTGCGCACTCCAGCAAGGTGAAAGCAGTGGCGGTACCTGTGCAAAGAAATTCGGTACGGAGGTAGTCAGCGATCGCTTGCGAGCTGTCTGTCTCGCACATTGAGTAGTGGCCTGAGACTCCGGGCTTGCAAACGACACTTCCTCACAAGTGAACTGAAGCACCAGAGACTGTTAAAATCAAAACACTTGCTTGTTACGCAGCAAATTGTCATCAAAGAATCCTTCTCACTGATGAAAATACATTGGGCGCTGAGGAGACTTTCAATGCTACAAATGACAGGGTATAGGTCAGATGTTGCTGACAAGGCTCTAAGAGTCCAGAGAGGCTATCATCCTGCATCTGTCATGGTGAGCTGGAGTGTGAGCTACAAAGATACTATGGAGCTCCATTTCTGCGAGCTCCAGGAGACAGTGCTGGAGAGACTGGTCAAGTACCTCAACAACACTTCTTTCACGGACAAAGCTGAATTCATCCCCAGCACATAAGGCTCGGACAACCCAGCAGTGGCTTGAGGTCAATGTTTCTGACTTTATTTCGACCTCAGATTGGTCTTCTGCAAGTCTGAACTACAAAGTGCGGTCAAAGCTCCAGGAGATCCTTGCAAGAAGAAACACCCAAATTTTGAAAGTTTGAAGCGTTCTGTCTGTAAGGTAGATGGAAGAGTTGCGCAACTCAATAAAATGAGTGACCACAAAGACGTAAGAACTCTGTGTGTGTCGTAGGTGTTATTTTGAATAATTATATGTGATTTTGATGCATTATACACACATTAAAAATATCAAACCAAAGCATTGGAAACTTTATGACAGTGTTTATAGTTAGACTAGGAACATAACGACCTCAGGTTAGAGTGTGCAATTATCGGACCGATATGATGATTTTTGGTTGCAACAGTATAACCCCAATAGTTTAAGAGAAGTGAATTTTATAGGAGAGTGAAAAAGTAGCTGAATGCATAAGTACTCTAGTTCATTTTCTTACTGAGTGCACTACCCTGTAGCGGTATTTCTCTCAAGTCCCATTCTAATGCAGTTATGTGTTAGAACAAGTTACGGGCTCTTTTTAAAAACCTTATTCTTGTACTGCTTCCAGTGCGGTGCAGAACGATCTTCATAATGTTAAGCACAGGGCATAAAAGCTGAACGAAGTGCATCCACAACTTCACGAGCAATGTCAAATGTAACAGGGGTGTGCTAGAATGACTTTATTGTAGCAGCACCATTCCTTTTTGGTCTCTTTAATTTTATTTAATCGTTTGTGAGATATGTTTGTTTGTTTGTTTGTTTGTATTTCAGTTGCTTTGCAATTCGAGAATGCTCCGCGCGTTGTAAACAGAACTATCTATGTAAATTTTACTTTTATTGCTAATGACTTTATTTCCGATTCGTACATGAAGAAATTTGTTAATGCAGTTACTATCCTCTTATTGTTACAACATTAAAACATTGACAGCAGAGGTTGTGTCTGCATGGTACTAACAATTTTCTTCTGATTGGTTCAACTTTTAACTTACTCCGAATCCTCCCTTTGTCATGTTTTTAGACAACGCTCTCTAAACCTCCCGTCTCACGGCAGTATACATTGATTGATAGTCCAATAAAGCAACGCATAATGTAGACAAATGTCTACAGGTTGATTACGAGGACGAGAACGTGCTCTTTTAACAGAGAAATTGCGAAGTACTTTACAGTAATAGTTTTCTGAGCGTTGTTTATTATGCAACAAGCCGTCTCTCACTGTATTCCCCACCGTCGTTATCTTCATTCGAACCATTGTTTGGGAGTACTACGCCACCTCTGGTGGACAGTACTCTAAATTTTCTCGTTTTTATCTCACAGCGAGTCTTTCAAGTTGTCGATTAATCAGACGTAGCGGTTTCTGATGAATACGGCGCGTGCGGCACAATAATGAACACTAGCGATGCCAACTTTGCTGGTATGAGGCCGCGCATTGTCAGTTGGAAGAACACTCCTGCCAATAACGTCCTCTTTCGAACTAAGCCGCGTAAGGGTCTCGTAGTACACCTCACTGTTGCCAGTCGTTACTTGAAATCCACTAGCACTTTACCTGCTAATATTCCCAAAAGACTCTGATCATCTGCTTGCCCGCTGATGTAGCAGCACGCCGGGGACTCCCTGTGTGTTTCTATCGCATGAATTGGGCTTTCTTTTGTAGTAGTGACACCATGACTCGTCACTGGTTTCTTCAAAAATGCGGATCTTCGTTGGGACGACATTCTTTAAACATTTTGATCCTCTGTGCCTGCGCCAAGTCTCGGGGCAACCCAATGTACGCTTATCATAATCAATTCTGACACAACCTCAACGTTCCTGGGAGACAGCGAAGTTGACTGGTAACTACGAGGGTAGGTCCATAAGTTTCCGGCCTAATCATTTTCTAGGTATGATAAAGACAAAAAGTATATTTCACTTTCCAATAGAGTTACCCTTTATTGCAATACACTTCTCATATCTTTGAATTAACATTTCAATCCCGCCTCCCTCCCAAAATAGTCTGAAGTCTTGTCTGCAAAATGAACATAAACATCATCCATCACTTCTTCGTCACACTTAAATTTTCTTCCTAGAAGGTTCTTGAATTTTGAGAAGAGGAAATAGTCACTTGGAGCTAGATCTGGGCTGTAGGATGCATGGTCCATCTCCTTGAAGCCACATTTCTTCAGTTTCCTTTGTAACTAGAGGTGTGTGCACAGATGCGTTGTCAACAAGAAGGCGTACAGCACCACTCAGCTTTCCTCCCCTTTTTTCTTCGAAGGAAGCACGTAGTCTGTGCATTAGGCCAGCATAATGCTGCCCATTTACTGTGGTGTTACTATGCTTGAAGTCAAGGAAAAGTATTCCTTCACAGTCCCAAAAGATTGTGGCCATGATCTTCTTGGTTGACTGAGTGACCTGCTTCGCCAGGTTTACACCACTCCATTGATTCTCTTTTGAACAAGAGATCATAGTAGAGGACCATAGTTTCATCTCGAAAACAATGGTTTACAGAACTTCTCTCTCGTTGCCACGGCAGAGCTCCAAAAATGCCTGACAACAGATGATTCGTTACTGTTTTGGACTGAGGAAAGAAGTCTAGGCACCCACATTGCACTAACCTTATTCATGTTTAAATGTTGATGAATAATTCGAGGGACCGTTGTTTTAGAAAGGCCCAACCTTGCTGCTATTTCTGTAACTTTGAGCCACCGGTCTTCCATAATTTCTCCTTCCACAAGAGCGATGTTTTCGGGAGTGAGCACCTCCAAGGGTTGATCTGCACGCTCTTCGTCTTCAATGCTTTCTCGATCCAATGGAAAAAGTTTGGCCCATTCTTTACGGAAGAACATGAGCGGGATGCTTCCCCAAATACAGCGTCCAATCTGTTTAATTTCATTTGGAGTAAGTACTTCTTTTGTGAAGATCTTGTGAGCGGGTCGATACTCCATTTTGAACATGTCACACTCTTCTACACATAGCATGTGTACAACTGTTCACAGGGGAGCGGAAATTATAGCTGCAATTATTTGCTTAAAAGATAAGGTATAATTTTGTAAAGGGATAATGCATATGGCGAAGCCGGAAACTTATGGACCTACCCTCGTAGCATTCACATTCTTGAATGGCGAATTAATTGGCCCAGTTGTTAATGGTCTTCTGTGTAGGAGATTGTGCAACTCACGCAGTTAAACGTCAATACACTTCTACAATTTTGGCGCCTTCCATACAGAAAAACCACGTAGTTCATCTTTGTCCATGATGGTCACCATCTACGTTTTTCCCTCCTTGTCAACAAACGAACACTGTCCTTTCCCTACACGCACTGCTTACAACCGCGCCTAGTGTCTGCATGGCGTACTCTTAGCAGTCCATCGCTCTGCGAATGATTGCGCGGTATTTGTAAAACACACGCCCCCCGCAGCAGAAGTGGAGGTTTCAGAATGTAAAGGAGCTTAGCATTGAAATAGAAACATTACCTTGGCCGAACTTAATCGTGTAAATGAGAGTTGTGTTCCGATAGCCATGACTTTGTACACACGTTTTAGGACTTGCGGGTGCCGTTAGCTACGTCACGCTTATTGGCTGAGGCGTAACGCACCTTGCTACCGAACTAGTTGTATACATAAAAATTATTTACTTATTTGATAGCTTTTTCATACGTTCTAGGAGATAGTAAACATTGGTTGCATATTGAGTGTAATATCTCATTTTAAAGCGTGTATCTACGCGTCATTAAACCTTCTCGGAACAAAATTTCCATCTATATCATGCAAGAC
The DNA here is from genome assembly GCA_030762175.1 of Metallyticus violacea. Lineage (NCBI taxonomy): Eukaryota > Metazoa > Arthropoda > Insecta > Mantodea > Metallyticidae > Metallyticus > Metallyticus violacea. The sequence continues at coordinate 4,101,663 of CM060835.1, read as the reverse complement.
AGGGTGCAGTAGCGGCACAGGGCATTAGGAATGCAATAATGCAGCGCACGTTCCCTATTTAAAGATTAGCCGTTATGTGCTTATTTAAGGCTCTTTATATTCCACGGTAGGGCTTTTCGAATCGAGAACGGGCGCTTCCGTCGCTATAAATCGTTTGATTATCTCACTCGCTCTCTGTGCGTTCCATATTTTTAGAGTAGCGAAATATGTGAAGCTGAAACGGTCACTAGTATGTGCCCTACAAAAGACGAAACCAAAACATGCTTTAGTAGCTTTTTGATGCAGCCTGTTTAAGATCACAAGTGAAAGCTTCCAGCACGTGTGGAACTACTCGCGTATATATTTGGGTATGAGAACCATATCTAATTACAAATATTGACGACAGCGGCGAGTAACCGAATGGTGCATGTATGTTACCGTTAAATATTAATGTAATTTTTAACTCTGAGCATTAAAGATGTATTATTCTTAGTGCTTTTTATCGAAAATCAGACAAGTAGTACTATAATAAAAATATTTAAAATACTATATTAAACAGGTTTGCCTAATACTAGTTTAACATGATTTATATAAAAAGAGACTGTTGTCAGACTCACATTTTAAAATAATAATAAAAAAACGGTTGTAAATTCGTAACAAAAATATAGGAATGTAGAACTGCATAAAATACAGATGTAATTGGATATAAAAACCATATTTTAATAATCTAATTATATATACTGAAGTCAGTGGCTATAGTCGAATGGGGCACATGTATTGCGTGAAATATTAACATATTTTTTAACGCTGAGTATTAAAGATGTATGTATTTATCGAAAATCGGACAATTATTAATTTAATAAAAACATGTTAAATGTTACATTTAAACATGCTTTTTAATTACTATTTTAAGATAGATTATATAAAAAGAAACTATCATCAGACAAAAGGCTTAACATTAAAAAAAAAGGTTATAATTTCGTAACAAAAAATCTAAGCATCTGGAACTACAGTTTCGTAATTAAGAAATAAAATAATAGGGTGTACGTTTAAATATGCATGAAACAAAATTTAAGAAAATAATAGTTAATAATGGAAGGAATGGGTAACTGTACATATAAAATGCAACTATCTAGGAGTGAAATGTGTAACAAATTGTGTATTATGGTGGTATTTAATTGCATGAAGAGATTAAAAAGAAACAATAATTAATACAAAAAATGTAAAGCTATAGTTGAATACTTCGGTACTTGATCCTTACTCACGGCTGGCCGTTTGTAACCACGCCCCCGATCCTAGCATTTCTGGGAGGAATGGATGAGATAGGGGAACATCGCACTGCGCGGACGTAGATAGAAGTCCTTTCCAGACAACATCGTTACATCACACCAGCTCCACCTATTCTGACACTTTTGACCGATTAACAGAGCCAACAGAACGAAATGATGTGAAATGTGAATATCCATCCCAGCAATCGCCTAAGTGACCAGCGAACCAACAAAGATTAGCATTGGGCGACCCGAATCACTAGCGGGCTCACCTCCCTGCTCCTTAAAACAATTACATATTTGAGCACAGAAAGGAAATATCAAAATAATACAGAATGAACCAATAAAACAAGAACATAGCGAGCAACGAAACCTGGCGGCCTTCAAACAAACTATTTCACTATAAATAGACATTAACAACAGATCGCAAAGTAACCAGGACAAGTTTCTGTTCAGCGAAGATCTGAAACCATAGCAGCAGTAACGATCACCGCAAGTTTAAGGAGTGGGTGTGTGATTTTCATTAAATCAAAACTTTATAATTGACATGGAACATTGCTGGCTGTATTATTTATTTTGCTTTACAAAGACATTTAGAGGTTCTCGAGAGGTGGGTAGAGAGATGTAACGGAATATTTAAAACACAATTCTTATGGATAACTTATTTTCTTCATAAAAGTAACCACTTCTTGTTGATTTTGAATAAAGTGCGAGAGTAAGTCATTAATGAATACGACACTTAAACAAATCAGAGCACTGGTTTGAAAATACGTTCATTTCCCAACAAAATCTCCCTGTACTTTGAGACACTTGTTCCATTTTTTCACAAACATCTGATATCCAGCAACATCAAATTCTTCGGACTGCTGTAGGAAACCTTTGTACAGCTTCATCGTCCGGAAAATGTTCACTCGAAAGATGACGTTTGAGAGGACCAAACAAATGGAAGGCGCTTGGAGCTATATGGAGGATGCTCGAGGCTTCCTACTTGAAATTTCGCATCATCTCGTTTGTCTTGTTGGCGGTATGAGGACGCACGTTGTCATGCAAGCGCAGCGCGACTTTGGTGAGAAGTCATGGTTGCTTTCTCCTGAGGAGTAACGATTTGCCTTGAGGCTGGAATGCAGTCAGCATCACTTTTCTATCGAATGATGCCACTTTAAATTCTTCTTCTTCTTTTGATACATTGCAAACAACAACGCGCACTCAGCTTCTTCATATGCAGAACTTCATGCAGGATATTATGTACCGTTCATATGAGATGTCTACCATCTCAGCAATCTCACGAATATTAATGTGACGGGCTTCTATCACAATACTGTGACTTTTATTAGTAAGATACCGCACTCGGGCGTTCGGAACGTGCAGTATCTGCAGAGCTCGTACGGCCACGTTTAAATTCATTTTATCCAGTTATAAATGGTCTTCAGTGCTGATGCAGAGTCCCCATGCACTTCCTTCAGCTCAGGTTGTATTTGTCAACTTTTAAAACAGAAATGTTTTTTCACTGCACGGTGCTTGTCTTTATGAAACACGTTACACCATCACTTAAGATAGCTGGCAACTTGTGTTTCATTTGAACAAAACCATTACTAGAATCACGCTTACCAACAGTAATGCCGCTTAACCAAATTTCCCGCCATTTCGTTGAAATGTGTCAGACTTTCAATTCATCCTCGTGTGCATGAATTTGATGAATCCGCAGCGTTCTCCACACTGTCTTGTGGCATAGACAAGAGCATGCCTGCTGTTTCATTCCTCATCAATACAGGTGACTAAAGATTGAAATTGATGTTAACAATTTAGGTACAATAAATAAAATAACAATTTGATAAAAGTTTCTAAAACCAGTCTGCCACTGCTATCATCATAATAGGTAAAATAACAAGAAACGTAACATCCCGTGTGTAATTTTATGGCCTACTGTGCTAGATCATGATAATAAACTCTCTCGCTAACTTAAAAGCCAGTAACAGAAACTATACAGCATTACCAGCACATAGACAAAAATCCACATAGCATGTAAAGGAACATCAACCACTTAGCTAATTGACAAAAACTGCAACAGTATACGGGGACGTTGAATGTGAAATAGAACCATAATGTACAAAGGACTTACCTAGCGAATGGCATAAAACAGGAACATAATGAAAAACAGTTCAAATGATGGAAAGCATATACAGCAATGAACAAAAAGAAAGAATAAAGAACAAAGTTTGCTATGTAAGAACGAAAGCGTACCGTTTTCACATAGTATCCATTAAAAAACATAATAGAAATTATTTCATCTGCGTAAAAGTCATTTGAAGATGTCACATGTTTGTTTTCATCGTCTTTCAACCTGATAAAACAATTTGCTAATTGTTCTGTCTTCTTTTTCCTTTAGTTTGTCTGCGTCACAAACGACCCTTTCTCTTACAGTGACAGAATTGGATAAAAAGGTTAATATTGTTATAACTGTACAGGGGAGAGTACAGTTGGGTCACTGAGGATACCACGGTATTTGTAATTCCAATTACTTTAGGATTGGGTTTGGATTAGTGGAGGATTTAATTCGTTAAGGTTATATGAATTAGGTATTTATAAGGAGGTGATTCAAGTTCATAAATGAATTGGTATCTCAGGGGTGGTTGATTCAGTACTGCCATCTTGTAATGTTTCGTACTCGGCTCTAAGCTCAATTTATCAGCTAAACGTTTTATGATACACTATCTCAGTGGGGAGGTAATAAAATAACACACAATTTATTAACACATTGTCATAAATATAGTTCCTATCAGGTCACGATAGAATCTTGAAAAACGTTTCCGCTTATCGAACTGATTAATTGAGAGTTCCTTTATACGATTTTATTTTCACATCAACTATCTCCACGGCCGATTAGTTTTGCTCAGAGGTCTCTTCTTTCAGGCTTGAGGTTATTTTTTTGCCGTACACGGGACCCATGGCTTTACTTTACTTTCGAAGGAAGCCATACTCAGGATTTTTATGCCCGAAAAAATCCATCGACCCTGACCCGGATTGAACCTGCTATATTAGTTTACACAGAAAAGCGTGCATTGGCATTAGGAAAATGACTGCATTACCTATCGACCGTAATTGTACCATGGAGTACGCGAAAGGTACATTATTGTGGCATATGGGGGGGGATTAATTACTAAGTACTGGGGATTGACAATGCAGTGTGCGCTTACATATTGTCGGGCTGGTAGGCTAGGTGGTACGTTCTTTGTTCCATAAGCTGTGTATGTGACAGTTGCATGTTTGAACTTGGAGGGAAAACTAGCTCTGCGCATGCGCATAATATGGAAGACTTGAGCTGCAGCATGTGTTTCGAAGTGTCCCTATGGAAGGAACAAGAATGAATATAAAAATGTAACTTGCCATTAAAAGATATAATTGGTTTCAAGGGTATTTTGTTGCTGAATATTGCCTCGGTTCATCAATATTTTAATTAGTTTCTGGTTTTCTTTTGCTTTTAATTAAGGATGTTGAAGGTATATTGTGAAGCAAGAAGTTAATCTAGTCCCAATGTTCGACGTTATGATGGTGTAATGGATGAAATATGAGGAATAAGCGAGTGGGTCTTTGATAGGCCTTTACAATACGGACATGTAGTTTTATTGTTCCGTTAGTCCAAAGATAATAACAATTTTGTAACAGAAAATAAATCTGTCGAAAAGAGAAAAGTCGCTTGAGAAGGCCAAGTGTTACCGAAGAGATGATTCACCAAGTGCAGGAATTTTTTATCCGTAGCTAATGGGAACCAGGCAAAATTTGCAATGAAAATTATTGCAGCTAGCTAAGAACAGGTAATTTTATTTGGTGAAATGGCATTTCATTTATCAACAGTACAACGTCCGGTTGGTTCCAGAATCCCAGCGCTATCAATAAGATAATACAGCTCCAAAATGATCATGACCTGTGCTGTTTTCAGAAGAATGTTTCGAAGAGCACTTGTCAAGAGATACGTGTATCTGAACTGCTGCAGAACTGGAGGCAGGGGTTAATTTACAAGCAAGACGGGGAACCACCACATCGGCATGCGAACGTGGGAAATTACCACCTGTCAAGTCACTGCGGTCAGCGCATCTCAACCAGTGTGCGATTTCATCCAGGACGTCCCTCCACTTCCAAAGACACTACCTTAATTGCTTAGGCGCAACAACACTTCCATCAGGAACGTCCCACAAGACATGTTTGAGATGTTTTGGCGAGACTGGAAATACTGCTTTAAGTGTGTCATATCCCACACGGAAATGCTGTCACAGAAGAGATACCAAGAGGGGGAGAAAATAATAATAGTAATAATAAATCCATAAACACTGTCGTGCTTAAATAACAGGGATCCACTGTTTACAATTTTACCGCAGTAGGCAGAAACGTTTGAAGTACTTCCAAACAGATGTATAGGCCATGGAGATTAATCTGCTCTTCTGCGAATTCCAAAGGCCTAAATTTATTATATTTGTTATTTATGAGATCACCCGTAGATAGCCCGTCGCCTGAAATCAATTTCTTCGTTGATATATACGAAAGGGTACTAACAAATTCCTTAACGAGTGCATCTTGCAATGGTCAGCTTGTTTTTCATTTGTGTTTTGATACCGAGTTTTGGACCATTGCTATGTATTGTCGGATACTGAAAGGGGAAACAACATAGTGGTGATATGTTTGTTTTGCCCGCTTAAACTTTTAAACGGTCAAAAATATTTCACAGATCAAAGTGCCTGAAAAGAACATAAACGCTCCCTCAGTGACGAGATCAGTGTCTCCAGGCATTGATTTTATCTGGAAGTGTATGTCGTCACATTTTAATTTGACCAGAATCTTTGAAAATGACTCATATTGATAAATAATAGTACAAGGGACTATATATAAGTAAAAAATAGGGTTTGTTCGTTGAAGTACTAGCCCTTCTTTGTCCAAACATTTCCAGTACCACGGTCCATGTTTTCAATAGCTTGTCTGTCCTGTTTCTGCAGCAACCTGTGTACTTCATCCCTGCCCGCCGAGGTGCTCTTTGAGTTGGAGGTGGATGTAAAAATTAATCAGTTTAAGATATGGTGAGTATGGGGGTGACAATGTATCTTGCATATTGCTTATCTAAGCAACTCTGAGACCCTTTGAGATAAATGTGGAGATTAAAATGCCCATTGCTTTTGTGTTATATTAAAATATCTCTTAGCATTTATTGTGGTTTTCTGAGACACATAGTTAAAAAAAAAGTTCCCAGGGACAGCCTTCTTAAAATGTAAACTTGGCTTTTTGGAATCACAGTGTAACATTCTCTCTCTCTCTCGCTCTCTCTCTCTCTGGTGTATTAAAGATTGCTCAAAATGCATTAATTGTTGCTTCCATCTTTTCTGTATTGAAGATGGTCTGATGATGTGTTATGATTTACAACCTTATTTATTATGCAACATGTACAATGCACATGGAATCTTTCAATATACTCTCCACCAACGTCAATACACGGTTCGTATCTCCCTGGTAACTTCAATATGGTGTTCGAGAAACCATTGTTTGGCTATGTCGCCACTCGTGAACAGCTGCAGCGAGTTCGTCATGTTGTCGAATACGAGCGAGGTTCGGTGAATATGTGGGTGCGGCATAACAATAATGAACACTAGCCATGCCAACTGTGCAGCTGTGGGTACGCGCATTGCCCTCATTCCACCGTTGCTGAACGTGTGAAGCAGTCAGTACATCTCGCTGTTGAAGAAGCCAGTCTATTAGCAGTATGTCTTAAGACTTAAATGTTCCTAACGACGCGATCACTTGAACTTCCTGAATGTTTTCATTGTATAAATTGAGTTTTCCTCTCTGGTGTGTGGTAGTAACTCCAAAATATCCATTATGCGTTTCTAGTGGGCAGCGTGTTGTGCGGCCGAGTTTCATCAAAGGTTATGCGCCTATTCAGACACGGTTCCTGGGAGACCGCGATGATGACGGATGTCTAGTACTCACATTCCCTGCCCTAGCGGACTCTTTGACCCGGGTTGTCTTTGTAGGAACTTCTTTGCCATATTATAGTTAAACTAAGAATTCCTGAAGTTTTGACACCTTCCTTCCACAAAAACGTTATGCCTTTCTTTGTCCCGGATAGTCTGTTTTCATTTTTCCTCGTCTTTCTCCACTTGGCAACAAACGAACACATCTACTTAACAACTGTTACATTGTTTTCTAGTATTATTCCACTGCCTTTTAAAAGGATGTGCCTATAAATTGCGTGGTACTCTTAAAACAACATATTATAAATCATTTTCCAACGCCTGTCGTACAAGAGCGGAAAAGGTGAAATTAGCCTTTCGCTATTTTCTACCGTATGCAGCCTTCCCATTCAACAGAGATTAATTCACAGCAGTTTTATTTTTTTCTATCAAAAAGTGTGACAACACTTCATTCACAATTGGACACAACTATTAGATGATTATTTCTAAGGCTCATAAAACCGTTTGCGTGCTGACAATATGTCAGTCTATTGAGTTAATTTTTCAGAGATAAAAAATAAAGTATTGGCTTTTGGTTTACTCTCGTGGAATAAATTAACTTGGACAACATTTTGAAATTTAATAAAATAGAAAAAACTGCACACAGATAAACACAGCATGAGTATGCTTTCATTAACAGCAGCGCGCGTTGACTTCAGTAGTGAGAGATTCCTAAAGCGGTGGTTGACCGAGGATGCTAATATCGCATAATGCCATGCAATTGATAGAGGTTTGCTGTCGACCCAGGTGTAAATCTACACGAAATATCCTGAGTAATCCGGCTCAGCGGCTAGATAGCATAGCTTTGACTTGCAAGGCAATTTGCTGAATTATTGATGCGCCCTGAATGTGCTAGTTCAATGATCTCTTGCTGCATGATGATTATTGATCAGTCTTAATGATCGTGCAGGCAGCCGTCCTTTGCAATGTAAAGGACGCGCGTTTGGACAGCGCTTAATAAACAGGAGCATGGCGCTCTGCGAGTCTTTACAAACGAGAAGCGACGTAGGTCCGTTCCGAAGAGCAGCTTCTTTAGGAGCGAGCAAATTTGGCGTAAGTCACTGGAGCGAGGTTTTCGGACAAACATTAGCCCAGATAGTGTGGTACAGAAAAGGATCAAAGTGGAGTTTGAAAAAAGCTCTATAACTGATAGGATAGAAAACTAATTCAAATATACAGGCTGGCCCACATTAAGCAAATATTTCTTAAATGCATCAATACAACTAATTGTTGAATTTTTCTTAACTTTTCGGAGGAAGGGGCCTTCATGGACAGCAGGGCTTATGGGGGCGGGGGAGGCTAACTTCATCATTATGACGACTGTTCTATGACGTAATCATAATTTCTTACAGCAATAATTTCTCGCTGTAAAACATTTTGTCACATCAATGAGCAATGTATTTGTTTCATGGAAACTTTAACACCGCTGCAGTCACTGTGAGAGACGATCTTGGAATAAGATTAAGAACACTTTTACAAATTCTGAAAATTGACTGGGTAAAAGGCGTGTTTGTTTCAAAGGTAATCAATCATTGTTAATGAAACTTAGGTACTTCATTTTGATCCTGAAAGCTCTTGAGTGGAAATTCCCGTCACCACCAACACTTAAAAAGTAAACGTGGTTGCACCTGCTGAGAGAAAATTATGTGATTATTTCGTTTTTGGATATTCAAGGAATTGTGTGTGTGTGCGTGATGTTCCTTGTTCTGAAACGGTGAATGCCAGGTGAACTCTGGGCCCATTTATTCATTGTCCATAGACCTTCGTCCTTATGAAGGGCGCTAAACTATAACGAACAAACAAGCATGTGATCGTAATATAAGGAGCTATGTTTCTTTTTAACATAAAATGAGATGTCTAAAATTTAAGAAAAGGAGTATCCATTTATATTTTTAGTTTCTAAACCATTAATTTTTAAATAGTTTTTAACTCCCATTTTAACTACTGAGGCATCACCGGTGGTGAACACTGATGATACATGAAATGATAAACTGGAAAAATAGTTTTATTTTTTTAAGGAAGGAAGCGTTCCAGGTGTAAGTTTAGGGATGCCTTCCCTGCATTTGCCATTTATGAGGATTGAGGAAAACCTGGAAAAATCGTTAGCACGTAGGTCTATTTTGTTGGAAATCGAACCTCAGACCTCTTACGAATCCGAGCCTTAACGACCTTGGTCAAGAATAAAGTGTTTGTTGAGAAGATTGTAAAATCAAACGCCTTCACATCTGAAACATTTTACAAACACGGTGAAAGAATCTCCAAATGTTTCCTTAAGCCACTGATGCCGAAATGTCATCATGGCGTGTATTCCCCATGTAAACCAGGAAATAAACCTGAGAGAAACGTAAATAGGAAGCCATCAAAGGAATATCAACGTCTTGTGGCATGGGATGAGAGTTCAAGGAGCTCCCTTTTCGACGTAACAAACACCAGTCACTCTGACGCCTGCAAAATGTCACTGGGTTGGTGTAAAAATGCGTCGCTTGTGTCTACACGAGTTCGAGAATAAGGAAGAGAACAAGTGTTGTACATAAAGCAACCTCGCTCGGTTTTCTTAGGAAAAGGAAAATGTTTTATGACCATTTCCTGGTTGGATATTAAAGAAAGGAAGATCACTGTTACAATGTACTTTCATAGTTCGCTCGAACTTCAACGCAATTGCAACATTTCTGGAGCGTCGTGATTCCCTCCTGGAATCTTCTACACCCTCAAGATGCTGTTCGACCACTGCATTTGACTGAAGTACAGTTTTGAGTTTCGAGAACCAATGGCAACCCAAGGGAGCGAGATCAGGTGAATAGGGTGGATGGGGAAGTTAGTCCGAGCGCCGCGGCTTGAGTGCATCGGCGCATTGTGAGGTGACACAAAACCTTCTTTTGGGGTTTTCCCGGGCTTTAGCAAAAAAGGTAAGGAAAAGTAACAGATTAGTAATCGCTACATTTCGAACTGCTTGGGTTGTTCTTTGCCAAAAAGACAAATAATTAAAATAGTTTCTGAAAATTAAGTAAATTGGAATAATTGGAAAATTATTCTTGCGTTTAATTTTCTTTATATTGTTTTAAAATAAAAGGACCAATTAAATCAGCGTATAAACTGTATTTATAAGTTGCATATGTTTTACATTTAACAAAAGTATCGTCGTGAAGATAGTAAATGTGAAATATTAATCTAATATGTGTATGAGAATTATATTTGTATGTAAGAGCGCTCTGTAATAACCTTCAGAAAACGTTTACGTTACATGTTAATAACATTTAAATTACATTTTAAAGTCAATGTAACTTAATTGTAACTTTATTGTTGATTGTGTATATTTGAATAGTAGATTGAAATTGTTTTAAGTAGTAACATGTGTTTGTTTTAGTAAAACATATGATCATCTTAAATACGCAATTTTCTGTTATCTCTCTATTTCAGTGAATGTAAAGACGATATCAAGGGCTCAGTTCATAAACCTGATCACATTTAAAAATGCTCACACAGTATAGTTTTGTCTTTCAGTGATCATTAATTAATAGTATACCATTAATGTTTGTGGTTTAATAATAATAATAATAATAATAATAATAATAATAACAATAATAATAATAAAAAGTGTGGGGTTTCTTTCTTGCGGTTGCAAGAATTCTAATTTAGTACTTCTTAGGCTTTCACGCCGGTGTTGTCATTAAAACAATTAAAATCTCCCGGGCTGTTTTGCCGTGGTCCATGGTTTAAGTTGCTTTCACCAACTACTCCGGTTGACATCTTCAGTGGACGAAGAATAACACCTAACTGTTAACACGACGACAGTATTGTTTCGACGAATCATCATAACTATCTGTTCTATAAATTTTATTGGGCACATAGCTTACATCCGAGAATATAGTCTGTCCAACAGATGAAGACTTCAGTTTCTGTACCTCAGAAGCCGTTGCTGTGACACAATAGAAGTCTAAGGGACTAATGCATCAATAAGTGTGGGGTTGCAAGAAAGAATGTAATATATTAGTAAAAAGTTAACAATGACTGAGTATTTTTAAATGTGATCAGGTATATGACTGAACCCTTGATATCATCTTTACATTCACTGAAATAGAGAGAGATAACAGAAAATTGCGTATTTAAGATGTTCATATGTTTTACTAAAACAAACAATGACATCATATAATAGCAAGATGTTTGCCGCCTTTAATGAGGCTGCACCCACTCCTTAGTAAAATCGTATACTTTAATGTACAACACAAACTATTTTTATTATTCCTGCTATATTATTTTTAGAAATAATGAGCATTTAAATACTTTATTTGTCAATATTGCACTTTGAGATGATGTTAGTATATTTTCATGCATGTGGCGATGTCGCAGCCTACAGATGATAGAAGATTGGAGCTTCTCAGGGCTTATGTTATTGCTAGTGCATGCATTTTAGTTAGGAAATGAATTAAGAATGGCATCTTAAATGTGGCTCAGATAGGTAGCTTCATTTATGGAAGAAGAACTGCACAAAAAAGAATTTATTGTTACCAAAGACACAAACAAACACATATAATGGTAACCAAAAGTGAATTCAATATTAATTTTAGCATTTTCAATAAAAAAAGCTAATGGCAAAGCACAATAAGCAAAGTAATACAAATCATTAATATTATCACGTGTTTGCTTTCAATTTAACAATAAATAAATCTAATGACAAAACACAATTAGAAAAGTAGTATAAAATAATGTTACCGCGTGTTTGCTTTCAATTTATACCGTAAAGAAACTTATTATCAAAACACAACCAGAGTAATATAAACCTCGAACTTGCTTTCAATTTACACAGTGAAGAAATCTAATGCCAAAACACAATAAACAAAATGATATAAAAATAATACTGTCACATGATTATCTTAAGTTTACTCATTAAAGAATTCTGATGCCAAAGTTTAATAAGCAAAGGAATATAAAATATTAATATTACTTTTTTATAATTCTTCTTTGTTGCGCATATTAAAGAAACTAATGCCCAAGAATAAAAACAAATTAATACAAAACATTAATGTCATACATGCTTGCATTGCATTTGCGCATATTAATAACTGAAAATTCTACATAATATAATAAAAGACCTCCCAAATTTTACAATTAAAATATCGAATAGCTTACCGAAGAACGTCTTTACCCCAAGAAGTCCCAGGCATGCTCGTAATTCTCCCAAAGTAAGGATGAGAACAGGAGGAAGAAGAAAAGAAGAATTTGGCACATAGGTCCGTGCAAAGACACACAACTGTTTTCAGTATATATTACTCTTTTTGTAGTGTGTTTATATCATAATAGCAATTCTATGAAAAGTTGTGTGACAAACGCAAAAGTGACCGCTAGCACAAATGAACATGTCCTAGCAAGGTTGTCGGTTATACAAGCAAGAAACCTTACGGTAATCTGGAAAGGGATTGTGTTGCAGGGCAGAGCCCCCCTGTCCACCCAGCACATTGATCACGGGGCTTTACGTGCTCTGACGAGTAATTACCTGCGCGCCTCTCCTGGAATTATTTGGCATTACCAAGGGCGTGTCCCAAACAAAGTGTTTTAGTCCCCCCTCTGTCGGAATGCCAATCGACGTCGATATATCATTGCGATGCGATATCGATAGCAAAAGAGCTCTGCTCTGATCTGACAGCAGCAGATATTGTTTATTTTCATAGCGTGGATGTGGCAGCCAGCTTGAGCCGCTCTGTAGTGCACTGAAAACTTCAGTTACACAGTTCAAGTTTGCGGTGTAATTATGTGCCAGATGCCTTCTGAGGTTGGACTCAAAGATGTTCCCTTTCTGCCGTTCGTGATCATATGACCAAATATTATTAGCCCTTCACAATTGGCTGTGTTAACAAGTAGAACTTGTAGATTCGTCTTAAAGTATCCCACCAATATTAAAGTAGCCTTCATCTCTTTAAGAAGCCCGCATCATTCCAGCGCACAAAACTTTCCAATGCAAACCTAAAACTTCTAACAAAAACTCATTAACCTGTTACTACTTACGTGCCTGGAATTGAAAGCATCAGACCTATTTTGAAAGAATGTCACGATACTTTGTTAATGCTTCCATCTTTAAATGATTTTTCTAAATTTGTACCCCGCCTTACTTTTAGAACACTCCTAACCTTAAAAGTATATTTCACCGTAACCTATCCTTTCCGAATTTACCACGTCCCTTTGCTGGCTCGTATCCTTGCCAACGTCCTAAATGTAAAACCTGTGCGCTAATTATGCCTTGCCATTAATTCCACAGCCCTAATTTACCCAGAGAATTCAACATTTCTTCATTTGCTACCTGTTCTTCCAAGAACGTCGTATATATGTTATCTTGTAAGCTTTGTAAAGCATTTTATATTGGTTTAACTTCTACTGTTGTTTCGCTACGTATGAACAATCATAGACGTTCTGTTAAAACCAAGTCTCCCTTGCCGGTTGCCCAACATGCCTTATCTCACTGTAAGGATTTTGATTATGCTTTTAGTCTAACTCTTATTGATGCTTTACCTACACAATGCTGTGAAAGTTTACTCAGAGATAGAGAAATGGCAGCTATATTTTTACATAAAGTGCGTATACCACCTCGTTTATATCTTACATATTTATTTTTTCTCCCACACTCTCATTTCTAGTTTCATCTGTTTCCATGCATAACGTTACCTTCGATATTCAATATTTGTTTTTATCACCGTCACTTGTGTATCTTCTTGCCATAGAAGAACTCAATGAGTTCGAAACCTAATGATTACTAATCTGTGACTTTTTCTTACTGTTTTATCCTTTTCTGCTTTTATAATTATTGTTAATAGTGTTACATTATTTTTCATATATATAAACTAATTACGATAATCAGAGTCTTTCTGAATTGCTTACAGCATTGGTAAGGTCTGATACTGTTTGAAAGTTCTCTTTGGAACTATACTGTGTGTTAACTTAGCAATCGAAGCTTCATTACTGTAAATACTGCTGCGTTTGCTATGTCTCCAGGAACTTAAATTTTAGCCCTGCACAGATTTTCAGAAGAGATCTGAATGAACTTCTTGTCATCTAGTCATTGTTAAAACCAGTAGTTAGCATATCACCTTTATTAAAAACAGCGAAAGATTATGTTGTTTGACAAACAGTTACTTTTAAGTTTAGTGATAAGCTGGACCCACACGTTCAAATATTTATTTTGGTCAAAATAGGCCGGCAGAAAGTCACTTAAAATACTGAAAAGATGCAGTAACATAATTAAAATAGGTATTTATTAAAAGTGAAAACAGAGAATAAAATAAGACACTTAATAATTTCTTATTACAAAGTTAAAGTACTTAAGCTTACTTTTCTTCATTACAAGCACCAACAAGATATTTTTTCAAGATATCAACTGTCAAACTCAGCCGCTTGTCAGACAGAGCATTTTTCATCATGGAAAAAGAACGTTCTACTTCCACTGAAGTGATTGGAACATATTTAAAACAAGCTATTTCCGAAGGACTAATACCAGTTACAACAGAACATTCACCTTTCAGGACACCTTAAATGTTGATCAAGACAAAGTAAATCAGTTTTGAATAGTCTTGGCGAATGAGTAAAAGATGCGCAGGGGTTTCTGGTAGAGTTCATTTTCTGTTTATGCGTTTATAGGGGAATCAGGTTTGTATCTCTCTTACTTCCGTACTGAACACATTATAGGGACGGTTTTTGCTCAGCTGTTCCGCTCTCATCTTTCTCGCTTGCAATTATTTGTTACATTTATGCAGCTGAGAAGTTACACCAACACAAATTTCCTAGAATTGTTTCGTGCAGATCGATACAAGGTCATTCACTAGGACTATTCAAAACTAAAGTACTTCCTGGTCGTTGTAAGCCCTAGGTAACCATCTTTCTTTGCACAAATGAAGGTTCTGCTATTTAAACAGGTTAGATGAATAAGTTGAGGAGAAAATTTTTAACTGCTTGAAAAGAAATAAATGCATAACAAGATTCTCAATAAATATTTTTGGAGGTAAACATGCCTATTAAGATTATTTATGTATTTTTTTTAAAATGCTTAAATAATTGCAGGAAAACCCATAACAACTCAAAATAGGCAAGTTTTAAAGCTTAAAATGGGAAGAGGAAAAATAAAAACTGATCCAAATATACGGAAACACGTTCATTTCTCTCTGACTCTTAAATATATCCACCCAGATAGAAAAGATATCTTGCCTAACTTCCGGGCTCGTTAGAAGGTTGCAAGCGAGATGAAAACATTCGAATATCTATTTGCAAACATTTCAGGCAATATATGTCGTATGTGATGAATTGTTGTTAAGCTTATCTTATGTACTTTGAACATTTTCACAACGCTATTTGGATATGAGGTCTGCAAAATGACCCCTAAATCAGTGACAATGTCTCAGTTTTGAAGAGGTTTCTGCCGATTTTTCCGATCTTATTGATGCTATGGACGAAATGATCCAGAAAGGTTCTTAGAAATTTAATATTGAATAATGTGCATCGGTATTTCAGAATTAAGATAGATTACTTAAAACATGCTGGCAGAAACCATGTGGTAAAATGTTCAGATCTGCTCTTGGGCCTTGCATGTACCTGCTTAGAGTTCTTGTTTGCTATGAATAAAATTAACCATCCTGCATACCCACTAGCTTTAGCATCATTATGATTTTTTTACAACCTTTCTGATGTTTAGCTAAAAAACTGAAATGTGACTTGTATAACCATTATCATTATAATTTAGCTTTTTACATATTGCTGCTTGTATTTTGTATAAATTAGTGCATTTGTGATTTATGAACTGATATACAGCACCGAAACAAGCCCCGGGTATTCGCCGTTTGATTGACAAAGAATATAAATAGTTTATTATTATATATTTATAAATTAAACATTCAGTGATTCTGAAGCCGCTGTACGAACGACCTGTATGTAATATTAACTACGAAGGTCAGAATGTGGTTTGATTATATTCCCTGCCGTACAAATGATGAAGAACCCTCGTGATTAATTTCGCGAGCCTTCGGGCAACGAAACACATTAAAGTTGAATGGAATTCAGTTTATTTGCTAGCCCTGAATAATTTAATTAATGAGCAGGCAACTCAAAATATCCCATTGTATAACGGTTTATTGTGTGTTTGATTAAAATACTGTTCCAAGCTCTTCACTTTCTCGTTCTCTCTCTTAAAATACTGGAACTGTTCTATAAAGAATGATATAACTTTTTGACAGCATACCTTTACTCATCCCCGTAATGATCTTTCTTAAAGTAGACATGCTGGAACTCATTTCAGAAAAGCCCCCGCTGCTTCTGATGATGCAAAGTGCTCCCCAAGAAGGCGTTTCTTCAATTTGGGGGAAAGGAAAAAGATTTATGGCTAAATCTGCATTATAAGGAGGGCGAAGAACACCTTTCACTGTGGTTTTATTAGATATTCAGCAACAACGTTTGCGATATGTGGTCTTGCGTTATCGTGCTGCAGCTTTCACCTTGTTGCACAGAAATGTGACCTCTGTGATTGAGACTTTCAGAGTTTTTAGGACATCTCTCTCTAGTATTGCCCAGTTACAGTTGTATGACAATAACTTCCCAGCGGAAACAACCCCTTTTGCTCTTTGTGTGTGTATTGGTATTGGATAATGATAGAGATTTATACTCAGAGTTTTGCAGTTTGTTCTCAGAATAGCCAACTGTATCAGCAGTGAAAGAAACTCCGCATCTTCCTGCAACATCATCTTCAGCTGCTTGCAAACCTGTACAAACATGTCTCAGGTGGAACTTTTCACCCAACGTGTAGGTGACGTCCAATCAAATTTTCACAATTTCTGAAAGTGTCTAAAACTTCTTCGACGATCCTCTCTCACAATAACAGGGTGGTGTTTTCTTTTGTTGGAGCGCCGGGTTCCCCTTCCTTTGAAATTGTTGCCTCCTCTCTTCAAGCTGTGCTATGAGGGAGAACACAGACCTCGTGTGAAGATTTGTTGAGACGAAAGCAGAATTTCAGAGCAACATTTTTTTTTCGCCGCGTGTTACCTCCATGTTGATGCTCAGAATTACTTGAACCGTATCTCAAAACAACAATCATATTCCGTGCTGCTGTTCAAATTTTCAGTCAGTCACTCGTAGTGTATGCATTTCTAAAGTTTTGTCTATTTTAAGACAAATCAGAATGATTTGGTTGCTCTTATAACCACAAACTGAATAAACTTCCTCGTTTCATTTGGAAAGCTAAGACAGGTGCGTCAAAAATGACATCTCCTGTGTGTAGTTTTTGTGAACTGCTTAACGTGAAACCCTGTATCGTTATGTGAATGTTGAGTCAGGGACTATCGCTACCCCCAGCAATGGTCGAAGTTTGCTGAAATTAACAGTGAAAGTTGGGTATTATATTGTCCAGATTCCAAGGTAAACGACACTAACACGCTTCAGTAAATGTTGCACGATTGGTCACAGTAACAGGTTGTGTATCCGTTAAGGCTACACAACAATGTATCAATCAATCTTCCTTTCCCTTCTTAACTTCGCTCGTTCTGTTACTCTTAGAACTTTCCTAAGGATGTTATTGTTGTATCAACTGCATTTCTTGACAAAAAAAAGTTAGGTTATAATAAGATCTGTCAAAAAGTTATAATATATTTCCAATAAGTTTCTATGAGCAAATCGAAATATAACATACAAAAATTGAAGAAAAATACTCCTACGATATGATATGTGTTAATTTAACAGACAAATGTATCTACAAACTTATGTTTTGTTTTGTTCAATGGAAACGAAGGTGGTGCACCAGACAACGTATTTGAACTTCACGCATCGCATAAGTAGAATATCTATTACAAAGAATTAATCAGGGTTTTTATCAATTTTATGGAATACTTACAGCATGCCCGCTGCAGAAAAATATATGAAACACGATTTTGTATTTCAAATAAATGCTAAAGACAGATACACCAACATAATAAACAATTATTTGCGTGGTCACCTACGATCGAAGTCGAGAACCTTCCTGATCGGCCTCGGCAATTGGGGGTATATTTCCACTGCATGGGAGGTTTACTGATGAACAGGGTGTTCGGTGGCCACAGTCCGGTTAAGTGGGCAGATTATTTCCATTTCATATGATCATTTCGCGGTACATAACGCTGTTTCGGGCTGTACATAAAAGATACCATCCTATAGAGTCGTGAATCTCTGGCCCGCAGCGAGATGTTTTATCTAGGTGTCAAGCGTACAGCCATAGAAAGGGCAATGAAAATGTTGTAGTAAAGCCCTCCAGGCGTAACGACCGAGTTTATAAAAGTCCGAGGTGTTACTTGAACACTAAACGAAACACCATGTCCATGTTTTACATTTCTTCGGCACTAAAGACGTTATATATTTGGAAACAACAGAATACATTACGCTTCAGACCTTCTGCGCTGCATTTCCAAAGCTCGTAAATTGAGAAGTTCAATGTTATTGCCGTTATATGGACGTTAATGTTGCCGCGAAGACGTAAAGCATGTTTTAGTGGGTAGTTGGGGCGTGGCGCAGGGAAGCTAATGACTCCCGCCCCATCCATCAGCCTGTTTTTATGTGACGTGTTTGTTCTGTGTCGCCATCGGAAGGCCACTGTCCTACAACCTTTCACTGATCCATAAACAACGGTCAGACATTTGAGCAAAACCAGCAGTTCCTGCACCAATCGCTGCATTTTCTCCAAAAAGTAGATTTCATTAAATCGTAAAACGTGTGCGAAATGCTTATAGAAGAAATGTGTGCCACCTCGGTGAATTTCATGCACGATGAGCTTGCAGAAATGCTTGTTGTGCTTTTTTTTCCCCCCCCAACTGAGCCGAATCATAAAGGAATAGGACGAGTTAAATAAAATAAAAACTTGAATGTTTTCACCCTTTCACTTTGGGGTTGAATCAAACGCTAGATATGCAAAGTAGATTTTCTACAATTTATGTGGACTACACAGGGAAGACTTCTGTTTGCCACTGCTACCTGCTATTTCTGTTCTCCTCTGCATGAAGGAATCTTCCCTACGTAATTCTGTGCAGGCTGGGCTCTGATTTATCTCTCTATCAGAACAAAACGAGGTTGTCTGTACGTTAACATTGTTAGAGTATCTGTATTTAATTAATTCTGTTTTATAGGGTAATCGTTAATACTGTTCTTCATGTAACATTATCTTAATATAGAAATTCGGTCTTGGTGGTGTAGCGGTAACCGTACTAGCTAAACTCTACATCGCTGGTTCAAACGCGGTCAGGACCGATGAATTTTTTCAGGCGTAAAAATTATAAGTATGGCTTCCTTCGAAAGGGAAGGGTCCCGTGTCGTAGATTTACGGCACGATAAAGAACCTCAAGCCTGAAAAAGAGGCCTCTGAGCAAAATTTGTCGGCCGTTTCAAGCCCAGAATTGAATGGGACGCTGATGACCGGAGGTGTTAAAGAGCGTCCGTAAATAAACAAAAATCAACTTTAACTTAGAAAAATATCATATTTCGGCCAAACAGCCCAGCAGATCGTATTTCTACATATTACACCGGCGTGAAAACCTATGAATTATATGTTCATAGCACTTTCGTACTATATTTTAATTTATTGTTTTACGGAATTTTTCATGTCAGATTTTGTCATTGTTTTTAGGCATTTTATGGTACAACAATCCTTCCTGGTGTTGCATAGGAAATATATAATCAAGTATTTACGAATATAAAAGAACCTTTAAACTAGGTATTTTTTACAGTGACAGTCAATTGTCTCAGTAGCGACGAAAAAAAAGTTTTTAAATTGATTTATTTTATTTTACATACGTTGTTCTCTTGTACCCATCGACATATGGAACAAACAACATTAAACATCCCCTCTGAATAAATAATATTGGTAACCCGGCGTGATCTGAACACCCAACCTCAATATGAAGTTCACGCATCAATATGGCTCAACATAGTAGTTACGTTGCGATGTGACATGTGTTCATAGACTATTTATATTGTAAGCTTTAATTTTTGGCGGTCTTCAGTTACAGCTGGTAAATTATTTTGTTGTCCTTTTTTTTTAATATTTCCAAAATCATCTTACAAAAAAATTAAGCGTTCGAACTGTTATAACAGACAGCGTCCCGCACCAACTAATTTTATTAAGCATGTGGCTCAGTGACATGAAACTCGATGTGTGGGGATAGCCGTAAACTGAGAATTCAAAAATTATATTACCGAATTTTTTCTACTTCCGGTTTAGACCAAGTCACTCCAACTCTCTCATTTTAAATAGAAAACCAAATATAATTTTACATTTTCATTTAATACTTATTAAAAACTTTTATAAAATTCCCCACACAAGGTTCTTCTTTACAAATTCATTAATGCTAAGAAAACAAAAAAATCTATAGAATAATAAACCTCTTCCTTTGTTCACTGTGTTTGTCAGTAATAACATAAATATGTACTGTTCTTTGTTTACATCCATGGAATCTACCGAGTGGCCGAGGTCATTGCGCGGACTGTGAGCGGGAGGTCTGGAGTTCGATTTCCAGCAAGACCATCCTCCCTGATTGACGCTTTTTCCAGCTTTTCCTCGGTCCTCATAAATGGCAAATGCTGGGGAGGTACCCTAAACTTAGGCCTGGAACGTTTGCTTTCTTTAAAAAAAAAATCCTTTCCCAGTTTATCATTTCATCTCTTACATCACCAGTGTCCATCACATGTGATGTCTGAGTGATTAAAATGAGCGTTAAACACCTTTCAAAAAAAAAAAAATAACAGAGAAAAGGATACTAAAGAAATTTACTCAAACTAGAAGCGTAAAGATCAGGTCGACGTAAAAGTGCAACTGATGAGAATACTTCATTGGGTGTGCAAGAAAACCCAAAAGTTTCTATTACAAATTGTCTTTAGAATCAGAATTTGGTGATGAAAAGTGCCAAAGCAGGAAAGCAGGAAATGTCCCAAAATTTCCTTTTCAAGAGTAACTACTTCTGACAACTGCTACAATAATAATTCAGGTAATCAAGGGTATTAATATTGCAATTAAAAGGAGAATCCCAATATTATATATATAATATAGATATGTCTTGTTACTAGCAAGTAATTTTCAAGTTATCTTTCTGAAATACGATGTCTTTGGTATGTTTTTGTAAAGAAAACGGACATGCTGTCTTTTGTCGGAGAATTAGCCTTACCTGGGAAGGTCTTAAGCGTTACCCTTTTAAACCCTCCTACACTCGCTGGTCCCAGGCACCAGATGTACTATAAAAGACTAGGAATGTGTATAACTGTACTTGCCACCAAAAGAAAATACCCCTTACAGAAACACGCGTTTTCGTAGAAACCAAGACTTTGTCTATACTAAGGGAGGAAAAATACATTACTTTAGAAATCAAGCATGTAAGGAAAGTGCCGAAATGTATGAGCGCGTGGAAAGATTTCGTAGATCAGAAGGGGGGAAAATAATTTTAGCCAATGGGCATCGAATAAAAATCAATGAATGAGCATAACTTAGCAATACAATAAATATCTTAAGATAGCCAATGGTTAACATATAACTAGGGAATAGAATAATAAACAAGGGAATTTAATTTAGCGAGAGGCGTGGCGATGTTATTGAAAACTGGAGTACAGGATCAGAAGTTAGTCACTCTAAATCATTCAGTCGCTCTAAATCGGCCATTCATTCAAAAAATCATTTCTAAAGTCAGTCGAGGGCAATCTAAGTCATTCTTAAGCAGTCGAGGTCAATCTAAGTAATTTCTAGTTCAGTCGATGGCAGTCTAAGGAATTCTAAGCCATTCTAAAGCAGTAAGAGCCAGTCAGGCAGTGCATCGTAATAACAATAATAATCACCATCGTGTTCAAGTGAATAAATACGCGAGTGAATACCGCGAACTATAATCCGCCGAAGAACAGCATGTTCCAGAACCTTCCAAGTTGTAAAATAAATTAAATATTCAACCACTGCCGAACTTCATTATTACAGTGAACAATCTCCACCTCCCCTAATGACATTACGTTATTAAAATCAGTCCAAAATTTACCCTGAGATCCCATTCCATTTACATTACATTGGAAAAACAAATACGGTTCCAAAACCGTCGACCTACTCTGGGGCAATATTCCTGTTGCAAAATTGATGACCAACGTGTGGGCCCTCTGATAATACTGTTGCAATACTTATAAAATTCAACACTAACAGGAACTTTCAGACGACGACTGCCATAGAAGAATGCAGTTTTGTGAATTATTGATGGGGCACATTACAACAATTCAGTTCTTTTTAGGCAAGATGTATTCTCAGGTGAAGCCACGTTCTGGCTGAATGGATTTGCCAATAGATAGAACTGGTCCTTTCGACTGATGTCTGTTCAAACATTTTTGTGTTCATTAGTGAACACCTCGCCAACACTTTCCGAAAACCAATTTCTTCAGAAAGAATAGTTTATGTTCTTCCACAACAAGGTCCATCTCAAAAGCGATTTCGACCACTCTTTGGCGTTGATCAGCTTCCACAAGGTCACAAACGGCTTAACTGTTGTTCTGAGTGACGTTAGTCCGCGATTGTCATTTTCCACTGTATCACGACCGCCAAGGAACTTCTTATTCCTTCAAACACTTGGGTTCGTGAAAGTGAGCTTCTCAAAACTGTGCCCGAAAAATCTCTATTGGTTTGATTTTTTTTTTTTTTTTTTTTTTTTTTAGGAAAAGTATGACGATCCAATGTAACCTCCTGGCGAGGAACAACCTCAAATATCCACCTAACAATTGCCCTACCCGTCTTGCCACTCTTTCCTAGCCCAAAAAACAAAAATTCTGTTTAAATTTCAGTGACTCTTATATCTATCGACTTTAAACAATAAAACTAATGTACTTGGAGCGGCCTTAAGTCATATGGTCTTAATCCGAGGCAAAATTCATTTTTAACATATTTCATATGAATTGACCCACTTTGTATATTGTCTCTGGCTGAATGTGTTTGTTACTCGCCATGTGGTTTTCCTTTTGCGAATATTTGTGGATCATTTGTAGTTACTTTGCTAATATTTTTTACAATTCGAACAGCTCATTGGGGTATGTAAAACACGCAATTTTATTTATTTTTAATATTGCAGAAGAATTTTGTCTTTCAGGGTTTGAAAAGCAGTCCAGGCGAACCAAAATGCAATCACTTTTAGTTTCATTTAGTTGCTAAACAAACAATATTCCCTTTTTTTTTTTTTTTTTTTTTTTGTCCACAACTGTTACAAAATAGCAGCTCAGTTGCTTGGCACCCCAAATGTTTATCTTTGAGAGAACATACTTTGATCTCACGACTAAAGTGCTGCTAGCCGTACCGCCCACTACACGCACAAAACGTTATTAGCAATCAAATGTCCCAGGAATTTCCCTACAGTAAAAGGGCAATATTGTTTCTGAATTTGAAATGATTATCGATCTGCTTGACGTGGAAGAGAGAGCGAAATGTTAAAACAAAGACAGCCAGATGCATGCGGGCAGAAACATCAACAGTCATTAGCATATAGGTAATTAACTAACTGCTTGCAGAGTTTCATGGAATATTCTATCTTTTATATCGCCTTTTTAAAGGATTAGTATGTGTTTATTTAATATTTACATCAACATTTATTCATTCACACTTAGGAAACAAGCAAAACCAAATTTCGAAAGATAAAACATCTTACAAATGAAACGTTCACCAGTAACTGAAAGTGTACTAAACCTTCTTTGGCATAAAGTGTTCGAAAAGTAACTATATGCTTGTTGCAAATACAAGGGCAGATTGAAACGTTTGATAAAAACCATAGTATATAACCTTTTTTGCAAAAATAAAAATTATTTTTCACATAATTTCATTTGATTTCAATTTGATGGTACAGCGAGACTCCAATTTTTTGTTCCCTCAGAAATCAAAAGAAAACTAATTCTCGTGGGGCCAAATCTGGGGAATATGGTGGGTGGGGAACTATTTCGAAGCCCAGTCCGTGCATTTTAGCCATCGCAACGGCCGACATGTGTTCTTGCGCATTGTCCTGATGGAAGAACACGTTTTACACGTCAATCTTGGTCCCTCCTGCTTCAGCTCGCTATGTAAACGGTCCAATGTCACTGTTTTACCCTTTTCCAAATAGTCAATCAAGATGATACCCTGTGAGCCCCCCCCCCCCTCCAAAAAGTTGTTATCCCTTTTTCTGCCAATAAAACGGTTTCAACTTTATTCGGTACACTTTCACCTTAGCCACTCACCGTTTTGACGCCCATTTTGTCTCCCAAATATAGCAGTGAATCCACGTTTCGTCTAGTTACAAAACGTCGCCAGAAGTATTTGGGATTAGGCTGCAGCTTTTCCAAACTCCATTTTGAAATGTCCCTCGAGCGTTTTTGGTCTGGATTCCATAAATTGCGCACTCCGTTTCTTCAATACAAATCTTCATGCAGGATATTATGTACCCGTTCATATGAGATGTTACCATCTCAGCAATCTCACGAATGTTAATGTGACAGTCTTCTATCACGATATCGTGAATTTTAATGGTAATTTATTTAGAAGAAATCTCAATCGGGCGTCCGGAACTTGCAACATCTACAGTACTTATACAGCCACGCTTAAATCCATTTATCTAGTAATAAACGGTCTTGAATGCTGGCGCAGAGTCCCCATGAACTTCCTTCAGCTGCGTCTTTGGGTATCTTATTGAAAAACTTCTTCAGAGTTTGGACATTTTGAAAACAAGATGAAGCTGTTTTGGGGGAGAGGGGGGAATCGCAGGTTATCATCATGATTGTCTATTTGGAAGTTGGTAAAACAATACTCAGCGTGGGCCTTAGCATCTCGCACGGAATCTGTTTATAATCTGCTTTATTTCATCACCAAAGGAAGGATAGTGACTGAGAACAAAAGTGATCTATTATTGAAATTGGTCATTACTGGTATAATTTGCCGTGGTTATTGGTTTGATTAATTTAAAAACCAGAGCTTTCGCTTACGCTACGGTCGGCATCTTCAGTGGACTGAAAGTGTCTGGAAAGGCAGAGGTTAGAAGTTGGGTGTAGTAAGAGTTTTCGCAGACGTCGTTTGTTAACCAGTAACAAGATTTGTTTATTTGGGTGCTGTTCTGTCTCTAATCCGTCGGTCCTGGTGGTGTAGTGGTTACCATACTTGCCTCCTAAACCCAAAACCCGGCCAGGATCGATGGATTTTTTCGGACGTAAAAATCCTAAGTATGGCTTCCTTCGGAAGGGAAGTAAAGCCGTGGGTCCCGTGTCGTACATTTACGGCACGAAAAAGAACCTCAAGCCTGAAAGAGAGGCCTCTGAGCAAAATTTGTCGGCCGTTTCACGCCCTGAGTTGAATGGGACGCTGATGACCTAAAGAGCGTCCATAAATAAATCAATCAAAAAAAATTATCTCTAATCCCTCCCCCCCCCCCCAATTTTATTGCTCAATCGCAGAATGTTCAACATAAATGTCGCTTGTGTTCTACCAGCCGAATTTTAATGGGTCTTCCGGCATGGTTATGTACAAAAATAGTAATGCATTCCTGTGAAGCTGGGAGGATTCCTTGGGACTTCCCATGGAACGCAGTTATCCTTGCTAAAATATCGAAGATTGGAAGTATATCCTTATTTTCTGTTTCCATAGTGAATGTTATGTTGTGGTGAATGCTATTTAAATGCTCGAGGAAAGTAAATCGTTTTTTTTTTTTTCTTTCATGTGGCCAGATTATGAAGGTGTCATCAATGTTCTGTAGTCTGTAAAGTGTATTTTCTCAAAACGTTTAATAAAAATATCGCTTAAATCGAACTTAAGGGTTTCCCATGACAATTTCTCCTTTCTATTCTGAGACATGGTCTAGGTTATCATTTCATTACAGATGATTGAATAATTTCTATAATAAAAGACCAAATACGTAATAATTTAACATAACCAGAAATCATGAAAAAAATTCACAGACTGTACTCCTTTCGATTTTTTATTAGAACCTTCCATGAATTAATATTTCTCTCATGGAATAATGCGAAAACTCGATAAGACTGTAAGAGAAAACCTTTATATTGTTGTTCATTCCTCTTTTGAGAGCCCGAAGAAATATTGGAAATTTTTCCAAGACAATGAAGTTTTAGAAACGAAGGAGGGAAAAAATGTTAGCACTCGGAGCAAATGGAGATTGTGACATTGTAGCAAAAAAAATGAATTTAATTAAAAGCGCTTGTCAGATATGCTGCACTGGACAATAACTCAAAACATCTTGCCATCCTTAAGGCTGTCTGCTATCTGTCTGTCTTATTCGAAAGAGCGCAATGTAATATTAAGAAATTTGAAAAAAATATAAGTACAATAATGTGTCTAAAATGAGATAAGTGTTGGGAGTGACTTGAGGAAAGGATAACAATTAAATATGTCTGAAACATGGCAGCAGTTTTTTACATATCGGTCTTTTTCCAAAAATTTCTGATAAGAATTATTCTTGTTTCTTTCTGCAACCAGGGAGTGCCAAGAACTTTCCGAAAAAAGTGGGAAAACTAACAGCAGCACAATAGCGAGAGAATTTGAGAAATGCCCCTCGCTTAATTCAGCCAGCAGAGAAGGACACAGTTCCTGTTAGCCACAATTAGTTGGTCGGATATAGCGAGAGATAATGAACAAAGGATTTGCAGTTAGAATAGCGACATGGAATGTGAGAGGAACAGCTACAAAAGAATCGGAACCGATTATAAGAAATGAAAGTAAATACAGGCGTAATTACCGAGACAAAAAGGTAACAGAAGAAACATGCAATGGTTTATAGTAAAACAAGATTTGCAAAGGGAGAAGCTTTTCTATTTGATGAAAAATGGAAACGAAAAATTAAAAGATATGATGCTTTTGTCATTGAAAGAATACAAGCTATAAATTTTAAAATATCTAAGAGATAATTAGTAGTAATTGGGATATATGCTCCAGAAGAGGGAAAGAAGAAGAAATTTTGGAATTTTATAAAAAATTGCAGAAATAAATATGTATAAAAGCAGCAAAATAGAATGCAAGAGTAGAAAATAAACCTTTTCCCAAAATAGTTGGTAGTAATGGAGAGAACCATATAAATCAAAATGCAAAACAACTTAAAGGGTTACTCCTTTAACAATCTTAAAATCACCAATACATTTTCTAGATAAAAAAATACCCCTAAATATACATGGAGTACTAGAGGCAAAGGTCATTGATTACGTAATGATATATAGAAAATTAAATGCACAAACAAATACAGAGGATAACACATTAGCTCGGATCAATGTTTAGTAATACAAGATGGAGAAGAATAAGGGCTCAAAAGGGAATTCAAATGTAAGAAATAGTTTATAAAATTTATTTGTTACAAAAGGCAAGCATAATATGATTATATCAGGAAAATGTCTTGAAGTAAATAAGGAGACAAGAATTTAGAAAAACAATTGATTAATATAGCAAAAGCAGCTACAGAAACTTTGGGAGAAAGGGATTATGAATATAGAATTAAGAAATAGAAGAATCTTATATATATATATATATATATATATATATATATATATATATATATAACGGACTAAATTATGGCAATCCTGGGAGAATTTTATTAATCAAGTAAAATATGAACTACATGGCAGGCAACAATTTGCATGTAAAGTTAGTAAAATGTTACAGAAAGATAGAGATAATATCAATAATATTCCAGAACAATTATTATAAGCATTTATGGTATAAGATAGAAGAAATAAATGTTTGAACTCTCGAGGCACCAGTCACCTCAATACGCTTTTAAATAATTCTGTCCCAATAACCGAAGCAATATTATTAGAAAATCAGGAAATGATGCAGATGTATAAACAACACATTTTCAGTAAATAAAATAAAAAGAAAGGAAAGGGAATTTAATCTACAGACACTTGCAGCCTTTTTAGAAAAGATTATGATGGAGTAAAGAGAAACCTATTTTGGAAAATATTAGAAAAGAAAGGATTCCCGAGACTATTAATAAAAGTGCTACAAAGCAACTAAAATAAAGATTAGAGTTAAAGATTAGACGATTTTCACAAGAAATCATAATTAATAATGGTTTAAAACAGGGCTGAAGTCTATCCGCACAATGTTTTATTATATGTACGGAATTCTTAGAGAGATAAATGGAAAAATATCTTCAGGAATCAATGAATATGCTACTGTATGCTGATGATATTATTTCAAGAAACAGAAAATGACTTACGGAAAAATGTGTTTGAATTAGGAAATATTTTAGGAAAATATAGGCTCAAAGTCTCAACTATTAAATCGAAAATTATTGCCTGTCAAGTAAGTAAATTCCGTAAAAATTACTAACAAGAATGTTTAAAAGAAAAACAATCTTAGAATTTTAGAAGCAGTGACCATTGCAATGATAACGAATGGTTTTGAAACATGGACGATAAATGAATGGGATAAAATAAAGGATAAAATAAATGCAGCAGAGGTGGAATATCTTGGAGCTATTAAGGGATATACATAATGGACAAAAATATAAGAGAGGGGTTAGGCATTTCTCCAATTAATGACAAAATATATCAATACAGAGAAAGATGGAGAAATCTGTTGCAGAGGATGAATAAAACCCGCTACTCTATCACCCATATTCGAAAACCACGGTGAAGCAGGAACAGGGGAAATCTCCTAATTCATGATGATGATGATTCCTTTGTTAGTAACGGACAGAGAAGTACTGAAACATTTAAACGTCGTGAACACGTGGTATTTTGTTAAGAACCCTAAATCCATACGGGTGTTTAAAGCGTTTAACTTGAACTAACAGTTGACTGTCTCTTGCCATGTACTTTGCCGAAAAGCAGGGAATGAAATAGAAAGCTACTGATCAATCCTTTTTTGTTCAGACATCTTTGTCTGAAGTCGGGCGGATTTTTAAAACACAAAATGTTTCCCTTTTCACAGCTTGTGTGACTGACCTTTTAATGTTTTTCTCCCGTTTTTACTACTGAGGCTCACAGGCGGTGACACTGATGATACATGAGGTGAAATATGTTGGTAAAGGGTATTTTAAGGAAGGAAACGTTCCAGGCCCTAGTTTAGGGTGCCTCCCCGACATTTGCCATTTATGAGAACTGAGGAAAACCTGGAAAACACCTAGTCAAGGGGGACGGTCATGGCGGGAATCGAACCTCAGATCTCCCGCTCACAAGTCCGCACCTAAACAACCTCGGCCACCCGTGGCGGTGCCTTTTTAAAATAATTTACTTGCAGATTGAGGCAGTATACATGAAATATCCAATTTGCTAGTAAATCCGAAGATTGAAGCGGATAGATGTGCAAGTGCCCATTATGCGTTACGTGCACGTGTGTATTCTTTTTCTGGACCACGTGCTTTTAAAGTTAGTTATACATTGTCAGTATCCTCGTTCCGAATCGGAACAAATGAATATAAAATTGACAGATTCAGAACCTAAGGCTAAGCTCTCATAATTTAATACTTGCCTTTATATGTAGCTAACTCTGTAATAACAAAGTATTTTTTTT
Organism: Metallyticus violacea; assembly: GCA_030762175.1. Taxonomy (NCBI): domain Eukaryota; kingdom Metazoa; phylum Arthropoda; class Insecta; order Mantodea; family Metallyticidae; genus Metallyticus; species Metallyticus violacea. Next base: position 4,071,949 of record CM060835.1, on the reverse strand, counting down.
ATTTTAAATAGTTTCATAAGATATATATATATATATATAAGTATAATTAATAATTTTAATATCCATTTTTTGTTAATTTATTTACGGACGCTCTTTAACATCTCAGGTCATTAGTGTCCCATTCAATTCAAGGCGTGAAACGGCCGATAACTTTTTCTCAGAGGTCTCTTCTTTCAAACTTGAGGTTTTTTGTTTGCCATAAATCTGTGACACGGGACCCACGATTGTACTTCCTTTGGAAGTAAGCCCTACTTAGGATTTTTACTTCGGATAAAAATCCATGGATCCTGGCAGGGGTTGAATCCACGGTCTTGGGTTTACGACCTTTATTACCTCAATGCATAATGTATTCGTAACAATGTCACTAGTTTTGTTGTTATCAATTCCGCTTCCCGCCTGGGAGAAATGTGCAAGATAAGACATGTTCAGTTCCGCCTATAACAAAATGGGTGACACGCACCGAACAGTACAAAGGTACTGCTTTGAAATATCGCTTTCATCTCAGCTGAGGTCTGTGCAATGTTGCAGGGTTTGTTCTTCCCTTTAGTACCTCTTGAAAAGGGTTTAAAATGTTAAAACATGGGAGGCAATCTTTTTCTAAGGAAGATGTACCCGACGCTCCAGAAAGAAAACATTCTTATTGTGAGAGAGGTTCGTCCAATAACATTTAGAATGCTTTATGTGTTCCAAGACCGCTGCTTCCGTGCATCTGAAGACATGTGGAGTTCCTTTCAACAGCTGGTGAAATTTCTGCATGGAAATCCCTATCATCACCAGCACAAAAGTTTCAGCTGGGAAAGCTATGGATGGTAATCTCATTTATCGATATTCGAGTAATGGTTTCTTACCTGCATAAGCAAATGTAATTGGACAATGCTACAGAGAAGTCCTGAAAACTCTGTAAGCCACATTTCCTTCCTGTTTCAAGCTTGACACTGTATCAGGATATTTTTAACGTGCGTTTGAACTGCTGAGACATCTGAAACTGTCCCTGGCCCTCAGTTCATTACAGAGTAATGAAATAATTAATTTTGTAATTTTAGAATCAGCAACTCAGTAATTATGGATAAGTATGTTGTGCAATTTCTTTCATTAGAGGAACTTTAATGACATAACTCTTATATGTAAAATTAATATTGTATAGCGTTTAAATGCGTTCATAAAGTGTAATTTGGTAATATTCAAGAAATAATATTTAATAATATAGTAAGTTAAGGAAAAATATCACGTCTTTCACCGAACACAGAGAGGCTTGGCAAAATGTCAGACAATGCAAGGTAATCCCTTCTGGTGTGCAGCTAGGGTTGCAAATGCGCCCGCCTCGGACGAGACACCGGCCTGTTCAGTGACATAGTTGCAGGTGTCCCAGCTTGACAGTAACGTATGAAATCTGTTTAAATTCATCTTATTGACGAATAGGGAGCATTTAGCTTGACCAAAGTTTTCCAGTGAATACAAATGGAATTCAGTGAAATAAGCACTCGCCTATGAGATAAGCACTCGCCAATGAGAGACGTTAACGCAAATTTGGCAGAGTATTTCGCGCATTTGGCCATGAATGGCGTCATTTTGTATTGTGTATAAAAGGAATAGATTTTACCCAAATTTCGGGAGTCTCAGAATTTTCCGGAACCCATATACGTGTGGCTGCCGACGCCAGGAGATCAGCGGAAGAGCGGCCTAAATACCAAGTACAAATTCTGGCGACAACGAAGCTTGAGTGTCAGTCACCATGCCGATACTTCATTGAGCTGCATTAAGAATTCTCTTGAATTATCCTTTTTTTTTTTTTTTCTTCCGCACTCGACATAATTTGGTTAACGCAATAAACTTAAGTATTTGCCAAGATTACCTTGCCTGCGGTTCGACGTGAGACGTGAGTTTTCATGTTAAGTAGAATAAATTATATAAGAATCTAAACGACGAAGCGTTATTTATCATCACCTTTTGCATCGGAATTCCATTCACTCAATCCCGGCTGGCCTCACAGCCGCCAAAATCCAGCGAAAAGCCCTCGAGAGAGTTTCATCGAAGAAGAATGGGGTGGTCTGCAGCAGCAGTAGCGAAACCAGCGATCAGCGGGCATAAATTATTTACCGCAGCAACCATACGGCCCACTCCCATCCTAGTATCTAACTGGCGCCCAAAGTGGGGCCAGTAATAAACACCGCGCCACCCAGTATCTATTTACACATCACAGCCAGTAGACACTGTTGATACATGTGATGAAATGATAAACTGGAAAAGATTTTTTTTTTTTTTTTTTTTTAATTTCAAAACACTTCATTAGATTAACCTCCTTTCTGTTTTCCTTTCCCTCCATAATGTTTTGGGAAGTACGGAATATCAGCTTCAGGGTTTTTTCCCCAGTTTAATCACCTCTATCACTACAGGAAATACTGTAAAATATTTAAATCTGCAGACCAAGGTGATGGTCTAGTTTATGAATTGACCTTGAAACGTAAGCAGCTGCTTCACATTGTATTTCAATGATTACACATTTCGCTGCACAGCATGTAAGAAAATATTGCCGCCTATCGGCTTAAGTGTTAAATGAGCGAACAATTTGTCCAGTTTTGGGGGGGGGGGGGAAACTAGTTACATTCAACATAAGCGAAGTCTGGTTTCACGGAATGTTGGGGGGGGGGGTGATGAATATTGTGTGGACGGTTTTATAGCATACTTGAAAAAAAAAAAGTTACCTAGTAATTCATAAATGTGATTGTCTGCTATATTACCAAAGAAAGGAACAGTGAAATGTTTTCTGATATGGAATACTTTTGCAAAATAAGTAAGTTCGTAAAGCCTCTGTATTTAGAAACCCCTGTATGTTAGACAACTCATTAATCAAGCTTTGAATATCTTTTCTCGGAACTGTACAGATGCTGTAAATGTCCAGCACATTCCTTAGGTTGGACAACTCTGAATCCTGGAAGCTGGACAGCCTTTATGGATATAACTAGGACAATTTCTCTTTCTGTCATTCATTTCTATTAACTTGTTCAAGCTTCATTGACATTATCTCTAAAGCTTTAATGTGCATTACATGTGCGTTACAGTACTGTAACATAAAACGGTAGATTTTTACCTGGACTTTTTTTTTTTTTTTTTTTTTCTTTTACCTGTTTGAGCTTTATTGAGCACAGTGGTACGGAAACAATGGGTTTTTCTTTAACTTTTATTTTATCTTCTGCTTTATATATTCTTTATAAATATAAATTGTTAAGTATTTTCCAGAAAGTAACTGCACATAACGGTAAACGTATTAAAACAATTGCAAGTCTAAAATAAACAGACTAATCTTTGAGGCGAGCACTTTTATTCTAATGCAGTTTCAATATGAGTAACTTTCATTGAGTATTAATGTGTAGTACATTCCATTTCCTGTAAATTATGTAATATGAAAACGTACCACCCTCTATCGTGGACACCTAGTTAAATTGCACAATTGACCTATACCTGTCCGGATAGAGAGGTTTCACTGTATTAAAAATAAGAAAAACAAACGTGTAAAGTATGTAATTGTTACCTCAAACTAAAAAGACCTATTTTAAAGCAAAGACTTGGACAATCTAAAACTTGGTTCCAAGTAATAAACTTCGAGAATCGTGTCACTGACGGTACTTGAATCATTTACAGTCCCTAAGCTGTAATATATCTGCCAGATGCTGCTGTGTTGTTTATTTATAGTTATATTTGCAGCATTTTTGCGCAGCTAAATGCGTATAGCATCTGGCGACATTAGCCATAAAGGTACGTTAATTACCAGAGCGTAATGTGAGAGTCCCAACTGTTGAATGGGCCTTGTAACTTCACAGTGGTCATCAGCAGGTCCTGTGCGATGTTTCACCGACACGACCACAGCTTGCTCAAAACGCCGTTCTCATAACTGGGTGACATGAATGCATTGCTCGAATCATTTGTTTCCACAAAATGATGAGGAGAATCGCAATTGGAGTTAATTTAACTCTCCCTCTACCGCGCGGTAAATGAGCCAGAAATCGTCATTTGCAAACGAAGCCTTGCATCGGTTTGCATTACACTGACCCTAAATTACATTCTGACTCATCATCGTCAGCGTTTAAAAAGAAAAAAAGCAAAACTGGTCGTTGGGCGATGCCTTGCAGATAGCGGGCGTTCATTAGCGTATACCTGTTCCACGTCACGTAGGAGTGGGCTTATGGCTAGCGCCACAGCTCTGTTTGTTCGGTGTCGGAATGAGGGAATATTAACAAGCTAAACGGAGCGGAAATCAAATTTACTGCGTCATGAATAAATATGAATTTCTGTCAATCTTCATTCCCACTACTGTTGTCCCTTTCTCTCTTCTGTGTACACACACACACACACACACACACACACACACACACACACACACACACACACATGTGAAAATTGGATAAATAAAACATTCCTTAGCCTGGTTCTTCTGCCCGGCTTGGTTAGGAATGCAGTTCATTAGAAACAACAGCGCGGTGTACCAGCTGTTTTCTTATTTTTACATGTTGGCGATATTCGAGATTGACTTAATACAAAATACAAACACACTATAAATGTTGTTGCTACACACAGAGGGTGCCAAAATGTATACACACTTTCACAGCAGATATCTATTTAATATATTTCAAAGTTGGACCGAAAAACAACAGTAATGTGTAGTATGATGTTCTGTAAACAGAAGTGACTCACATGACGTAATACTAGCGTTGGAACCAAGATTATCTTTTGAACAGCGGAAAGCAATTTTGAAGTGGAATTGGAAAACCGAGAACGTTGTTGAAGTTCAAAGGCAGTGGGATCGTGTGTACAGAACAGAACCGCCAACGCGAGTAACAATTGCACGCATTTGAGACTCGTGGTACCGCATGCGATGTTCACAAGGACAGATCTGGGAAACCTCGCACAGCAACAAGCCCCGCGTCCTCGGTTATGATTTTGGAACTTTTTGAGTACTCACCGCGGAAATCTACAAAGCAATGTGCACGTGAGACTGGGATTAACAGAACCAGAGCACGCCGTATTATTGAAACAGCAAAGTTTAAAGTTTTCATCCCAAGACTTTTGTGTGCAGATGACCCTGATCGGAGAATGCAGTACTGTGAGCGGATTCGGAACGTGGGGTCTTCGTACTCAGAAGTGTATCACTCCGATGGTGGGCATTTTGAGCAACTGTTGTAAATGTAAAAGTCTAAAATGATTAGTGCTCATCATTTTCTGTTTGTGTAAGTTCAGTCTTGTTATATTAACACAGTTTTTTCTTTGTTTGAAGTGTTTTTACGTTTTGGCACTCTCTGTATGTGTGAGGTGTTTGTAAATGATTAACAACAGTAATTTTTATCCATATTTATTATGCATCATCTAGCACATTGGATCTCTCAATATTCTCCACATCTTCCTGGTAATTTTACTATGGCGTCACTAAACCATTGTTTGGGAGTACTGCGTCACCACTCGTGGACAGCTGCCTGAATTTCCTCCTGTTTCACACTTTTTCTTTCTTTCTTTCTTTCTTTCTTTCTTTCTTTCTTTCTTTCATTCATTTTATAATCTTGGCAGCCCTCCATACTAAGGAATAATCAGACGGAGCGAGATTCGGTGAATATGATGGGTACGGCATTAGAATTAACCGCAGATGTAACTTTACGGTCGTAGTGTTGTCACGCATTCTCATAATAGAGAAATGTCCTTGTCGACCAATTTGCCTTTCTCCGTTGCTGAATCCTGAGTTTGAGACATTCCTTGAGGAAACCAGTCCATTAGCGATTTAACTCAAGTGTCCCAAAAGACGGCGATCATCCGCTTGCCCACAGTTGGAGCAGCACGAAATTTCTGGGGCTGGGGACTCCCTGGGTGTTTCCATTGCAGGGTTGAACTTTCTTGTCTTATGTTAGTGACACCAGTCACCAACTTCTCCGAAGTATCCGGATTTTCATTGCATTTCCAGTAGCCGTCGCCAGATTTCAACTATTTTTGTTCTTCAGTGCATGTAACTCAAAGTGCGCATACCTTCGTGATTAATAATGTGCAGGGTTGCGAGGCCTGTCAGCCATAATCAGTTCAGACACAACCTCAATGTTCCTGGGAGACCACGATGTTGACGGACACATTCTTGTGTGTAGATTCCCTTCCTATGTGGAGCAGTTATTCTGTGCAAAAGAGTCTTGCCCACATACCGCAATTAAACGTCTGTGAATTTTAGCAGTTTTGACGTCTTTCTTCCACAAACATATTGTAGTTCATCTTTGTCCGATTGACCGCCACGGGTGGCCGAGGTCGTTAAGGCACGGACTCGTGAGCGGGAGGTCTGCGGTTCGAATCCCGCCAGGACCGTCCTCCCTGACTGGGGTTTTTTCCAGGTTTTCCTCAGTCTTCATAACTGGCAAATGCCGGGGAGGTACCTAAACATAGGCCTGGAACGCTTCCTTCCTTAAAAAAAAAATATCCTTTCCCAATTTATCATTTCATTTCATGTATCATCAGTGTCCACCGCCTGTGGTGCCTCAGTAGTAAAAACGGGCGTTAAACACTACTCAAAAAAAAAAAAAAATCTTTGTCCGTGATAATCGCCTTTCATCTTGTCCGCGTATTTCTTTACTTGGCATCAAACGAACACTGTCCATTCGCTGCACCCTCTGCTTACAACCGCCATCTAGCTTCTACGTGGCAAATTAGTGTCAGTCAATCGTCATTCGAATGGGTATGTCCATATTCTAAAACTCCGGTGGTGTAAATCATTTCCGAACACATTCCTAAAATAATGAATAATGAAAATAAAAAATTGTCAACATCGTCCTTCTTAGAATCTTTTGGACAAAAGGTTTAAAGTGCTGAAGGAATATGTCAGGTAGAAGGTGAGGATGTTATCGGTTAGAGAACGGCATCGAACTGGAGAGTTAGCCTTGAAGATACGTCGCGCTCTGCTTTAGGGTGTTCTGTGTACTTCTGAACTGTCAGGAAAGTTTGTTCACCTAAACCAACTCTTTGGAGTTGTAATGTGTACAGGGTTTATGAAATGTTGAGACTACCTAACCGACTTTAATAAATACAGTGCATGTTATGCTGCAACTCCTACTCCTCGATTAAGATTGACCCAACAATAAAATACAGGAATTATTAGAAAGAATATATTTGTTGCGTTGTCCAGCTTGTAGGATATTGCGCCTTCTGATTTGGTCCGGTCCATGGCAACATTTTCTTTGAGGAACGTGATTCGATAATTTTGAAGACGACAAAAACTAGTGGTAAATCTAGAAATTGGTATTGCTAACAAAGCATAGACTGGTAGAAAGTCGTCGAAAAGGATGGTGGAAATTTTTTTTAAAAAAATAATAATTTTCTGTTGTTTGTTGTAGTTATGCTAAGGTACCAGGTGTAGAAATCTTTCTGTAACATCATAGTGGTTTAAAATAAACCATTTCTCTCATAATTTAAATAAAAACAAAAGTAATTTAACTACAGATCACCAAACAATTTATTGCATATAGAAAATGATGTAGAAATTTTAACTTAAATCACAGGAAATAAATTTCTTGATAGTCACTTAATTTTGTGTTAAATAGATAATTTTATGCAGGCGCCTTTCAGCCAATGTACGGTATCTTTGATATCTTATTCACCAACCAGAATAGAACTTAATCGATAGTTTTAAAGCACCATACTTTAAGAATTAATAGTTCGTTTAGTTTAATTCCCCCAATCTCTGCTTCGATTCCACTATGGATCTAGACCGCCACGGGTGGCCGAGGTCCTTAAGACGCGGACTCGTGAGCGGGAGGTCTGGAGTTCGAATCCCGCCAGGACCGTCCTCCCTGACTGAGGTTTTTTCTAGGTTTTCCTCAGTTCTCATAAATGGCAAATGCCGGGGAGGTACCCTAAACTTAGGCCTGGAACGATTCCTTCCTTAAAAAAAATCCTTTCCCAATGTATCATTTCATGTATCATCAATGTCACCGCCTTTGATGCCTCAGTAGTAAAAACGGGCGTTAAACACTAATAAAAAAAATAAATACGGATCTAGGTAGTTTATTCTCATGTATTAAATGAAATAATAAATAAAAGGAGCAAATTTGCAATTTAACTTTAAATTTACTGTAAAATAAATAAGTTTACATGAACTGTTATTATAACCTCAAATGTTTATTTATTTATAAGAACTTCTCATCATAACACGAAATATGACATAATAGTACACCTTTGTGCACATTATTGTGAGCAAAGATATTATTCTCTTTTTATATTATTTCGCAATATTTACAAAACAATGTTTTTAGTATTTAATGTGCCCAACCCTGGCCTTAATTACGATTTTCACTCGTTTGGACATATATTATATATATATATATATATATATATATATATATCGCTTATTTCTGGGTCATGACACCGCACTTTTATAACAGCACAAATTATCTTTTCTTTGGTGGAGCAGTTCATTTTCCTCATTCATTTCTTGACAATCGCCCAAAGGTTTGAGATCCGTGAATTTCCAGGCCAGTCCAAACATTGAAAACCATTTTTTGCCACGAAGTCTTTTAACATTCTTCCATGCATGACATGGGACAAGGTCTTGCTGGAAAATCGCCTTTGCAATGTTCAGTTCCTCTTCAGTTCTGGGACGTCTCCTTTCTCTAAAATTGGATGTACTTGTCGCTGTTCGTCACTTCGTCAATAGGAATCAAACATTTAGTGCCTGAATGTAAAACAGCCCCAAAACATTTTTTGTGGAAAATTTGCCGTCTGTTTGATGTGCCTCGGCGAGATTTCCTCTACATGTGAGACGCTCAGCTCCTGCACTTTATCAGAAAACAGGACCCTTCTCCACTCTTCTCGCGTCCAGTTCTAACCCATACCAATCTGTTTTTCTTCATAGGAGAGATGAAGTAAAGATCTTATTTCTGACCGATCTTCTAGTGTTCCTTTCAATTGAAAATGCCCAATCTCATTTTTCCTTCTATTGTATTTATTATAGCACCTAAATTTACATTACATTTTGCAATCTGTCTCTAAGTTATATTTATGGAAGGTTATGGCTTACTTCTCTTCCTAGGCATGATATCCATTATGAATAAAGAAATGTTTTCTAAGTAAAATGTTAAAACAGCTAGAAACACAATAAAATTGTTTAACTTCCATTACAAACAATAAAAACAGTAACAACATTAAAATATCCTATTAAAGGGTATCAATAATGCCGTGCAGATAGGTATTAGCTTTGAATTACTTATAAAACTAAATTTGCGTGCTTGTTCAATATAATTCGCACAGGATTATAGTAAATGGTAATTGTTATAAACCTGTTCAGTTGTATTTTATTTAATTTCGATCACCACGCGGTTGTGCTTGGAATAAAAGCTAATAAAATTAGTGTATGTTTTTAGAATGGTCAAACAGGCAAACCAAATCACTTTGGCTCGAAACAATTATCATGACGACAAACATTGGAAAATTATCAGCACTCAAGTTAATATATTGCCCAAACTTAGTAAGACCCGATCATTATTTGCTTTTACAACATACGGTATTAGTTTGCGGAAATCGCAAAATAAATAATAATAAATCTCTATTCATACTTTCAGTAATCGTTTATGCATGAGCAGTTTACTTTACAAACATATGACTATTAACTAGATGAAGAGCTCCCTCAAAGAGTTCGAGCCCCGCAGAAGGTCCGCTTCCGTACCAGACGCTTGGGTAAAGCGCAAGCAGCCGTCACACCGCACCAGCCCAACTTGCCCGACACTTTCGATCCTGTAACAGAACCAACGGAATGACACAAAATGAAATGCGAAGAAAGTAAAGATTTATTCATGTAAACGATTAGGGGATAGCATGAAAAAACCCACGAATCTGAATCGCGGAACTCCCAAGTGTGAGCCCCAAGTGTTTCCGCTCGAGATACCCCGCTTGGTATCAACTGTATTATAAATTTGTAAAAGTTAAATTATTTTCATATTAGATAATTATCTGAAACGGTAGATTTCCTACACCACGCACATCCCCAGGTAGTCACCTTAGCGTGGTGAATATAAAAGTATTTGGATATTAATGTAATATTAACAAATTGTAGACTTAACATTTTAAAGGAGAAATTGAATATCAGCTCCTTCTCGATTAATACAAGACCGTCAGTTTGGCGAGCAACAAAATCTTTTAACTGCAGAAAGGGCGGAAGAGGACCATAAAATGTAGACACCCTCTTTCCTGCAAGATCCCCTGTAACCATGAAACTAGTAGCAAGGTACCGTTAGTTATGACTTGAACAAAGGAACTTTGATTTTTCACCTCAAGGAAGGCTGTTACGCAAACTTCTGATAAACAAGAAACGGAAAACCGTTAAGGTATATTTTTCGCGCAAATAGAAGGTATCACCCCACCTTTAGCCAGGGGGACCGCGAAAAATGTACCAACCAGAAGATTGCGTAATACAAATTCAAACACAATAGCCAATAGCAACGTGGCGTGATATTTTAAAATTGTTGAACAAAAGTTAGGAAGCGTCGACACAAACCGACCGCCTAGAAATAAAATTTTCTGTATTATGCAGTCGGGGGTCAGTCGGAAAGCAGTCGGAGTGCAGTTTATGGGCAGTTTTTGTGACAGCAGAGTAGTGTAAAATTCTGTGTGCAGCTTGCGATTTGAGAATTGTGGCGGTAATCAAAGTTCCTTGTTATAGCAAAATCATAGTTAAGAATACCTTTAACCCTGAGAGTAGGACGGACTGTTATTAAAATTCCTACAACGAACTGATGACTCCTAAGCCTATTCACAATTTCTTCACCCGTGAATTGGTTTCTTACCGTTCCAAAAATCCCCATCTGAATGTCTCATATAGCCGGAGCAGACGGAGGCAAGGAGCAAGAAGAAGATAAGAAGATTTCTACAAACAGACGACCATCGTAAAACAACAACATACTTTCCTCAGCATATGACGCCCAACGTTTCTACTCTTTAATTTCCTCCGCATATCTGCCGCCAATATCTTGTTATATAACATATTGTTCTGCTGAAAGTTTACAGATTATTAACAAAATTATTATAATAATTGTAATGAAGAGCGAAGTTTATATATTACTAGTGTCCCATCCACCATAGAGCCTACTCGTAACTTCCTATGTTAATTGTAATGACCACATGGTGGCAATTTCCTGCCAAAACCGGAAAATCTTACTGTATAGGGACTAAAAAGACCAAACATAAAACACGACACGTATACTACTCAAATTACCACACATTTAAATTAGTTACGTGATGCGATAAACTTAAAATGTTTGTGCTGGAGAAAAGCATCCTGGTGCATCCTAACGAATCTTCTTTTGAAAAACCGCCACTTCTCGCGCTGTACCAATCCGCCCTACACACAATATCTTAACAGCTGCGTGTGCCACAATAGCACAAATTATTTTAATGCCTATTTGAGAATTGTGCGAATTTATAGATAGTTACGAACTAATTTAAACACGGTAGTCTAAATGTTCGTTTTGGAAATAAGATCAACGTTTTAAAAATTGTCAAGTTCTTGAGAAAGCACAAGGAATTTTCATAAGAGAAATAGAAGCAAAAACAGTTGTTTTGTTTCAGAGTAATCTCAAACTTTGTGTTTCCATGCATATCAACTACTTAGGTAATTCTTTGTGTAAATACATTAACACTTTGAACATGTTTACTAAGAATGTTGCTAAACACTTGGGTTGTTTGTGGAAAATTAGCCTTTTAAATATTCCGCTAGATGGCTGTAATGGGTTTCCACTCAGTTTCGCAGTATCAGTTATACGCTTGAAGCTGCAAGGAGATGGGGAATTTATGAACCGGTTTTAACAGGACTTCATCCCAAAGTTCTCATGTGCCTTCGGAAAATTAATTATGAACTTGTGGACCGAAGTTTGGCGCGCGTTCAATTCACCTGTAGAGCAGGCAGCTTTTATTTCCAACAAGTTTCCGCGGAAGGAGCTGCAGGAATTTTCACGGATGTGAACTTTACGCGTTATTAACACGGAAATCATGCACGCATGACGAGCTTCTTCAAGTTGTAAACATTGAAGGCAAAAGTTGCCGCCACGTACATTCTCAACACTTTCTAGTACCAATTAACCTTGACGTAATGTTTTCTATTTATTATTCGGTATAGATATTTTGTTGAAATGCTGAAATATTAGTCATTAAACATTTAGTTTCTTAATTAAATGATTTTGGGCAAACCTTAAACCCAGTACGTAGACCAGACCGCGGAAATTTTAGCGCTATATAACTCGCTCTCACACCCTAATTTTCCTATATAACTTTCAAACAAATATGCGATATTGAGCTAAATTTAGAAAGGATATACCATTTTCTATGAGAAGAACTAAGAGTAGAGCATATGTTAAAAAGGTTGTCATTACCTCAAGGCAGCCTTGTACCACCTCACAGTACTACAGAAATCATTTACCGACATATCAGGAGTCACAACTAATTTTCCCTCTCAGCAGGAAGAAATCTGACGAGATGCGATTTTTTTAATTATTGTTTAATGTCCACAAAACTGCTGAGGTATCGCAGGCGGGGCACATGATAGATGAGGTGAGTTGAGAAATTGAAAAAGGTTTTTTATTAAGAAAGGAAATGCTACAGGCATAAGTTTTAAGAGTACCTCCCGGCATTTGCCATAAATGAGGACTGAGGAAAACCTGGAAGAAATCTCGGTCAGGGAGGAGGGTCCTGGTGGGAATCGAACCCCAGACATCCCACTCACGAATCTGCGCCCTAATGACATCGGCCATCCCTGGCGGAGTGAGGCAAGATCACAAGTTGGCAAAGTTCTTTATTAATAACACGTATTTAGTTTCTTCTTTATGTTACTTTTAAGCAGTCGCTGTCTCCATGTTGCCAATAATTTTTTCAAACAATTCTTCCCTGAAAAAGTGAAACACGGCTCTCTTGAATTGCCCAGGTCTTCAGCAATTTCGGACACACCTTTAACCGTCAATCCTCCAGAACCATGTTGAGCAACTTATCGATAATTCCTGATGTGACGGAATTTGGTGGGGCATCTTCCAAGCTTTAACAGCCGTGGTGTAGAGTTCTCTTGAGTGTTTGTCATTTCTGTTACATTCTTTACCAAGTACTTAACGGTGTTCCATATTTGTAACAAACAGCTATAGCTACTACTATTCTTTTCCAATCCATGTATCTTTGCGCAAATGTTTCTATGGATAATGACGGGTTTTGATAACAAAACTGCTTCGGAACTGCTGTTGCAATCTGTAGATCATTCCGAGAACTTTTTAAATGGCCCTTGTATTATGTGGGTAACTTATTAAATGTATATCTTGTATGTGTGTTGTGTTTATTTTGACATATTCAGTTTATACTTTTACGGTAATTTAATGATTCATACAGTTATATTTACTTTAAAAATCTAAAAACGTCATTTCTAAAATTCCAGCATTTGACTAAGTGAGGCAAATGATTTCGCATTAGGAGGTCTTTAGAGACTGGAGCATTTCTGTGTGAGGAACTTAACCTCAATTTACTTACAAGGCATCTCATTAAAACGAGATGAGAGCCTTATTGCTTTTTTTCCCTACTTTTTTTGCTTTATTACCTAATTACTGGGGTGTTCCGCGTTCCTTTCAAGTGCACACTTGACATCCAGGTGGATGGGATAATGCCAAATGTAATATGAGAGAAAGGGGTGAAATTGCTATTATCATGTCACCTTTATTTAGTGCTTGGTAAACACTTCACAAGCGCACTAAGGAGGCATGCGAAAAATAAAGCATAGAAATGCAAAGCAGGGGAAAATACACAATTAATATAAATTGAAGATCAGAAAGAGGTAAACAAGTAAGATGGTTTTTTAAAGTTATTATGTGTACTTTACCAAGGGGAAATTATAAACGAAAGAAAATAATTAACTCGAAAAAAAGAAGAAAAAGAAAAAAGGAAGGCAGAATCAGAGAGTGTGTCACTACAAGCACGTTCTTGTTTGTTTTATGCTTTGGTAGCTTAACACGTTCACACCAAAATGCACAAAACGATTAGAATTAAACGTTGCACATCCAGACAACTTATCAACAAACGCTCAGTACATTGATGTGCCTCTATACTAACCGTAGTCACTTCAGAAATTGATCTGCCTGTTCAACTGTCCAAGTTATGGCATTTAATTTTTAAAGCACCAGTGCGTCATTGCATTTCGAAATGATTACACACAATACGAGCAACACAGAAATTGCAGAGGATGTCTCTCCGGCGAAGGTCTGTAAAAGCGGATAGTTATTATTCATAACTTCTTTTAGTAAAAAATTATCACGAGAGGGTTTGCGATTGAATTTATCAGACCCTGCAGTGATATTTATTAGGAATAGTTCACGAATAAAATGAGAATTCAAGTATAATTCCTCTTATTGTAATATTTGTACTTAATCTTTTCAGGCAATCTTGCGACAGAAGAATGTCGTTCGACAGCAGAAGAGCAAAACCACAAAAAGCGGAAGCTGCAAAGGTACAAGTTTGTAAACGGAGCAGATAAAACATTACTAGGCCCATTTCGTCCATTCAGCATGAACCGACTTTTCATGGTGGGCAGCTGAAATTCAGTGACTGAGCATTTCTACTGCTGTGTAAGAACACTTTTGACTGGAAATGGCTAAATAACCCCCCCCCCCCAAATGAACTTGTGGAGTGCTTCCTCATAAAGTGTAACTGGAAGGTGCTGCCAGTTATCTAGAGGGATGTTAGATGATAATTCGGCCTATTAAGCTCAGGGGACTTTGTTCCACCTTAAGAGCAGAGAGAGAATCCTTAAAAAAGTTCAACTAGGAAACTGACTTAAATTTGACCCTGCATGGGAAACATAAATGCGCCATTAGACCACGAACGGTGGTCAAAATACCATATCTAAACATTAAACGTTAAAAGTAAATAAAATAGTCGTTTTAACTGTTAGAACTTTGGTCAATACATCTCTAAGGTTCTGTATATCATATCGAATTTTGTTATAATCTTTACGCAAGAGCACCGATCTAGGATAAGATAAAAATCCTGTTTGCAAAATTACGAAGTAGCAACGCGCAGTTTCCACCATGGAGAGTTGCTATTATCACCTAGCATGTGTGCTAAACGGATACAATTTTCAAGTGTTATATCCACTGACACATTATCAAACTGTCAGCCTTCATTCTCCACATTTTTGGCATCTCTTTAGGAAATTATTCAAAACTGGTGTAGTTTATTTTGTGAAATACGGAATAATAATATTATCTTTTGAGTTCTTGTATGGTGTGCAGGTTCGTCTTACACACCACCTTTTTTAATTTACCCCCGAGATAATAATCGCAGGCTTTGAAAATTATAGTCATTTGCACAGACTCAAATGAAATTTGCTCTTTGTGCAAAACGTCGAAGAGATTTTCTAGGGGAATTTTCTAAAGCGATTACTAATGTCGTGGTTAGAACCCTATGCTATTTTTTTTTCTTTCTTTTCTACACCTGGGAATCTTGCATGAAACAGTCTTCGAACATCACGAGCTGACTAGGTGAACACACATACATGCTGTGCCGTTGTAAACACACGAGTAATAATACACTTTCACGCAGTTTTTATTACTGTGCAGGCTAGTCTTGGTTTCCCAGTTTATTTGTTATGCCTTCTAAGTTTACTGCCGAATTAAGAAACGAACAACACAACACACGCATGCACTAGACTGCAGCAGTCAACAAAGACAGCAAATAAGCCAGCAGCCCTGCTACCAGCCACAGCGCGTCAAACGAGTGGAGATTGCTTCATAGGAAAAATCTCGCGCCGCAGGGGAAATCATCACTGATCGCACTGTGCTTACAACTATACATGTGAATATAACTAAATACATTTCAACCTAATTAATTTATAAAATAAATGTCAACATGAATGAATATATTTGGACATAATTAAACACACATTTTTATAATTAAATACATGGAAATGAAATTAAAAATATATGAACATAATTAAATTATTTTGAGCTAATTAAATATATGTGAACCCATATAATTGCACTTTAACATAATTAAAACATGTAAATCTTAATAATTATATTTCAACCTGAATTAATACTTGTCAACTTAATTAAATACATGCCAATTTCAAAAGCTATGGTGGCATATTAGCTTTTCCCCCTTGCCCTCCCCCGCTCAGTTCTCTGTTTCGTAAACAAGGATTAAAGGCTAAACATAAGAGATGTCAAATATATTTTCCACGTGCGTATTCATTAAACTTGTGACAGAACGTAAAATAAAAATAGAAAGTGAACAATACCACAGATCGGCGTTAGAAGGAAAAATGGTATAAAGTTTGTATTTAAATACACTTCGACTTATCACTTAATATTCCCTTTAAATCCAGTATTTTGCTGTGGATAGATACCACAAACGTAATAAAAATAATCATCTACTTTTCTGTTATTCAATAAAAAGTTTATTTTAGGCATTTAGATAAAATCGTAGTTTCTAGAGACTATGAAATCTCTGAATGCTGCGAGCCCCTTCTTCAAAAAACTGTCGGTGGAGATGCTGAAATTGTTGTCAGATTCTTGACATATTTCTCCCAAGTAAATAGTCTCCTCAGAGTAAACCAGTAACAGATCGTCATCTCTTCAGCTTTGTGATAAATTCCGTAGTTCATTAACTCTCAAGGCATTGTGCTAATTATGTCAGTTCTAATATAGAATCCCATTTCGTCATCGATCATACTATCAGCCGTTTCCTGTTTTATCCAAGTGATTACAAATTGCTGGATTTCTTAACACCCTTCTCATAGTTTATGGGGTGATAAATTGCTTTCTTTTTGTGTATGGAATAAATTTGCATTTGGTACAAAGAAACATAACCCAAAGTACATTAACCATATCTTCAAGAATTAACTTTGGTGTTGATGATATCTGAAGTAGTTGGTATAGAATTTACTAGCTGTGAATGTTATAAAAAGATATAATACGTACCAGTTTAACGGTTTTTCAAAGAGCAAATTCAGGGATGTCACGTGTTAATAGCATGTCCAATAGAGAGAGAGAGAGAGAGAGAGAGAGAGAGAGAGAGAGAGAGAGGTTAAGACACGTTTAGTGTCACTTTGCTCACAGTCGGTTCATTTGATGGACATTGAAATGGAAATGTTGTCCATAGCTGATTGATAGTAATGAGATCAGAGAATTAACGGTCTGGTACATTCTGCTGAATTCAAACCACTGTAGACATATTGCAAACTGCAGATCAGTGATCCGAACTGATGCTACATCAAGCAAAGCGATTAATTTAGAAATGCCGTTGAGTTGGTACTCTTTCAGTCCTAGAGCGCACATTGAATTAGAGGCGGCGGTATCGACCGAAATAAATCGATTACTTTCACTGCTGTGTTTACTAGCCTAGTTATCAAAGGTGTTTAGTAACAAGTCTCATATCTGAAGGAAATGCAAGAATGAGAATGTTGTAACTCATGTTGTATAATATATAAACAATGAAATAAGCAATAGAAACTACACTGACAGGTAAAAAATAAATAAATAAAAATAAAAAAACAAAACAATATCCCAACTTTTATTTTAATATTTTGAATTATAGACATTGTTAAATGTGAATTATTATAATTCCGTTCATTTTTTTGAACATTAAAGACTTTTATAAACATTTTGCAACCAGTCTTATGTTTTCGGATATCATTTTTAGTCTTTAATTTCCTTTATTGTATGAGCATGAACAAAAATGCAATGCAAAATTTCGTAATGATCTCGGTTTTACCTGTATGGTAACACAACAACACAGCTTTCAACACTCAATGACAATCTCTGAAGCGGGTGATTTCTCCTCTGGTTTGTATCGCAGCTTGCATGCTGCGGATCAAGGTCCTTAGGTTTTCTTGTGGTATGGCCTTTATTGTTCATGCATAGTCTCCCGAAATTCATTGAGGCTCTCAGAAACACGTTGACGAACATGTTTCCCCATCATATTCCAAATATGCTCAAAGGGATTGGGGTCAGGGCTTCGTGCTGGCCAAACTAGCGCTTGAATTCCCACCTTACGCATGTGCAGTATCACAATGTGGACGAGCATTGTCATGCAAGAAGCGGAAATCATTGCCAATATATGGAGGATAAGGAATAACATGCTCTTGAAGAATGTCCTCAATGTACCGTTTAGTATTCAGGACTCCGTTATCCACAAAAACCAACTCTGTTTTGGCTTCTACACTGATACCAGCCGACACCACGGGGAAACTTCCCTGAAAGTCATCATCGATGAAAAGATGCAGTTCTCCAGTCCTCGTCCACACTCTTTCCCTGCCATCAGGCGATCTCAGACTGAACCTCGACTCATCCGTGAGTAGAACAGCTTTCTATTGCTCCTCAGTCCACTTCTGGTGTTCACGAGCAAAGACAAGACGTGCTTGCCGATGTTGCTGGGTAAGCAAGGGACCTCTGGCTGGTCTTCTAGAGCTGAGCTGTGCTTCTTCAAATATTCTCACTGTTCTCATACTAACATTAACTCCTGATGCTCTTTGCAAGCGATTTTGAGCTCCTACGCCTGTTGTGTGACAATCAAGCAAAACTTGTAGCCGTAGAAATTGATCATCTCTGGGAAATCTGATCCTGGTCTTCTGCAGTAGACACCAAGTTCCCTGAACCTTCGGTATGTCCTTTGTATAGTAGAGACATTGACTCTTAACACCTGGACAACATAACGCATACTCCGTTCATCTTCCAACAAGGCAACTGCTTTAGAAGCCTTTTCTCTACTTAAAGGAAGGCATCTTTACCTCATAAAGTTATGTGTTAAGCTGATTGAAATACCGCAACAATATAATAAAGCTGATATAACAACAGCGCCATTAGAAGTTTCAATACGTAGGTGTAATAATGTGATTAAATTGCATTCATGTTCATACTCATAGAATAAAGGAAATTATAGATTCTATTTGATATCTGAATACGTAAGAGTGACTGCAAAATGTTTGTATTTAATGTTCAAAAATGAATGGAATCATAACAATTCATATATAATAATGCATAAAATTAAACATTTGTAAAAAGATTTGAGTACTGTGTGTGTTCCTTTTCTCATTGTAGTTTTGAAAAATTTAGAGGTTTGTCATTAAAATTGCGTACGCTTATGTCAAACGAGGCTCCAAAAGGACTGCACTACTTTTGTTGTATTTCTTCTCTGGCATGCAGATTTTCTTCCAGGTCATAACACTCTTCTTAAAGATTATTGCTTATATAATTTTATTTACTGAGAAGAACTGGAACAGCCTTTCATTGCAGCAATGCGGATGAACTTGAAAAACGTGTGTCGTTCTTGCGCATGTTAGTTTAGTTCCTGACTAATACGCCACAACAGCGAAAAAATAGCTAGTGTGACTGAATAGATGTCACGTTGTTGAAGCGTGCGCGTGAACTTGCCAATGAATTATTGTTATTATTGTTATTATTATTATTATTATTATTATTATTATTATTATTATTATTATTATTATTATTATTATTATTATTATTAAGCAGTGCAGTGAAGGGAGAGGTCCCAATAATTTTATTCCCGAAACGGGGATCGTGCGTGCAAGAAGTTTGGAAACCGCTGCGCTAGCCTCTCCCTTCATATCAGAATGGTACGCCAAGTAGATCTGGTTTGCCATTGGTTCAAGCTGATAGAATGTTCACTAAACTAATGTAGGGTGACGTACTCATATCTCTTTTCTCGACACACAGAAAGAAATCCCAGCGGGATAGATTGCACACAGGTTTCGACTCTTTCTAAATTGCTAGGCCCGGGGCCTTCTTCATCACATACACCCAGCGACCTAGATAGAATGCAATTTTGTAACGTTTTATGTAGAGTTCTTGGTTATATTTGCTTAAGGTTCCCTTTGTTATAATTTTTGGTCAGCAGGGAAAGTGCATTTGTAAGTTAAGATATCCAAGTTCAATTGCAACTAAGAGACATTATTTAAATCTTTTGATAATTATTAAAGCAGTATATTCTACAATATACTTTTATCCTAAAGTTTATTTGCCAAAATTTGATTATTACATGCTAAGCATGGCAAAGATTTAAAAATTTAAAGATTTCAATATTTATGGTTTCTAAGCTTCAAGTTTAACATTTCAAAAACTGTTTTAATTTATGTATTGCTAAAATATGTGTACAGAATTTGCATGTTTAAAAGTAATTTCTGTTATTCAAAATTGAAATCTACATTTCTTATGCTTTATATATTTATTGTTTTGTTCAGTAAATTTTACAACTTTACCAGCCTTTAATTCTTTTTCTTCTCCCTTATTGCAAAGTTACATGGAAGAGGTATATCGATATAAAGGGAGACAATAGCATTGAATTCTTTGTTCATCAAGTGCCATTAGTATTCAATTAGCGTTAAGTGATTCAGACAGATTCATGTGGGTTGCAGATTTCATTAAGGTTTGTGAACTAAACGCGTTAATATAAAAGTTGTTTTTCTTACAAGTTTTGTATTATAATGATGTGGCTAAAAGACAGTAGAAGTAGGTCGGCATTAAAAATATAATAATAATAATAATATATATAATAATAATAATAATAATAACAATAAATAGTTCAAATTTAAATGTGAAGTTTCAAATTCTTATATTGCCTACGAATTTTTGCTCGAAAATGTTTATTTTAGTTATAAATGTCTAGAACTATATCGGGATTAAAATTACTTTTAACATCACGGAGGGGAAAGGCGAGTGAGAGAATATACTTCTCCGTCGTTAAGCGTTGTTGACCAATCTCGAGCATGCTGTTGCCATAGCAACGTTCGCTGTTGCCATATTAGCCGTACATCGGTAAACTAAAGTGTTATTGTTAAAGTATGTAGTAACCGTTTATTGCATGCATCAACTGAGTGGTGCTTATTTCATACGACAAAGAAGCAAATGGTCACTTAGAAGGACGTTCTTTCTAAAAACAGTGATCGTATTTAACTGCAG
Source organism: Metallyticus violacea (assembly GCA_030762175.1). NCBI lineage: Eukaryota > Metazoa > Arthropoda > Insecta > Mantodea > Metallyticidae > Metallyticus > Metallyticus violacea. The sequence goes on along the minus strand of CM060835.1, from coordinate 4,050,998 downwards.
AATATTCGGTAAGGTTGAGAAGTGAACATAATTTTACCATGTACCAAATGGCGAGGGGGGGGGGGTAACGGTTCCGCCTTCTCACCCTTCGGACAAGTCGCATGGTGCGGCAACAATGTTCTTCCGCCCCTCAGAAACGTCAACTGAAGTAATTTTAATTCTAGTTCAGCTCAAACATTGTAATGCATTATTCAGCGCTATTGAGCATTTCCCCTTCATCTCTCAACGTTTTAAAAATTACAAAAATTTGGACCGTGTCTTTCTCTCTGAAAACCAAAATTTTTGACACACGCATTCATCAACTGGGGTACATTTAATAACTGTTTACTCTGTCGCTAGTTCTTCATGCGAGTGTGAATTGGGTTATATATAAATATTCTCGCCATTGGCTGACTTGAAACGGACACTTTGGGCAAATTAATATGGATTTTAGTTTCAGCCCCACCGCCGGTGCTGTACAGATGTAATGGTCATTAGCATTGCATGCGTAAAAGGCTAATGAAAAAATGTTTGAATCATTTATAACGCCGCTTGCTTTGGCCGCAATGCTTTATGTGCATGCAGACTGATCAGGCACTGGACCGGCAAGTAACCAATGGAGAAACGTGCTGGTTACGAACGTCGGAGGGAAAGCTAGTTACGTTCAATCTGCTAAGTAAAGATATCGCTATTAACAGATAGTGCATGAAGCTGAATGTGGTGTCGTAAATTTGAATTATTTCTTTAACACTGAAAGCTGCTTTGTAAAGGAGGGTTCTGTTGTACACATGTCTAGGTTAATTTCGCTTATCTGCCCTGTTTCACATGTGTACCTTGTTCCCACATTCAAGTTCTGGAACCTGCACATTTAGCTCCAGTTTTCTGTCATCAAAATGGAGTGGTCATCGACATTAACATGTAAATTAATTGTGAAATTGGGACAAGAAAGATGGTGTATGTTAACTGTAGGAGTCGAAATAAAGTCAAGGAGTATATTCATCAAATGACCGCTGTTTTGTGAACAGAAATGCATGGTTTCACTTGAGATCAAACGGAAACTTTTATAAATTGTTATATCTTTTACTGTTACAGCATATAAGGGCAAATGTTTTTGTGAAATATCTTTCTGGCACTTTTCAAGTAAAATTTGCCACCCTAACCGTATTTTATAAAAGTTTTATTTTATAAAGCTATAGCCATAAAATATAAAACTAAAAAATAGATCAATTTAAATCTCATATCAATTTTGTTATGCACATTTGAACGACCTCTTCACAAAGACAATGAAAAATAAAACTGTGGATAAACTATAAATTGTTTAGGCAATAAATTATAGTTTTCAGATTTGTGCACTAAGAAAAAATAAATACGTACTCATTAAGTGGAGTATTATCGCCACGTTTTCGTGTATCCAATATGTAACGGTGGTGTGGAATTAGTTGCCAAGTTTTTCTCAGGCTCTTTTATTATTATTATTATTATTATTATTATTATTATTAGGTGTATTTAATGGCGCTTTTTAACATCTCACGTCATCAGCGTCCCATTCAATTCAGGCGTGAAACGTCCGATAAATTTTGCTCGAAGCCTCTTCATTTAGGTTTGAAGTTCTTTTATGTGCTGTAAACGACACGAGACCCACGTTCTTGCTTATCTTTTTGCTCCAAATTTGAACCCACGATCTTGGGCAGAGCCTTTGATAACAAGCGACAAGAGATTCTCTGTCTGACCGTAGCAACCTAGAACTAACAGCAGGTACAGTTGCAGGAATATTGAGCCTGCCCTTCTTGCATCAGACAAGTGCACTCTCAAGTCAAAGCAAAACATCTGACTTCTCACTCAATCCCTTTTTTTTAATAGTGTTTAACGCCCGTTTTAGCTACTGAGACATCACAGACGGTGGCCACGATACATAAAATGAAATTATAAATTGGAAAATGAGTTGGAGAAGGAATTAAGAGTTCCAGGCCTAAGTTTAGGGTACTTTTCCGGAATTTGCTATTTATGAATACCGAGGAAAACCTGGAAAAACGCAGGGTGTCCTGGCGGGAATCGAACCACAGACCACGACTTCAGCCAACCTTGGCGGTCGCCCAGTCCTGTGGACACAGCTAACAAGACCGCCATATTTCAAATATAATTTAAAGAAGATATTTTAATGGAGTTCTTGATCGAAGTCAAAATAATATTTACATTTCAGCCGATATTGTTGTTTTCAATCTTTTCCATGGGAAAATTAGTTAAATAGGAATTAATTTATGTCCTTGTGAAATTTAACTTTAAATATGACATTTTCAGAATGTGTATAATTACAGTGTGTAACATTAGTCTGTTCATGTTTATATGCTTGAAATTGTTGATTTTCATAAATATACGATAGATATATATCATTAAAACATGACAGGAAATAGACTTAAGTACCATCTTCACATAATAATATACATCTTAACCCTGTCTAAATGAAATGTTCTTTCATTCTGAAGATTCCGTGTTGCTCGATTTCATCTTAAGAGAAAATTACAGATAAATGAAGATAATGCACTAAACAGCTTCTTGTCAGGGTTTGTGTGTCCTATTGCGATGTTTCGGTCTACTTTCAATATAAGGAGTAAATTTGTTAAATGTCCTCCTTCTCATATGCAGCGACTATCCCTTTTCCAAACACATCAACATTTTCTTGAAGATCGCAGTTTCCAGTAGCCAAACAGCATTTGAGGATGTTATCTAGAAGTTCATCCACTACTACTGGACAGAAATGTAGTGGTTAAGAATGTTGTTTTTGCATCCTGAAGTTTGTCATTAACAACCTAGTAGAACACCGTAAGCTTCGTTCTAATTCTGAAGTAAACAGTCAAAACATCTTTCGTTTTCTGTGTCGATGCTGTTACACCATGAGCTACCGTGCCGCGAATCGCCTCCACCTGTCTGTACCTGTAAGGTTGTCTCTGCAGATGTTGTATTGAAACCTTGCGAGTACTTGTGACATAAGGTAACCAGACTATTTCTCTCTGTAAGAAAGAAGTTTGTTGTGTTTTGTGAAAAGCTAAAGTTGTGAAATTAAACTTATAGAAAGTGATATTTTTCTTCTACTTTTCCATTCATGGATGGGCAGCAGTCTTGCTACCCTGCTAGTGGAGGCCGATCTTTCCTTTTGCACGGGAACGGCCATTTTCTTTGTTTTACCTTTCACTGTACGTCAAGTGGTATTACACAATCTGTCACACTGTATCCCAAATAATTAAAATTATCAACTTGTTAATTTATAACAGTTTTTCATCTTAAGTGGTGTTTTCTCCAAAATGTCACAGTTTTAGCGTCTGTTGTGTTAATTTTTATGTTGTATTGGACAATGGGTTCATTTAATTTATTGGCAGCATTCGCAGTTGGTCTTCTCGTTGAAAGCGTTTAGTTAGTAGTGATGGACTTTTTATTGTGAAAAGTTTACAATTACACAATAATTATAATTGCTGCATGGGCCTTATCACCGTTTCACGCCCTAAATTGACTACCAAATGCTAAAGAGCGTCTGTAAATAAGTCAAATAAATAACAAACGTAGAACCCTTAACCCTGAGGTCACCGTTTACCCCCAAACTCCCCTCTCTTCTCTATAGACTTCTTTGTCGCGTCTACGAAAGAAATGTTCCCGATTTGTGTAAGAATCTTGTCATGCATCAAGGCATGTTGATGGAATTCAGAAGTTGTGGTGGTAAATGGTCATATCTTAAAAGCTGTTGTTTCCCTGCATTCTGCCAGGTATGGCTTTCTTTACCCAGAAACATTTTAACTGTTTGATTTCCTTTCCAAGCGTCTAATGCGAGCCCATTCATTTCTTCCCCTCAGAACTCTGAGTAGTTCGCGCACCTGACCTATTGCGTTGCACTTGGCATTGCCGGAAAGTGCAGGAGACAAGGGACATTCCTTGCTTGTTTGTATTTACACGAATATTCTTCCTTTTCAATGGCAATGTTAGTCCTAAAGTAAAGACGTTTAATATATCGTATCAAATGTTACGGAATAACTTTATTTGTTCCACATCTTAGTTCGTAACAGTCTTTCCTTCTTCTCTATCAGTTGTTTCTGTGAACGACCTTTTCCAAACCCACGCCGTTCTTTGCATAATGGGAAGTGACTAATTGCCAGTGTAATGATCTTTTGCATGCTGCACATAATGTAATTGTTACTGCCTTAGCTGCTGCTTTGATAGACGTACATTAATCTTATTTAGAATCTTGTCATCTTTACTACGTCATTGCCTGATGTTTCTTATTCTTTTAATGTCTAAATGCGTTTTGTAATTCTTGCACTACAATATTATCAATTGTTGTTCTTGTGTCTATTTCTTCAATATTTGTCCGTGTTAATGTTTATTTAATAACGAAATAGGTTGTCGAAAATTCTAGAAAAGTATAAAATTTAGTTCAGTATAAAAGGGCGGATTGTCCCCATTTACATAATATAAGCCCTAACCTGTCCTTTATTGAAGTAAATAAAAATGTCATATTGCATTACTGAGCGAGTCACCAGATTGTTTGTCTTTAGGGTTCTATCTGCAGTTTGCGACAGCAGATTGATAAGTCTGTTAAATTTCAACGAAATGGCGGGAAATTTGCTAAGCGCTATGGCAGTTGGTAAGCGTGATTCTTGGAATGGCTGTTTAAATTTTCAAACAGATGCAACGCGCAGTTCTTTGTTGGCAGTCATCCTAAGTGATCGGTGTAACACTTTGGTAGAAATGGACAAAGGCGATAACGTGTATACTGATAAAACATTTTTATTTAAAAAAGTTGGCTGCGGCCCAGATACAAACTGAGCTGTAGGAAGTTCATGGAGACTGTGCTCCAGTGCTCAAGACCATTTATGACTAGATAAAAGAATTTAAACGTGGCCTGCGAGCACTGCAGATGCTGCACGTTCCGGACACCTGATTGAAGTTTCTTCTGAAAAAATGTTCTATACAATTCATGGTATCGTGATAGAAGACCGTCGCATGAACATTCGTGAGATTGCTGAGATGGTAGATATCTCTCATGAACGGTGCATAATATCCAGCGTGAAGTTCTGTATATGAAGAAGCCGAGTGTGCGATGGGTGCCGCGTTTGTTGATTCCAGACCAAAAACACTCGAAAAAGGATTTCAAAATCGTGTTTGGAAAACTTGCAGCATAATTCGAATACTTCTGGCGTCATTTTTTGACTGTAGATGAAATTTGGAAGCATCACTGCACCCTGGAGATAAAACGGCAGTCAAAACAGTGGGCGGGCGAAGATGAAAGTGCACCGAAAAAGCTAAAACTTTTTTGTCGGCAGGAAATGTTGTTGGTAACTTTTTTCATAACTGACGGTGTATCATGTGACTATTTGGAAAATGGTAAATGTTCACTAACCACCTGTTTCTCAGATCCGGCCCCTTTTTACTGTTTCCTCAACTCAATGTAGGGAAAACATTTTCCTCCAATAAAGAGGTTATCTGTGCTGTAAATAAATGCTATGCACAATTCGAAAGATTTTTTTTTTCTGAGAGGATAAAATTTTGGAATCTCGCTGGAATAAACTGAGCGTAAAGGAGATTTTCTTGAGAAATATTTTTTTTTGTTTTTATAATTATAAATTTTATAATTTTTTTATAAAAAAATATCAATCCACCCTCGTTGTTAATAAGATGAAGCATTTTATCAGCTAAAATATGCAAAAAAGATAACATACAATAGATATTTCGAAAACAATAAGAGTTTTTAAAATGTGCAATAGATATTATAATTATTGTTGCACATTTGCAAATTACTGATGTCTATATATCTTTGCGGAAGCGTATCTTTGGAATTGTGTTATCGAGTTAATGTTCCCTGGGTATGAGGGTGGGGGAACTTTTCCGCATTTTGCCTCATCTCGCAGCTTCTGACATACAAAAACACGTAGTCTTCCTTCATGGTTCTTTAAACCCTTCGCTTGCCCCAACTCGTATCAAAACTACTGCAGTTTTAACGGGATGACATCTCAAAGTACGACGGAAGAAATAAACCCGGCTTCGCAGTGAATGTGTGTCGAGGAACTTCCTGTGTGTCTTCCTTTGGCATAGGGCGATTTTTGACCTGTGAAAGGCGAGAAATCCTATAGTTGAGACATCACGCCACCATAGACGAGAACTATGCAATCTGAATTTTGTTTCCGTAAGCGAGTTGTAGTAAAAATTAAATTATATTTGTTCAGAGAATAATACATGTATGAAGGAGATATATGCCAACAAAAGCGTATAAATTTAATTTACTTCATCAATAGAAAGCAGAAACCAAGTTCTTATTCTCCCCATTGCTAGATGATCTACAAACATTGTGTATTGCAGTTTAGTAACCGACAGGATAAGCGGTTTTATAACAAGAAATGGAAAAACCAATTTTACATTGCGCAGTAGGAAAGCAGGCGTTTTAAGTGACGCTTTTAGTTTAAAGAGTTACTTGCGTAGTAGGAAGACAAAATAAATAAAAAAATATATTATAGGGACTAGGTACATTGTATCTGAAGATAAAGACGTAACGATAATAGTTAAGGTCTTAGAACCTCTTACACTCAATCAGGTTAAAGGAACGAATACGTGGGTTAAAGATAAGATAATCGTATATCATTGCATAGCGTCTTTGACTGCTTTAAACATTTTGTTTCAGATTTTTTTAATTGTGTTTTACGCCCGTTTTAACCAATGAGGCATCACAGGCGGTGGACATGATATGAAATGTAAATTGGAAAGATTTTTTTTATTTTTATAGTAGCTCCCCGGAATTTCCCATTTACGAGGACTGAGGAAACCCTGGAGAGAACCTCAGTCAGGGAGGACGGTCCTAACGGAAACTGACTCCCAGACCTCCCGCTCACGAGTCCGCGCCTCAAGCCACGTTGCGGTTTTACTTCAGATACAGAAGGTAATCCAACTTAGCGGTAGTTTTTTGAAGTCTGGGTCGCGATGTGGGCGTGCATTATCGTGTTTTAGCAGCACTTCTCGCAAAGTAAATGTCCTCGGAGTACACGACGCCTTCCTTCTTTATCACACCAGGGTGGATGGGCAGGTACTTTTGCATGGGGTGTTACTAGGACTCAGCCATCCGATTATTACGTTTTTATGTTGGCATTTTTCGTCACCAGGATAGGAATGGTCGATGTTGTTTACGAGCCTAACCGTGACGAGCAAGCAGAAATGTACATATGGCCATCCGCTGATTTTTGTTGTTTTCCGTTAAAGCTTGCTGTACACATACACCGGATTTTTTAACCTCGCCCTCGATTGTTGTGTGCTATTGTTATGTAGCTAAGGTTTTATGGCGCCATTCTGGTGTATTATTGCATTTACATAAAATGAAGTACAAACAGCGAATCTTGTTCGTGTTTATGTATTGTACACCTTATGTAGTATCTCTGAGTGTTGCATTTTATGTTAAAATATGATCATTTTTATTTTATCTACCTTCTGATGTGTAATACGTAGTATAAAACAAGTGAATACATAAAATTATTGACAGCGTTTTTCTGTGGGTCTCGAAGTAAGGACTCCACGTGTTGGTTGCCAAATTTGGAGTGGTTGTGGACCCGCAGTTGTCTTCTTCAGACTCAGACAACAGGAAGTAAGCTAGATAGGTGTTCTTTTTACAAAGAGGCGATTGTCGGTAAATGATTGACTCTGCTAGCTATGTACTTGTGAAGGACGCGAACTTCCGTCGCTGAAAACAATCAGTGGCACGTGGCAGCAAGACTTCGATAATGTACAGCAACTGCGCCGGACTGCTTGACAAGCGTGAAGCGACGAGAGAACATGACTGCGTGAATTCAGTGCTTGAGTGAGAATTCTGACTGCCACTGCTTCCACGGAATGCTTGAATGCGAATTGAAAACTGCGCTGCTTTAATGAGTTTCTGCTTGCCATTGCTTGAACTGAATGCTTGAACGCGTGAAAATTGGGCGATTTCATCGCCTTAAATTTCATCCCTTAGCGTAGCTCGTCACGTGCTTACTCTAGACCCCACGGGGTTTACACATGTAAGCGCAGAAGCATCCCCAGGTTCAAAAATCTGAACTATTCTCTGCTGATTGGCTGACTACCGTCATATGATTCAGTGACTGCACGAAACTCCAACCGTTCAACTGACACAAACGTGAAAACTCTGACTCGGGCGTAAGGAGATACCTATTAGTAACTTAGACTCCCCAAGTGTTCCCAAGTAAAACCTAAAAACGCTACTTTGGCATTCATTTTCCGATTCACATATAAAATTGTAGTTTGTCTCCGCTATTTAAACTTAAGTAACACATCAGAAATTACTAAAGATTTCACTGCTTATTTATATAATTAAATAGAGCCCTCTGGTTTCCCGCTGAAAATAATAACATTAATGTTATACATATAAATATTAAAATACCCTCGGGGCGTCGATTATAAGTTCTGTTACATTGTGTATATCAGTGTGTTTTCATACTCAGAATGATACATACTCAACACATTTTTCTAATTAAACTCATATGGAGGTTGGGCTGCACCAACTCTTTATGTCACGAACGGTCACAGCTTCAAAGGGCAGTTAATTGTTACCATTTTGTGTATAGGAAAGTGTCTATCATCTAAATTAACCAATTTGCATGTCTATATATTACAACTTAAGTTAGGCCTGCATATTATTTTCAGGAGCAGATTCAAATGATGTAAAGATTAAAATCCCCTATTTGAGTATCGCCAATAAATTAATCAATAAAAGACAAAGTGCAAGGAATCTGTTAAAGCCTGAAGATATATGGCATATACCTTTACACAATATATAAATGTTAAAAAACACATACATCATTAAGGCGAAGGGCTTAGACTAATTAAGTTGCGTACAGTATGTGTAACTTATCCAGGCCATTACATATGTCGATAAAGTTTAATAAAAAAATGAGCTAACTCGGGTAGCTGCATAAAGGCCGCAGTTAATTTCTACAAGTAATATCCTTTTCGTTAGGTTGGTATAGTAACATTCTTGATTTACTTTTATCTCGGCTGCCGCGCGACTCGCCATTTCACACTTCACGCCTATCGTTACATGGTGCCGCTTGCTCCAACTTAACTCACGTTGAATACATTAATCCTTCGTCTTCGGTCGCCGATTACTTTATTGGAATGTATCTTGTAGTTTAGGAATTACAGAAGCAACAAAAATTACCTGAAAATGTGTCGGTCTTTTTGGCGTAGCAGTGGGAATTGGATTGAGTTATAGACAAAAATGTAGCACGATAGGTGCCGTTTGTTGACTATGGCACCAAGAGGCATCTCGCCGCAGTGTTTGGCCGGACTTTTGCGTCAATTGGAGAGCGAGTGTGATTAAATATGAATCCATACACGGGTGTCAAATTAGTCAAACATTTTAGAAGATGAATTAATAGTTAAATCTATTAGCTTTCTTTCTTCTGCGTACTTAGCCACTGGCGATTTCTTACTGTACATGAACTTTAAAAATGATAAGAACTTTTGTCGAATGAGGGTGTCAATGTTTCAGGATTTGGGGTTTACGTTTGTGTAATTTTCAGTAAAGAGAAATGCTTAATATAAACCAACTCATACTAAAGTGTTCCACGTTTTTTTTTTGTTACAGGTGAGAATACTGAGAAATCAAAGAGTACAATAATTGTAAGTACCTAATACAACATAGTACGAAGCATGCGTAAATGAGTTGGATGTTCAATAAAGAATAATCGTACTTTTTACAAGTATAATTACTCGTGCTAAATTTAAACATTACATTATTTTGTTCATACAAACACCACAAAAAAAAAAAAAAATAGGGAAAGAAAAGAAAAGTGGTTGCTGGGAAAGTTATGGGCATTTCATTTTTCGATATTCAGAAAATACCAGCATCTCCTGCTTATACACACAAAACTGTATCCCGGCAATACTACAGAGATGTCCTGACAACAACTCTCTAAGATCAGTTTTTCCTGCAACAAGTTGGATATGGCACCGCGATAATGCATGACCGCACATCGCAAATGTTGTTGCTGAATATCTCACAAAAATCAAAGTGAATTGTGTTCCTCATTCTCCCTATAGTTCAAATTTAGCCTCATGTGACTTACTCTTTTTCCCCAAATTGAAAAAACACTTTCCCCAGCAGCATTTTGCTCAACAGAGGCAGTGCTTTATTCAGCGTTATCTTTGAAGACCGGCAGAAACGCTCCGACTGGTGTATTGTATTCAACAGGAACTTCTTTGGGAAAGATCATAAAAAATAGTGATGATGATGATGATGATGATGATGATGATGATGAATAAAGGTATGTTGTCCAAAAATAAAAATAATTACAATCATTCTTTATTGAACAGCCGTCGTATTTGGTGAATTTAAAATAATTTACTTTTTGTTGCACTCGCGTTCAATTGAAAGGTTCATCGTCATGCAATCTGATCTTGTTTGATACGTTTCATCTGCCAGTGCGCAGTTCACAAGAAACATCATTCTAATCGTGTCTTTATCAGGGTTTATGTTACTTCCGTCGTTAAAAGTGACGAAAACAGATTGGAGAGAAGCAGTTTATTGGAAAACGATCTCAACAGGGTGTAATATATTTTCCGATAATAAGCCACAGTGTGTGCATATGGCGTCAATACCAATTGCTGTGTCTCTCTGCCTCCTGGGATGTACCAGGCTGACATCCCTAGGGAAAACAAGACATCCCTGTGGTACTACCCATAACGCAGCCCTATTTGTTTTGCAGTCCCTTTTTCAAATAAACTTTCCATTAGTTTCCACACTTTTTTTAATTTATCCTTTAATTTTTTCACTTTTGTTTAGTCCCTGACGGCTTTAGTAAAACATTTGTCTTGTAATTGAATGAAAGTTTATAGAAGAGTAATACAGATGCAATAGTATCGGAGAATTAAGGTAGATTATTTACATGACGTGATAATGCAATATCGACATGCTACCGAAAACGTTGACCTTTCCAATTTAATACAACAGTATAGAATTAACTAACTAAATCTGTCATTATTAAAGTCATAAATTTAAAGAATTTCCACTTGATACAATGTGTTTATTTTTCTAAATAGATTATTGAGAAAGGCATTTAATACATCACTATAGATGTTCACAACTTTTCACCAAAAATTGGTAAAACTTCTTCCGTCTAATACTGTTTATTTGTGTGACTGGGTTATAGAATATTAGGATTTAATTTTGATAGTATAATTTTAAAGAAATTGCGTTTTTTTAAAAACTTTACCGCCCACGTGGTGTTTTACTTTTTGGCTACTAAGCATGCCTCAGCCGACTTTGTCCATAACATGAACTTCGCTACCTGTATATAATTTTATCTTTTAGAAGATGCTAGAATAGTTGCCCTCTCTCGGCTAACCACTGTTTCTTATTTCATCGATAAAATTTTGCTTTACATTTCGAAACCACAATTTTTCTTTCGTTTTGTTTTATTTGTTGTCTTTTTATTTGTTTATGGACACTCTTTAACATCTCAGGTCATCAACGTTCCATTCAATTCAGGGCGTGAAACGGCCGACAAATTTTGCTCAGAGGCCTCTTCTTTCAAGCTTGAGGTTCTTTATCGTACCGTAAATGTACTACACGGGACCCACGGCTTTACTTCCCTTCCGAAGGAGTTTTAAGCCCGAAAAAATAAATCACTGATCTAGAATAAAAAGTGTAACCATATTCAGGAATGAATGCATACTGCCGTGAGTAAGGCAGGAAATAGGAAATATGAAAGCTACAGTCCTAAAACTAGAAGTCGAGACGTAAAATATTTTCAAAACGGACACCTTTTATAACTAAACTCCTCTATATGTACAATTTTCAAATACTATTTTATACACCTAGCTGTGTGTAGGACATAAATAGAAAATGAAGAAGAAATTAATTTCTCTTTTAAGGGAAACCTTAAAATGGCCTACAGAAGTAGATGAGCGAAATTAGAGGTTTCCTGCTTGGAGGAAGTCGGGGTAGCTCAGTTGATAGTATCCGTGGTTCGAATCCCAGTCGTGACCCGAGTTTTTCAAGACTGATTATTCATCTCGGATATTTATATCTTGTTTTTGTGTTAGCTTGACTTTGTAAGCTATGAGTGTTTGATACCAGTATAGATTCTGATTTGGCATTTTACTGACATGTTTATTAAATTAGTCATAGCTTGTTATAAATGTGAACAATTTTTATCCTGGTATGCTTAAAAAAAATAAACATTTACATGCCGTCAGTATAAATGAGGAAGTAAACAATCAAACATATCAGAATTGTAAAATATGTTTAAATTTAAGGATGGATAAAAATAAAGTAGCTTATAAATTTTCAAGTAGTTCACGCGAAAGGTAGAGTTATAGTCAAGAAGTTGAATATTTTGTGAAATGCGTTAGACGCTTATTCAGAACGATCCACCGTATACTGGGATAAGCCAGTCGTCAAGAACATTTAATGCATGTGCAGGTATCAACTTATATTTAGCTTGTGAGAAACTTTTCGAGTTCGTGTGTTACACGGTGCTTTCAAAAAGTGTTGCAATTGTCACCCTGAAGTTCAAGCTAAAGACTGAATTCGAAAACTTATCTTCACAACCCTTCAAAGTACTCTCCATCGCTCTCCACACTCAGCTGTAGACGTGCAACCACTTGTCAAAAGCACTACGGTAGTCGGACTGAGATATGTCAACAAAACTGCATTTATAGCTTGAGCAAGGTCCTGCACTCGTTTAAAAGTTTTCCAGCAATGCAAGATTTCATTCGAAGAAGCAACCAGTAGTCGCAAGGTGCAAGATCAGGACTGTAGGGTGGATGATGCAGCAACTGTACTTTGACGACTTGCAGTTTCCTCAAATTTGCAGCTGTTCTGTGAGGAGACGCATTGTCATGCAAAAGTAACAGCCTTGAAATATCTGTCTTTGGATGCCGCCGCCTCAGCTCTTTAAATAAAAGATCCAAAATATAAGTGCTATAGTATTCTCCTTTCATTGTCATTCCTTCTGGCATACAGTCAACACTAATGGTCCTTTATAGTTGAAGAAACGGCGAACATTCGCTTCCGAGAACGAAAATCTTGTCGAAGAACAACTTTTGTTGGTCTTGGGTTATTCTCATTTACCCACAAGTAGTTCTGAGCTTTGTTTGGGGGGTATAGTAATAAAACCATCTTTCATCACAGTACATATACGTGTCAAATGTTTAGGACCATTTGGTGAAAACTTGCTCAGCATTTTCCTTGCACATTCCTTTCTCCTCTTCTTCTCTTCATTGATTAGGGAAAGTGGAACCCCTTTTGCACAGATTTTTCGCAGCTTTAAATGTTCATGGAGTATACTGTCAATGCTGCCAACACTAATACCCACTTCCATACTTAGTATTTCAAGAGTAATATGTCAATTTTCCTCTACTTAGTTCCTCGTTTTTTGAATTGTTCTATCGTTCACAGCTTCCCGAAGCCGGCCAGAGCGAGGGTTGTCTTTCAAAGTCTCTCTCCCTTGTTCAAATGATCGAACACTTCTTGCAATGAACACACTTGATCACCATGAACAGCTACCACGTCCTTCAGATTTTTTATCCGCTCTTTCACCGTGTGAGAATGTAGGATTTAATTTGCTTCAGTAATATTCATCAGTTATTGAAACAAGTCTATGTACTATATTTTGATGGCTTGTTTCTACCTGCGTAATTTACATTTTTGTCCAACAGTGAATATTTTGAATACCCTTTGTGATTTTTTTCTTCTTATTTATGCCAGTACATAAGAATGCGGTTTTATGTACGATACATATGAAAAAAAAAATAATTTTTGCAAAGAAGTATAAGGCGATTCGCAATAACTTATTTTATCAAAGTGTTCTGTTAGAGAATCTGTTCGTCAAGTTGTTAAAAAGTTACGAGAGACAGCACCTCTCGTGTTACCGAGATGCCGGCAATGTATTACCACTGAGTGGCATCATTTTCAATGTTTCTTATAACAGAAGCTAGTGATTATTATTATCAGTTTTGAATGCAGTAAAATATTAATTCTAAATTAAAAATACTAAGGGTAAACTACCCGACTCTATCTCCCTTTGCGGAGTCTCACTTGTACAATAATCCTAAATTCAAATACCCTTAGTGTATTTGTGACGCCAAAAATGCTGGAAATAGTCTTTAAAGCATAAAATCACTGAAATGGAACAATTTCTTACTGTCTATAAGTGACTTAGGGAATTAGGTTATGTTGAATAAATAAACTGTTCGATTTGAGTATATAGAAACGTTACACTTAACTTCAAGCAGAAATAGCAATTTGTGCTCACTTTGGCATATTGCAGGTTAACTCCAGCTTGTGTTTCGGAAGAGCAGGACTATTTGCATTTGTTCTATATAAGCAAGCGTGGGAAGACATTAAAAAGTTCTGGTCTTCATAGGAATATTGCCTCTGGCAGCGATAATGCCACGTCTCTGGTTTTCTTTTCTCTTCTTCCTCCACCGGAAGTTTTCTTATTCAGAGGCGCGAGAAAGACTATATGACTTGTTCAGTTGCCCTCTGGCAAAGTTATCATTTGTCACGAGAGCTCGCTTCCACTGTTACATAAACATGCGGCGCCTTATCTTGAAGGAGGTTGTCATGAAGTTTTCCGAATCATCTTCGTTGGTTAGGGTGTAGGTCGCATCAGCAACAAGTCTGGGACTTGCTATGACAGTTTTAGCAAATTGAATGACATCAGGAGGATATGAAATAATTCAAATGGAAGATAAAAGGTTTGAAGGATGTTTTTATTGGGAATATATGGATGACCAGAACGTGTAGGTTCTTCACGTGCAAACGAACTTTCGCATCAGTAGCAAACTGTAACATCCTCATAAATTATTTACGACAAGGGATCTCAACCTTTTCCAGTGACATTCAACGCAGGTTGTTAGATGGACCAGTAAGGTGGTTTTACGAAGTAAATGCGTGATTTTGTGGTGCAAGGATCAATTTAAGCATTACTCTACATTTATAATAACAATAGTGGCTTATTTAGTTATTTTTATGTAGAATTTAGAATTACATGTTTATTGGGGGTAACGGTGCTCAATCTATTCCTATTTAATGAATTGTTCTCTGAAAAGTTTTAACATTGTTAAGGTTAAAATATAGTGAATGAATTCATAAACACTTCGACAAACACGTATTCCTGATACTCAGACTTAAAACAGTAAAAACTGTTAACTTTAACTAATTCCTGACTCACCCTTTTGTTTCAGTGCGAAGGTTGAGTGCGCTTGTTTTACAAAACACAGTTCTTTAATGTTTGGTTTCATTTGATAAGTCTTAAATCAGAATCAACATTCAACCTATTTCTGTGCCTTTTATATAAATTAGAGAAGAAATTTCACATTCAAAAAGGTAAGTAATCACATTACAGGTTTTTCTGAGATCATTCGATATTTGTTTTATCAGGCCAGTCAGAAGTCTGTTAGGTTCATATTCTCCATCATATACCTGAGACTTCCGTCTTTCTCGGCAGGAGTTGGGGTTTCTGGTAAGGTGTCAGCAATAGAAAACGGATCTTTAATTCATAATTCTGAATGCAGGTTTTAGGAAAGTATACATTGAAATCTGGGATGAGACTCCCAAGGTGTTCCTTAATATTCACCTTCACAATGAAGAGGAATTTCATTTTCTGTTAAGAAAGCTCCAAAAGTGCAAAGGGAGACGTGTTTACAACATGATTACGTTATCATGAAGCGTAGTTTTTTCTTAAGAGTCGCAATTTTATCCTGTACTAACAACATGAGAGAAGTGCACCCTGCATACTCTTGTTCAGCTGGTTGAGGCGGTCAACCGGGCCAGTCACAGCTCATCAGTGAAACAATTGAAGTCTGAGGACAGTTGCAGAGAGAAACTTTTACTTCTGAACGAAGTTTAAACACACAGCTTTATACCTTTCCCGTCTACAACCATCAAACTGTAAAACAGAAACACTTCACAGCACAAAATAGAAAATAATCGTGAATTAATAGCTTTGGACTTAATGAGGCTGACAGCTTCCACACTTTCATTTAAAACTTTAGAGCAACAGGCCTCACGACGAATGCTACAATGTACAAATTTTGCTTCTGAGGCTATTTCTTTAAACTTTGCGACAATGCCACTGTGTTTCCCAGTTCCGTCAGAATACATTTACCCCATTCTAATCATTAATTTTTATTAATTGTTCTATTTATGAACATATTTAATCGAGTAGGTGGTGATTCACAAAACAAGAATTCTTCCTTCTGTTTCCCCATCTATAATGTGCAAGTAAGAAGGTGGACCGTATTCGTGTCAGTAATTTTATCCACTGGGAAAATGTTGGTTAGCGCGGATGTTTTTAACTGCTGCTTAACATTTGTAGACAAATCTAAAACTCTTCGGGATATCATTGAATAATGAAATCACTTCAAGAAGTTTTCTGCCTTGTTGCCAACATTATTTTAACCATATCTATAGCTGCTGGTAATATTAATGACCGTTGGATTGTCCGAGGCTTTCCCGCCTTAGCTGCTCTTAAACTGACTTCATAAGATGCCTCCAGAACCTTTGTGTTAGATCGTGCAATGAGATTATTTGTTTTTTTCTTTGATGACAAATCTGATAGTTTTTTCCTCAGGATATTTCTACTGTTTGTGTTTCAAACCACCATGGTTGGTGTCAAAATGAAATGGCGCTTCAAAAGTAAAGGTTTCATTGAATGATTTGAAAGTGTTTCATAACAAATCACACACTGCCGTATTGCGACAATTTCCTCTCCATCTCCAATATATTTTAAACCATATGATAAACACCTTGTATTGCACTGACGTATTATGCTGATGACCTGAGATGTCAAAGAGCGTCCGTAATAAACAAAACGAAAACAAAACAAAACACAATCTTGTGCATTGTTTGTGTGGGGCTTTGAGTTGCTTTCTAGTATAATTGTTGAATGCTTAGCATTAGAAGTAGTGGCTTCTGAAAGAGTAGAATTGTTTACCCCGCTTATACTCATTTCTCCCTTTGAGTTGTTCGAGCGGAGTCCTTTCTCGTCTACTTTTTCTGCATTTGCCACAAACTATACATAAATTTGAAATTTAGAACATAAAATTTCTCATTCAACAACAATAATGTCACTCCACTGTATCGCCACGGGTGGCCGAGGTCATTAAGGCACGGACTCGTAAATGGGAGGTCTGGAATTCGATTCCCAGCAGGACCGTCCTTCCTGACACGTTTTTTCCAGATTTTTCCTCGGTCTTCATAAATGGCAAATGCCGGGAAGGTATTCTAAAACATAGGGCTGGAGGGATTCCTTCATTAAAAAATATCCTTTCCCAATTTGTCATTTCATCTCATGTATCATCAGTGTCTACCGCCTGTGATGCCTCAGTAGTAAAAACGGGCGTTAAACACCATTAAACAAAAAAAATTAGCTCCACTGCTTTCTTAACTATAATTGCATCTCGCAGCGAAACAAACGACAAAATATGTTCAATTGTTCTCTGTTGAAAAATATTCAAGTTGCACTTTATCATTGTCCAAGCTTTATAATTAAACTTCCTTATCATTTTGTATAGTATCACATAAAACTTTTATGATAATGTAAAATTTATTGTTTCTAGTTATAGTAGGACAGTCAAATATTTGTTGTTTGTTAAAAAAATATTAATTTATTTCATTTGCTAAAATGTTTACGTACCGTTCGGCAGTAGCTCCAGTACCATAGGTTGTGAACCCGTGATTTAAGGTGAAAACACATTCCTTTTATTCAGTGGCATGTCGTAACTTTTTGTAAATGGTAGGTTTACATTTATGTTAAATGTATTACGAAAATGACACTGTAATGATAATATTAAATATTTTCATGTTAAAAATTATGACATCCTCATTGTCTACAAAGTATGGTTAATGAAATTAAATTACATGCAATATAAAAAACTTATGTGCCATTACTCACCCTTAAATTTGTGTACAGGGTGTAACATAAAAGTAGATCTTTATGAAACGACAGCATGACCAATTTTACTACTAAGATGCCAAGCTTTTTACTATGAACAAGAGCCGGGTCAGTTCACACGGCCCCAGCCCGAACAGGTGCGTATTGGCGTTGATCTAGAGGCTTCCGTTCTTTTGGAAATGTATCTACAGAATGTGTTGTTCTCAATGACAGACACTTGTCATGAACGACTCTGCAGTGGTCGCACCCATTATTGTAACGAGTGGCCGGTCATCCTGCCTGATTAAAGTGTGTGGCATTGTGAGACATTTCTGTCAACAATAAAGTAATGTTTACTTAAATGTATTAACATTTATAGTAGAAATCATGGCATTAGAAATAAAAGAGAACCTGTTCTTTATATGAGGCTAAGGAATGTCTACATTCTGACTGGTAGGAAGAAATTTAAAACAAATCACTTAAATCATCAAGAGTTCACTTGGTTTCGTCAAAAGTGAATATAAAAATAAATTAAATCGTCTGGTATTTTGAGATAAAATAATAATACAAAAACATATGTGTAATATGTTACAATGAGGATGCAATTGTATTGTTTAACAAGTTACAATGAACATGCTTTATTTGTACAAAAGTGACTTACTCAGTCTACTTGTCAGACAAACTCACTTGATGCACTTCTTGCAACTTCCGTGCTCCTCCCCACAGATGACATCGTCTACAAGCTCCTGGTGTTTTGCTATCCGGAGTTGCACCCCCAGAGCGCTATTCCTTATTTCAGCAGGAACCGCTTGGATTCTTCCTCGTCTTTCAACCGGTTTATCAATTTCCAGCTGATATCTTCTAGAAATGTACACCCGGTTATCTTTGCACCGCTGTTAGCTTTAATTATTTAGAAGATCAAAGAGAACTACCATGGGACATCAGCGAGTTTTTCTTCCTACGTTATTGTGACTGATCTAATAATTGTTTTATTGTAGTATGTGATAGTTTCAGCATTTGTCTTATCACCGGTGTTGTGGATTGTTTTGTCATCATGGTGCATTGTTGAGATTAGTATTGTGGACTTGTATTTTCTCTCACAACAGGACACTAATGTTCCAAATGTCAAGGAAGTGTGTACATTTCAAGATTTTGTTGGCAAGAATTCTTTGGGAATGTGACGCTTGTTTTGTGCTCCAATGATGCTTTAGCTAATGGTATACTGGAGAACAAATTTCTCCAGTGATATGTCTATCGCTCTCCAAAATAAGTTATGCCAGTCAAAGAACTAAATCAGCGGCTTGTCCTTACCTTATACCTCCATGTACCTACACAAGTACATGCTTCCTGCATCTTTATCGTGCCGTAAATGTACGACAAGGGACCCACGACTTTACTTCCCTTCCGAAGGAAGCTATACGTAGAATTTTTATGCCCGAAAAAATGCATCGGCCCCGACCAGGATTGAACCCGTGGTCTTGGGTCTACGGGACAAGCATGGTTACTACTACACCACCAGGACCAAACAGTTTATAGTAAGAAAGAGTCCGACATCATAATACATTTGACATTTCTCAAAAAGCATTTCTAAAACTTCTCGTATTGGAGCCACTTACATTCTTCCCTGCTTGTTATGTCATCAAATCTGAGGCAACGTAACCTGAGATAAGTAGCAGCTTCATCCTGTGCATTTCCCACATTTGCATCACATTTAGCCCGCTGCTATGAGTGCAATGCTCTAATCTCTATTTCGTCTTTGTACCGTACATCATATCTCTTGAATAAGTTTGATATGTCATGAAGAAATAAATGTAGGCACTCAACGGGTGTTTTAGTCTCAATAGCAACCTGCAGCAACTGTGTGAGATTACGTGTTCAGTTCTTAGCTTTACTTTACTCCACTAGGAATCATTTTTTGTTTTATCTATAGCAGATCGTCAGAACTGTGTTCAGGTTCATTGTTTTCTTCGTTTTATTCTTTCTCGACTATTTCTTTTAGCCAATGATTTGCATCATTCGATACTTGAGACATGGAACAGAAACCTACCAGTACCTCTCACTTAACAATGACAAATACAGCACTCTAGCAAAAGTACAGACACAGTTTCATTAAGGTAAAACAATCAGCTGCTGAGAAGCGCACCATTGTCGACAACAATGGAAGAAATCAATAAGAGGAAATATAACCGTGGCCACTGGAGGGTTAAATACCATTTAAACTGCAATTGATATGAAGTTGCAAAAGCTGTACTGTTACTTATGCAATGGATGACATTTGGTCGATATTTTCAAGAAGAGCATGTAGAAACGTTTAACTAAGCATTGCCAGGTGAAGAGACAGAACAGGCGCCATGCTGTTGCTTTGTCTACAGCACTTGCAGCGTGAATACACACAAGAGCGACACACAAAGCCGACTCTAAACAAAGAACTGAGGCACTCTGTTAGAGCTGCGAATTCCAAATACCATTCAGTTGCATTGCTAAGTTAGTTGCACAACACAATGGTTTTGATTAGAGCGGCAGTGCTTTGTTTTGCAACAAGGTAGCAGATGCTGGTTTTTGTTTTAGTGATAGTAGTTGTTTACACCGACTTTCTAACAGAAATTTGAGTAAAAATCAAACACCTTTGTTTATTTTAGGTAATGAATTTGTTTTTATATTGTTTTTATGTTCAATATTCGCAGTTGCCTTAAATTAGCGTAGTTCTGTTTGGGATATTAAAGCGCACTAGCAACTCCAGACGGCGACAAAGATTATACTACGATGTACATAATACTGTGCAACGTTTCAATTTTACTAGGTTACTTTTCATTAAAATATGTAGAAATTGTTGAAACCCATGCAATTCCATATGAAACAAGGAAATTAGTGTTATATATACAAATAGTTCTTTCGCACTAGCCGTTTAGCACATTATTTGGAAACGAAACTTGAGATATTTTCTGGTCGTGAAACGGCCGATAATTTTATCCAGGGAGCTCATTTTTCAGTTATGGAGTTATTTAAAAGGCGTAAATTCATGATACGGGATCCAAGACCCGTAGAACTTGCGCTGTAAATGTTTACGCTCTGAAAAATCTGTCGAACCGGGTTTGAGTACTCGAACCATGGGATTCAGAGAAAGGTTATAAATTATATATATAGTAGTGGCATTAATTCTGGACACTTTAGAGAATTTTGTTAAATATTATATTATGCTTTTGATTTTAATTGAAATTTATGCTCTTAAGTGAACTTTTCAGTAAAACTAGACAAGTATGTCTTTATGTTCAATGTTTCAAAAATGATCAAACTAAATAACATTTATTACTTATTCAAAACTACAGTTGTAAATGGATCATTCATATGGATTATTGTAACTGATTGTGTTAATATTTTGTTGGATATCCTTTTGATTTGATTACTGCCTCGATTCTTCGGACATTGAGTCCACCAAACATTGGAGATCTTCTGATGTTATCACTCTAAACCACGACTGGGTGATGGCCTCTAACAGCTCCCAATTGTTACTGGGATTCCGACGTGACACCAAAACTTTCATCCTTGACCACAAGTTTTCATTTGGGTTGAGGTCAGGTGTGTTCCCTGGCTAAGGGAGGACAGCAACATAATGGTCCCTGAACCATTTCTGATTGATTCAAGTGGTATGACATATTGGAATAAAATATACCGCTGTCTCCCCCAAACAAATCAGGAATAGCAGACAGCAGTTTTAAGTCTAAGAGCTCTTTTTGGTATTTTAGTATTTTTGGGATTAATAATTCAAATTGCTAGGCGGCTAAAACCATGCCTTGCCATGCTTCCCCATACCATGAGGTTTCATAGCGGCGTTATTGCACTCAGGTAACATGTTCACTTGTTCGGCGACGATGCCATATTTGCTTTATCGCTCCAAATGACTTTACCCCCAGTCTTCTTGCGTCCAAAAATCATAATTTTGGATTTGAAGCAGTCACTTGGTATTGACACTTTGTTGATCATTTCTATTTCTGTGTGCTAAAGCCCACTGCACGTGCTTTTGGTTGAGATAAAACTTCTTTCTTGGGGTCCTTGGTCATAGACAATTTTTGTAAAGTTTTTGTCTGATTATTTGGTCAAAGACTCGTATCCCCGAAGTTTTCAAGATGATATTTATGTTGTGTTGTACTTCAGAGATCTTGAGCAGTTAGTTTTGGTTTTCTGCCACTTCTTGTGCTCCCGTTACTGCGTACCGCTTGCAAATTTTCCAAATGCCTTATTTTGTAGCGCCACCACCCAACCTTTTCGTTGTTTCTTCATGAAGTGTTGCTGTCTTACTCCTTTTATTTGGTAACCTATACACTTGACTTAGGTACTGATGGAACACAAGAGCTCTGTTGATGAAACATACAAGAATTATGTTGCTGCTACACTAAGATGAAATTGTTACTGAATGGTGTTAATTAAACTTGTTTCTAATATCTTGTAGCACATTCCACCTTAAAGATGTAGAAACATCATAGACTAAATAAAAACGCCACCTGCTGATTTAGCACAGCACAGTATTTGTTTGTCATGCAAGATTTAAAGGAAAAGTATCCAGAATTAATGTCACTTCTGTATATATTTTTTCAAATGTATCGCTTTTCTCTGGATTCATTTTGAAAATTGAACATTAAGATATTGAAATTGGAACATTAAGACATGTTTATCTAGTTTCCCTAAAAATTTGACTTTAATAAATTTAAATTTAAATTAAAATCTTAATATAATATTTAACAAAACTCTCTAAAGTGCCCAAAATTTTATTTTCCCCCTTGTTATGTGTTACCTTGAGCGAATATCTTTAAAATGTTTTTGTTTTAATAATTTACAAGTTTGCACTATTTGGAATTTTATTGCTTTTGCAGCAAAAAAATTTTTTTTTTAAATTTGTGATTATATTTTTCATATCATTATGTTTAGCAAGATGTCAGCTTTAAATTGATATATCGTTCACATATTTGTTATGAGGGGTTAGAGAACCGTGTCTTATTACAAACATTAATAAAACCGGTAAATATGCTGAATTTTAACATAAAGATTATAAGAATTAGGGCTGTTATGTTGCAGAAAAACATTCCACGGTATGCCACTAAATAGGTTACAAATTGATGTGAGGTACCTGAGCAGCATTAGTTCGCTGGACAATCGAATTTTGTTGGCAAAAGATCGAAGAATATCCATAAAAAATGCTTCACATCTATGATGAAAACGTCAAGCTGTTTACAATTGGGTGCAGAAGTTCTCTGAATACTAACATTACAACGGCGGACCAATTTGCTATGAGTTGAAGACTTAATCGGAACAGACAGAGGGTTAACTATAGATACAGCGCGATTAGTGATACTTTCCCCCGCGGTGCGGAGTTTTCCTATGAGTGAGCGCTCAATCGTTCGCCGCACCGTGGAGGGGGTAGCAAGCCTGCTTGCTTACTTATTGGCCTTGCCGACTGTCGCAGTCGTGGCGCAGCTATTCCCGGGTGTGTATTGTATTGCTCGTTTTTTATTATGCAGTATACATAAAGTGTATTATGCCTCGTGTTTTCCCAACGGCACAGCGTGTCTTTATGTACGATTCATGTGTATTAACTCAGGGGTGAAAGAATCGTAGATTTTTTTAAACGTGCATTTGATTCTGTTACTTATGTGAATACCATACTAACCCTTTTTTCAGAGAATTAACCGACAGGTAGCGTGCCGTGCTTTTTTCATTAGGACTGTGCTACTGTTCGTACTGCGGATATTTCTATTAGAGCAATTCACAACGTGTTTCCACAAGACAGAGTTATTAGTGGGGATTTTTGGTCCCCTCGGTTCCTCGATTTACGATTATTATCTCTGGAGTAAATGAAAAAATGACAAAACGAATCAGCACACCATACAACAACCCAAAAATAATATTGGTCAGGAAATTGTCCTGATTTCTCAGTATGAACTACAGCGAGTGATGAATAATTTGCTAAAGAGATACCAAAAATGTGTGGAGAATGAAGGCGGCAGTTTCAACACCTCCTTTGATAGATTGGTAAGTAATGAACCTCTAAAATTGGTTTGTGTATTGTTGTTGGCTTGTATTGTTAAGATCCCGGCTAACGAGCGGCGCTTTTATCCTCGGACAACACTCCGGGGTAAGGCACAGCTGATCGCGCGGTGTTGTTGGTTGTTCACACCTCAATGTATGACTGGTTAGGTTTTCACAAAGTCTGTGCACGATGAACACAAATTTCAAAGAAACTCTGATAACTTTCATTTTAATCTTTTATCTTCTCCAACACTCATTGGATATGCGTAACCTTAGGGGGTTTATGAAAGTATTTCAACAAATTTAACAGTTTTTCATATAATAATTCACTCATCTACATTGAAGCGTTTAAATTGAATTGCATGTAATGAAAATTACATGTATCAGCATAATAACAAATATTAACACTGCAGATCGATAAATAAAACCTCCATAATCAAATAGCACAATTGGAATGAATAAAATATTATAAAGTACAAATTAGTATTATGCAGTACAAACTGTAAACAAATTATTCATTTTTTTGAATACACCGGGCAAACTCCGTGATTGAATTAAATGGTTAATCTAAAGAGTGGTACATTTTATTTTTCGTTAAATTGATAGCTTGTGAATAAACGAAAATAACAAAGCAGAAATGTCATGGTGATTTAAGTGATCTGTAATGGGACAGAAGTATAAAGCGGAGAGGAGTACTTGGCGGTTTTATTTGTAAACCTTCGTACATTTTTATAATCTAACCTATTTGTAATTCATAGAATTGAGAGTTTCCACAAGATAATTGTTTGAAATTTGTTTTAAAAATTGTTAGGAAGGGTTTCCGCAAGTTGAATATTCTCTGGTTGGGAAGAAACTTGTTATTTTTTAATGTTAAGCAAGACTAACTTCGTTAGCTGTAGTAGTAGAGTCAAAAAGAAACCGGACATACATATAAACTTTTATTACAGATAAAAATGGAATTTTTACGCGACACAACCCTCACAGTACTGTCAGCGTTCTTGCCACTTTTCGATCAAATCCTCCATCCCATTGTTGGTGACTTCCTGCAGAGCACGAAAACCTTACACGACTTTGACGAAGGATAATGCAACGGTGGAAGGCGAAATTGTCGCCTGGAACACTACAACCGCAAAAATCGTATTGCTGGGGTTCATTCTTGTGCCGCACCCACCATATTCGCCGGATCTCTCTCCGTCTGATTATGCGTTATTCAACAACATGAAGAAATTGCTCGATTTAACAAATTCGGCAACAAGGAAATTCAGGTATCTGTCCATAAGTGATTTTTAATAGTATTTAACGTCGTTTTTACTACTGAAATACCACAGGCGATGAACACTGATAAAATTTGAGATGAAATGATATACTGGGAAAGTACTTTTTTTCTTTAGGAAGGAAACATTTCAAGCTCCATGTTTAGGATAGCTCCCCGGCATTTGCCATTTATGAAGACTAAGAAAAAAATTGGAAAATAGCTCAGTAAAAGAGGATGCTCCTGGTGGGATTTGAACCCCAAACGTCCCGCTCGCAAGCTCCATGAGTGATGGCATAATACTCCCTAACAATGGTTTTGCAACGTCATAATGAAGTCACCAGTAAGATTAAAAAAAAATTTACTGTATTGACGTTGGTTGGAAGTAATTTGCATAATAAATAAAGTACAGACGACAAGTATTGTAAGTAGTTTCTGAACGCCCTTTGTAAATAATCACTTTGCTTCATTAGTCTATAGGAAAATGTTGCTCTCATAATTTTTTTAATTTTGCACATGTTCACAAAATAAAATATATATTGATTTCTTTTTCCAAATCGTAACGTCTTAAGTATATCAGATACAATCTTATATTTCCCCCCCCCCCATTTTAGATGTTATATTCTTTTAAAAATGTATCTTTTTTGTCGAAGAAATTTTCAATGAATTATGGAGCACCTTTTATATGTTCCTAGCAATAATAATTTACAGAATACTATATAAGCTGATCTACATTATGTAAGAATGAGATATTTTATAACAATTTGGAATATTAAATTATTAAACATGGCGATTCTTCTCAGTCTTTCTTATAGTTATCCATTATTTGTGTGTATTATATACACATTGCTGCATTCAAGTTTTCAGTTTATTGAATATCTGTGTCTGCAATTTCTGACATTCATAAATTTATGCTTAACATAAAATTAAATATTAATTTAGGTTTATTTATAATTATTCCTTTAATAATTGATGGAAAATGTTTGAAATCGTGTCATCAGTAAAATATTTTTATTTATAATTCCTGAAGACTGTTTATCACTCTTCACAATTTTAAATGAGGGAATGAGTCTTTAAATGTGCAATGCCATAAGCATCAGCAGCTTAACAGTTGTACACTTCCCAAAATATCCTGCTTAAATTGAATAGGAAAAGTTTGAAAATTCACGTGGCAAGAATAGAGGGGGGAGGGGAACACGCCCAGGAAACTACTGACTGAAAATGTATTTAACAAATGAAACCAGAAAACATAACGCTCGCTTTACAAAAGTGAAGATTAAATAGGGGTTTACGACCCAAAATTAATGTTTTTGGCTTCAGGAAGTGTCTGCCACATCACTGGGAAGATCAGATGAGATGAATAAATAATGCAACACTTTTTCCTCGCACACTTTTTGTTAGAAAAATAAAATATTTTATAGTCAGCAACTATGAAATATTTCCGCACGACCTGATACAGCTTAATTGTCTTCCGCTCCATGGCAGTGATACAATTAGCTTTCAAAATGGAGTCTGTTAGTGACTGGCGTCACAAACAGCAGGCATTTAAAACACACAGAGACGGCTATAAAATGTGCATGGAGTGAAGTGGACCAGTCGTCCTCTTCAAGACAATTAAACAACTTCTTTGACTGTTTCATCCAGCATACAGCCCGGATCCTGCACCTTCCATCTCTTCGGTTCCTTAAAAGATGCGCGGAAGTAAAGTTAAAGATGATATAAGGAGGGTAGCTAAAGAACTGAACAATAATGTAATGTATTCGAAACGTTTTAGCGAATTCCCAAGGTTGTACTCCCGAAAAGAATTTTGAAAAACTTTGGAATCTCCATCGATCCTACTTCCTAAGCACCAAATTGTGTGTATGTTTTATTTTAACGAAACCCGGCATTTGACGATAACTTAACAAACGATTCATCGGGCTTCTTAAACGGCAAAATTGAATCCATTGGGGATGGGGGTTAATCTAAAGTGAAAATTAAAAAATCCCACAATCGGCCCTTTGCTTTTTTTGCTTTTTCTGAACAAAACTCGGTATATGCCATGGAAATAAAACAAGAAAAATACTTTCTGAATATCAGTGAAATCAGACTAAGGTTAGGACTTTATCCGAAATCCATAAAATTAAAAAAAAAAAGTTTTTGCATCGAAAATGGATATATAGCATTTACATAAAATAAGAAACATTTTCTGAAAATCGGAGAAATCGGACCATTAGGAATGGTGTATACCTGAAAACCGACTTTTTGTAACCGGCTTGGAAGTTGAAAGGTGCCTCGGAGGGGAGATGTTGGCATTAACAATTAATTAGGTGTTCCCGCAAAACACGTTGATATCATGTGAAAGAGCACGGGGGGAATATTCTGCATAAATGTAACAAACAATTGCAAGCGAGAAAGATGAGGACGGCACAGCTGTGTAATAAACCGTCGCTACAATGTGTTCAGTAGAGAGATACTAACCTAATTCTCCTATAAATAGAAAATGAACTCGACCAGATATCACTGTACATCTTTTGCTCATTCTCCAGGACTATTCAAAACTACTTTGCTTTGTCTTGATTAGTATTTCATGATCTTCTGAAAGGTGAATGTTCTGTTGTAACTGTTATGGGTCCTTCCGAAATAGTTTGTTTTAAATATGCTGCAATCACTTTAGTAGAAGTAGAAAGTTTTTTTCCATGATGAAAAATATTTTATGTGACAAGCGACTGACTATGACAGTTGATACCTTGAAGAAACATCTTGTTGTTGCTTGTAACGAAAATAAATAAGCTTAAGTACTTTAATTAGGTGATTAAAATAATTATCTTAAATGCTTATTTTCAATAATAATGAGTGATATTACTTTCTGTTTTCATGTTTTATAAATGCCTATTTTAATTATATTACTGCTTATTTTGGGTATTTTAAATGCCATTTCGCCTCCCTGTTTTAACCAATATACATGTCTGAACTTGTAGGCTCTGAGATAATCATCCCTCAGCTAGACATCATTGTTATAGCAAATCAGAAGAATGCATTGTACATTAAGTTTTTTTTTTTTTTTTTTTTTACCTGAAATAATAATATAATCTGGTAACACTGCAGCGCTTGTCAGATGGGGAGATTCCCAACATCTACTCACAAACAAGGAATAATTAATCGTCACTTTTAAGTAACGGGCAATTTCAACCAATAATATTAAATGACCATAACCTCAGACCGCTTCCGTGGTCTAGTGGTAGCGTTCCAAGTCAGGCCAGGCTGTCTGGGCAAAAATTTTCCCCCTAACCTGATCAGGTGAATGTCGGATAACTTTAAGATGTCACGAATTCTTATTTCATTTCATTTCATTCATTAATTATTTAATTTCATTCATCCACACAGTCTCATTTCACATGACGAAAAGACCAATTCAGTCAAAGCGACAATAAATAAAACATAAATCAAAAGAATATATATGCCACAGTATTTACGTATTATTATAATCACTTTTATCCTCCCAGTAGGTTTGTAGCGTTTACTACTTTACCCTTGCCTGGCACATAATTTAATTCTATAGATACAAAGCATATTATATGCGGGAATATATTACATAATTTAATGTCGAATCTAAGGATGCATTGATAATCTGCTGTAAACTGATAAAAGAGAAGAAATAAATAAATAATATTCATTATATGGCCACGAAAATTACTTCCGCTTTACTGATTTAAATTTATAGCCGTTAGCGAACTTAAAAACTTTACGTGAACGCTGCACAAATTTAGTTGTGAGGCAACATCGCCATGCGAGAATCACGACGCCCGACCATTGTTTATTCAGCTGTTGGGTTGCGCCATGTTGGAAACTATTTGGTGACAAAAACCTTCAAATTAATAACATGCTGCTTAATTTTCCCAGCGCGAGCATGCAGTGGGGCAGCTATGAATAAACATTAGTTGTAAAATATAACACATCGGAATGCCTGCAAAGTTAATTTAGTGAAATATATGGGCTGTGAAGTTAGCTAAAATGAGCAATGTAACTGTCGGGGAAAAAGTTCGCGGAATTGCTAATTGTGTATTCGAGCTGGGAAGTGGCATCCGGCTTTGAGATATTTTAATATCAGTTATATTGCTTTATTAATAATGTGCAGGTGCCTTTTAGTTAATAGTTTATCGTATCGATGTTTCCAAATGTATTTACACAGTATATAAACAAATATTTCAAATCTTTTAGAGATTTCGACCTCGAACAGCAAATATGTGCCTCATGTTTCGTTTCTCTTTTGTATGGAAGAAACCGGGCTTCCAGAATAAATATACTCACTATAGGGTGTCCTATAATGAACGCAATTTGAGCATCTCTGTCAGTTTGTTAGGTTGCCGGACCTGATATGTAACAAGCTGTCATTTTCAATTAACGATTGTCATTAGCGCGTATTGTTACACTAAAAATAGAGCAATGCATTCAATGCATCAGATTCTGAAAGTGCATTTTAAGTGTGGAGATGTTATGCAGAGATCGTTCGAAGACATTTTGGGGACAAAATGCGTAGAACGTGTCGGCAGTACAGAGAATGGGAAGAAAATTTGAAGATACTGAATCAACAGAAAACATCAGGTCGTCTAGACGTTCTCGTCGATCAGTAGAGAATGTTGCCCTCGTCAAACAGAACGTTGCTGAGCCAATGAAGTCGATTCTCAACAATTAACTATTTCGCAATGCAGTTTGCAGCGAACTTTAATAATGTTTACCTGGACAATTCACGAACCATTCCAAAACTCAAGGCAAAAATTAAATGTGTCATGGGTGAAATTCAATCGGAACTTTGTTCTGAAGCCTTCGAAAAATTTGCCAACAGGTAAAGGCTTGCCAACAAAACCGTTGAGGACATTTATCCAGTGTTTTATTTTATGTTCAGTGACAATATTTATGTTTAATATAAGGTAATAATATTAGCATAATAAATGTGTTTTATTATTTAAACAAGAATTGCGTTCATTAGGGACACTCAATACTTATTACACAATAGAAGGCTGATAAAATAAAAATTGTTACATTTAAACATGAAATGTAACAAACCCATCAGAGGTACCCTAGCATGTGTATAATAGGAAAATGATACCGCCACAGGTGGCCTAGGTCGATAAGGCGTGGACTTGTGAGGGGAGGTCTGGGATTTGAATCCCGCCAGGGCCGTCCTCCCTGACTGAGGCTGTTTCCAGGTTTCCTTAGTCCTCATAAATGGCAAATGCCGGGGAGGTACTCTAAACTTAGGCCTGGAACGTTTCCTTCCTTTAAAAAAAAAAAAAAAAAAAAAAAACTTTCGCAACATGTCATTTCATTTAATGTATCATCAGTGTCCACCGCCTGTGGTGCCTCAGTAGTAAAAACTGGCCTTAAACACTATTAAAAAAAGTAAATAAATAAAAAGGAAAATTATTTTAAAAAATATATCAATGTACTTACACAAGTTTCAGTTTGTACATCATTTTATGTAAACGTAGTAATATACCTTATGTACCGGAATGACGCCATAGAAAAACGAAGCCACAAACAGTGTACCAACCAATGGTTTCAATGTAGCCGAAGCTAAGCGCAAAGCAAAAATTTTTATTTTATAGTAGCTGCAGACTGTAAAACAACTATACCAGTAAATGTAGCATTTAACACTTGCTTTAGATAAACGAAGTCTTAAAAATTATATTTAGCAAGCTGACAAAACTCACACATCATACTGAGTTGCCATGGAAACAGGCAGACAATCAAAAGCACACATTTCTCCCTTCCTAGATGCCGCCCTTTGTTCGATTCTCAGTTTCGGCTGTACTTGCTATCTCGCAGCATAAAGCAAACGTTTATCGCTATGAAACAGGTCGCATGTACAGTCAAATTCGTTCTGACAGAGCTGGATACAGGTGTAAGAGTCACGCCAATGCAGTGAATAAATTGGAATGCCAATACTCAGAAGAAGTTTGAATTTGAGTTAAAAAATGGAAAAAACGTGAAATTAATAATTAGTTTTATACTGGATAAAAGAGTGAGGGTGGATTTGCTGTAGACATTGAGTGTTCTTCGTATGCCAGCTTAAAAACCTGCCTTACGGAGTTGCACGCAACTCAAAGATGAACATAAAAGGTCCTGTATTACATGCTTTTTGAAGGTTGATAAAGTGGGTGAAACTTATAGACTTTGAATTTTTTCTACATATCTTAATCCGATTATGAGAGAATTATTTTCTAAAATGGATATATAAATGCTTATCATAAACTGCTCAGAGTGATAAATTTAACTTATCTGTCCATAAATACGTTCCAGAAAGAAAGTACCAATAAAATAATGGTAACACTCCAACGAAAGAGTTTTCATAATTGGAGAATCACCAGTAAATTTTCTTGAGTAAGTTTTTTAAAATAAACGAAATAATTAAGAAAGTTCGCTTGGAACAAATAAAACTGTGATGGGAGTGTAGAATTCTTCATTCATTATCAGAAAAGTTGTGCTGAAAGTTACATAAGTGTAAAGAGTGAGAACTTGTTTCATTATTATGGAAAATTAAAGCTATAATTTGAATTGGGAGGCTCAGGATAAAGTACTTGCAGAAAACCGACCGCATCTTCTTTCAGAACCTAAAGAACGGCGTGAAGATGCAGTGTTACAGATAACAAACGGTTGTGTTGTTCCTATAAACAGACGCTTACTTCACCTCACAACAGTTGAACATTGTTCTGTTGTTTAAGCCGCGCCTCTGTTATTTTATCCTCTCTGCAAACTGAAACGCTGTTAAAGACAATAGGCGTCTTTGCATAATGCTCAAGATTGAGGTAGGAATTGTGCTAAACAAGGCTCAAGTGTTTTGCTTTCCATGGGTGCATACCTTCGCATTAAACCGCCACGCAAATGGCTAGAACTTCTCTGCTCTCTTTTCACCGTGATGTTACTACCGCTTTGTAATTAGTGTATTGTAAATATAATGCCATTAAATCTACTTGATATAAAGTGTGAAGGAGAAGTTTTATCACTAACATTAAGTAATTCATTTAATGTGTTTTGAATTACTTAAGCTATTGTCTGTATATCTAAAGAAATGATATACGGAACTCCACGTCTTCTGTGTGATAAGGCTAGTAAAAGTATGTATAATGTTACGCAATGTTTAATATATGTGTGTGTGATATCATTGATTCAGCTAGTATGGAAAGTTTGATAATAAAAGTCCGTTAAGCAGGAGCTGCGTAAATTAAGCAAGTGGAAAACTTTAAAAATTAATGTATATATATAAAATCCCTATATTGTGGCCTAATTAATTAATAAGATAAAATAAATTATGCATCATTGTGTAGTATTAGGGGAAAAAGTACAATTCTTGCAATCTATAAGTATCACTAAAGAGAAACCACATTTTTAGAATTATTATTATTATTATTATTATTATTAGTAGTAGTAGTAGTAGTAGTAGTAGTAGTAGTAGTAGTAGTAGTAGTAATAGTAGTAGTAGTAGTAGTAGTAGTAGTAGTAGTAGTAGTGGTGGTGGTAGTGGTAGTGGTAGTGGTAGTGGTAGTGGTAACATTAAATCGCAGAAGTTAGTGATATACTATTAATTAGATGAAAATATGACCACTGAGAGACAAAGAGACAAAGTTATACTGTGTGGGTATTTTTAAACATTTTTAAATGTAGCCATGTTTATGAACTGAGCCCTTGATATCATCTTTACATTGACTAAAACAGAAAAATAACAGAAAGTTTTGAGTTACATTCTGTTATTAAGAAGATGATGTTCATATGTTTCAAAAAAAAAAAAAACAACAACAAAAAATGTTATTATAATATGCTAAGAAAATATATACAATAAAATTTGAAAGGTTGAAGCCTTTTCTGAAAGTTATTACATACAAATATAATTGTTACATACACATTTATATTAATATTTCACATTTACTATCTTCACGACGATACATTTGTTAAATATAAAGCATATACATCATTATAAACAAAGTTTTATGCTAAGTTAGTTGATTCTTTTGTTTTAAAACTATATAATCATTATCATTAAATTAAATTAAATATTAAATTAAACTGGAGCGCTTTTAAAATTCTAATTTTCAAGTA
Source organism: Metallyticus violacea (assembly GCA_030762175.1). Classification (NCBI taxonomy): domain Eukaryota; kingdom Metazoa; phylum Arthropoda; class Insecta; order Mantodea; family Metallyticidae; genus Metallyticus; species Metallyticus violacea. The sequence goes on along the minus strand of CM060835.1, from coordinate 4,017,764 downwards.
TAACCCTACTCCTAATGGTCCAATTTCCGAAATTTTATTTTTCTTATTTTATTTAAATGGTGTGTACCGACTTATGTTGTGAGAAATGTTGGTGCCGCTAGAGCGATTTTTATATTTTGAGTTTCAGGTAAAACCCCAGGCAAGGAAGGGGAGGAGAAATTGGGTAAATTTCTGATGAAAGTGAGACAGCTCAGGTTTGAAAGGATTGATAATCGGGGCGACGTTTTACTGAATCCAGCTGTGTTTCACCTATAATGCAATTTGTTTATATTTTATGTGTATTTTTAATATTTTAAAAATGTATTCTTTTGTTATTTCTTATTTTATATTTTAATTAATTTTTATTATTGAAAATATGTTTTATATCTTATTATAAATATATCATGTAATATCTTGTGCTAAATCAAACATACCAAGTGTATCTAAAAGCACTTACCTGTGCGCCTGTTGAATTTATTTTGTATTATATTGGTGCCACTGTAATAAATACTCTACTACTACATATGGCACAGCTTGCTATGAAATATCTCTTAGTGTGTTTTGGTACAAAGTCAATAGTCACAGTACACAGTTTTATTCGTGTATACAACTTATTTTGTAAGATATTAGCATTCGCGCTCTCTCGACTACCTTTTGTAATCCTTCACTCGGGGTCTTACATTAAAGATTTGTGGATTTTTTACAGATTTTTTTTTTTTTTTTTTTTTGTGATCTCCATTGAGAATCCTGAGTGCGCATCATCTTCCATGCATCTACGTCCACGTTTAAACTCATTGTTTCAGTCTTCAACGCTGAAGCAATGCTCCTTGCATCATACTTAATTGCTATACGGGTTTTTCTTCCTTATTCTTGTTTCAGAACTGACAGTCATCGATTTAAAATGTGAAGTACGTAATCTATGGGAAAATATTCTAACTATGTAAAGTTGACACTAGATAAAAAAAAACTTATATGGAGAAAGTATATATATATATATATATTTATATTTATATTTACATATACTACTGAGACAAGAAATAGAAATAGGGCCCTTCGTGTTGGCCTTTGTTCGTGAGAAAAATAAAATTAATGGTTTTTATGACTTATCTCTCGCACTTAAAATATATTTAGCTGAGTATTATTAATTATATATTACATGGAACATGTGGTAGTGCATGAATTGTATTATATTTTAAATGAAAAATGAATATAACATACTCATTCACAAGAAAAGTTAGCTATACCTGTTTTATCAATTAACTATATTTTGCAATATTTTATCACAAGATATGAAAACACTGATAAATGCACGAGACGGATAACGGTTTCAGGAGGCATCTAAGCTGTATGTGGTTTAGCATTATCGTACAAAATAATAACCTTTACAATTCACGAGAGCAGGTCCCTTAGTTTCCAGCTTTTCATGAACACCTTTCAGTTAGAATACAGAACCACGAATGTACTAATTGTTTCGCTGATTGGTGCAGTCCATCAAACGCTGAACAAAACCTTCTTTTAGTTCAGTTTGAGGATGGATTCATGGGTTGTGAACCAGATGACAGCATCTTGGAGTGTTCTAAAGGGTTCACTTCTCATCGCAAGAAAGGGACCCTTATGCTGAAAATCAGGCATCAGTTCATGTCACTTCTGCGCTATTGTCAACCCTATAGAACCAAGAGACTTCTGCACTGACGTTGAATTGCTAAGCTACGTCCTCACAATTATAGCGATTGTTCGCCTCAACAGTTTCCAAGGCAGCCTTGCTATCCATTGTTTTTGGTCTTCTTTGCACCGTCCGTTTATCCGAATTAAATTCATAGAGTATACAAGCCATTCAGTGTGCTCTGGGAACAACTGAACTTACCAGTCTGACTCTCGCCAAGTATTCGTTCCTGCTGTCTATGCTTGTAATGTTAACATCGTGAAGACGTTTTTGGTCAGTTCCAGAATATTGTGATTGAAAGGGTTCTTCTTTCGTGAATTCTGTTATTTTGTCTTTGAGTTTCCCCTCTACTGATCACGAAACACAGTCTGTGTTTTGGTTATAGTTTGATTGAACACGTGAACCTTCAAAGACTTCTATTACCTTCATCTTTTGATGCCGAATGCGGTGGAAAATCATTGAGGTCTTTCACATATGAAGAAACCTCCCACCTAAGCATTACGTTGTTTTTGTTTTACTGGCTGCGTTTAAAAATTCGTGTGTTGGTGGAGTGCTCGCTATTTTCCAGGCGTATACATTAATAAGCAATATCTGCAGGGGGAGTTCAATGTTGTGGTAGCTGATTTGCATAATGGACGAGGAACTATGCCTGACACGGGGGTGGTGCGGCAACATCTCTTTGCACCATCGCTAGCAGCACAAATATTCGCTTTTTATTACACGACACCGTTTCGATAAAATGCGCGTAGGCAAGTCCCCATATTTTAGCCACTATCTTCCTAATGGAATACTGGCTTTGTTTGTGGTTAATACATTCGGGCGTTTTAGCCCAACAGGGGCTCTAATTTTTCTCCCAAATGATGGCCGCACTAAAGTAAAACCCACGTACAAACTGCATTTGTGTTATTTTATGTCAGTAAAATTTGCTGTCAGCAAGCGTTATCTAGCGGCGAAAAGCACAAACGTGTTTATGAGGTGTGAAGTTTATATATGTCGGGCTTAAAAGTTGGAACAGAATTCACTGGCTCATTGCAAGGTATACGAGCAGTTCCAATGAGAATAATTAGCCAGCTCAGTCACAATTTTAAACTTTGAGAGAATGTATCGACAGTCTGGAACACTTTTACAGCTGCATAGTCCTGTGTTTCATGTAAATGTACGATTGTAGTGCAAATTATACTCACCGGCAAAAAAAATCGATCACTTGCAGTCGTAACTAAAAATGAAGTTTACGTGTAAATTTCAAAGTAATTCCAGGAATAAAATTGTTGCAAACATCCCCATTTTAAATATTACACTTTAATGAACTTGTAACACAGCAATTTGTTTTTGTTGTTATAAATGTTGAGACAATGACTTCACAAATAAAGATATACACTTTTTGTCAACATTTTCATTTAACTAAACTCAATATCTGTCTACTAAACTTCTGGAAGCGACATATGCATACACCTTCAGTTCAACCTAAAAATAACAAAACAAACGTTCAGTATCCCCCTCTAGCCTCAAATATGCCGATATACTCTCGGGCATGGTTTCGGTTCCTCTTAAAGTACTACCTGGAGTTCCTGTAAGGTACGACCTCGGATGCGTCTACCATCCTATCCCAGAGGTGTTCCATAGGGTTTAGGTCGGGGTTACGAGCTGGAAATGAACTCGAAAAATCCTCACAATGTCATAAGATATGCCCTGTGTGTGAACGAACATTGTCGTGTATGAATATGAATTTATCAACAAATGGAGCTTAGTGTACGACGTGATTGGTAAGAAATCATTGATATAGCGGTGGGCGTTGAGACTGCTGTTCTCCATAGAGATAACATTCCATACCATCTCAGAACGTGCATTCTGCGAACCGCTCACTCTGTCCTGGTGGTGTAGTGGTAACCATGCTTGCCTCGGGAGTAAAACTCCTAAGTATGGCAAGGGAAATACAGCCGTGGGTACCGTGTCGTACATTTAGGGCACGAAAAAGAACTTCTAGCCTGAAAGAAGACGCCTCTGAGCAAAATTTGTCGGCCGTTTCACGCCCTGAATAGAATGGGACGCTGATGACTTGGGATGTTAAAGAGCATCCTCAAATTAAAAAAAAAAAAAAAAAAAAAAAAAAAAAAAGCGGACCGCTCTCTAGGTTGTCTCTCCAGACTCTTTTCCTTTCATCTGGAGATTTCAGGGAGAATCTCCAGATTCATTCGACAACACAGAGATCCACCACTGCATAGTTCATTGGGCATGATAACAAGCTACCGTATGCTCTTTGGCCAGTCATCGTGGGTTTTCGAAGACTTCTCTCGCTCAATTTACATTTCCGAGCTTCAACCTGGTAGTCCAGAAAGCGAAATCTTCCTTTCCATACCAGATTCAGGTCTTCTGGAACAACTCTGCTTTTCTGGGAATGTTCCACAGCCTCTTGCACCATGGTATAAGGCGCTAGTGACGGAGGCTGCGTTTCATCATCAATCAGGTGACAGCCCTGGGGCAACGTCTTCACTACCCAAAGACATGATTTGAACTGAACTTAATGATAAAATGAGAAACTAACCTTGTTGTTCGTTCCGAATATAAAGAGCGATAGTTTTCAAAAGGAAATGACGCAATAAAGTAATAAAAACATTTTTAATTTTTATTCTGGTATTCAGCGCGGTAACATCCTCAAGTGGGATAAAACACATTGTTAGCATATAACATGGAGATAATCAAGGACCAGGCTTTTAAACTCTTGCTAATGCACCCTAGAAAATAATTAACCATATTTACCAATGGTGCATATCCATAACTCCATTCAAAATTACGTTTAAACTTACACATTACCAAAAATTTGCTGTGATCGCTCCCCCACCCTTAATTAATAAGATGCCTAACAACGAAGGAACCAGTTTTTAAATATAACACTATTTTATTTATTAGCAGAATTTCCCTTAATGTTAATACATTTATTCCGGCGATATTTTAAAGCAACTATCTCATCTCTGAATTGTTTTCCGGAAGGTATGCAATATGCTCCTCTACGCTGTAATCGCAGTTTAAATGGATAAAAACGCTGACCAGCTTGAATTTTGGGACAGATGCAAATCAGAGGTACCAAATCTAGTGAGTAGGGTGGATGCTGCAGCAATTCTTGGTACTGTTTTTTTCCCCCCATCCCTTCTGCAAACCAGGTGCGACTTGTTTAATCCAGCTGATTTAATTGAAGATAATCGATTAGTAAAATTTTTGATACTGATTCCATAATTACTTTTTTTACTTTGGTGCTGGACAGTCGACTTCTGTCCACGTCCCATCTTGCCAGAGCTTTTTTGCATGAAATTCTTCATGTTCCTGTAAAAGACTTAATATCTCAGCATTTCACACCGATATGTAATACCGCATTAAATTCTACTGATTTGCACTTTTCGATACCTTTCCATTTTCAAGGGTGCTAGGGCCATATTTAAATTTAGAAGCCCATTTTTAATGGTTCATAAGAAGGAGAAGAGGTCCCATACACTTTTATTAATTTGGTATGAATTTCCCTTTCGCGTTAGCGTTGCATGATGTTCAATTTTATCCACAACATGTTTGCTTTAGCAGGTTGTGTTAAATAAACTATTTGAAACAATGATTTGATATTTAAAATGATCATTAACACACATGTACCAATTATGTTGCCAATTCTATGGCCATCTATACCGCCTCGTATATTTTAGTTCTTTCTTTAATGTTTCCCATTAGGAAGAACCTTTATCTTGAATAGAGATACGTTTCATGTTTAATAAACGCAGTTTTTCTTCGTATGGTTCAAAGGTGTACAAGAAGAAATGTAATCAAACCCAGCATTTCTTTAGGTTCCCAGAAAATAAAACCGAAATTTTCTGATGAACTTAACTTTTTTCACAGTGGAGAATCATGATATTTCTTCATTTGTTACGAATCTGTTGTATTGCTTATATATATACGATCTGCAATTATGCTTACACCGGGTGACAATGGAGAAATAGCAAAATTATGATATTTACAGCTTAAACTTTCAATTATACGTGTCAACCTATTTAAACACATTTCATTGTAATTAAATACATTTTAATCTAATTTGAATCTAATTAAATACATTACAAAATTATTAAGCACGTGTACCTAATAAAATACATTTCAACCTAATTAAATGTATGTCAATTTGTCTATAATTAATATACTTAACAAAGCAGAATGAGAGACAGCGCAGCACAGTGGCCAATGGCGAAACTACAGTGATTGAACTATCCCGTGCTTGTTTTGCACTTGATGTTAACACCGTTTTCTTATGTGCCTCGTGAATAGAAGAAATACGCAGGGAGTTGAGACAATACCGGAAGCTGGAGATAACAAGCGTAAATACCTTGAGGGGATTCTTCAGTGTTACGGCGGCTCTTTTGTGTACCTCCCAGCTGGGAAAAAGTACAGCTAATTTCGCTACACTTTATATTTTTTGTATGTGCGTGATTTGTAATAAAATTCCCATTATCTTCTTTTTAGGGAAAAACGGAAGGTTCCTCCGGAATAACAACACACCATTAACCGTTATTTTTATTGTTTATCATCTTCATGTACTGAAAATTTATTAAGTTGCAACGTATATAAAAAAATCAATCTTTCCATCTACAGTTTCAACCTTTCTACCGGCATTCTGTTTTCCATCCGAAATGTCTCCTTTGCAAGAATCTGATTCAGTGCTGATAAAATACCTTTTCTAAATACTTACTCTATCGTCACAGTCCACAGATTGTTAAATAAACGAATAAACAAACAAAACAATGTTTACTCATTAAAATTTATATATCAATCGAAATCTATGGTATTCAGAGTGGAAAGCATTAAAGGGTTTAATTCTCTAAGCTATATCTCGTGTTTATTGTGAAGTTATACCACAAAGAAATCCTATTTCACATTTACGGAAAGCTTCAAAACATGTTGTGAACTTCGCCCGATTATTATTTTCCTACAATACTAACAATGCAAGGGCTGAAAAGAAAGTAGTCACACCATTGTCACCACGTTGCTAATGAACATGAGAGCGCATTGTTGTTCTCAGCACGTCTAGTGGTTTAACACTCAGCATCACTAGTGTCCTGTGTGTATGAAGCTATGAAATAATAGTTTAAATTTGTGACTCTCTAAAGGAACGGTTTCTAAAAGTAAGCAACATGCACGAATTAAAATCGAGGTGAAATGTGTTAGAAATGCAAATAAATGTCATGCCGGTTTCTGAGAAGCCTACGGTTATAGAATCTTTGCTTTAACGGACGGTGGACCGTTGGGTGTCAATCTTTCTGACACTCTTTCGACAAGGACATAGTCGTGTGGAAGATACACTGTCCAGGTGAATCACTGCTGGAGGTGGACTGTGAGGGAGATAGCTGAAGAAGTCGAAACAAACCACACCACACGCGCCTCTCAGGCATTAATTAAAATGGTTAAAGTGGCAGAGGTGTACAATGAAGAAATAGAACTTCCCAGCTCTAGGTAAATCGTTTGTTAAGTTTGAATAACTTTCTCTTTTCCAGCCATTATATATAAAATATAGAACATCTGAACGATTTTAGCGAAGGAGCTGTTATATCTCCATCGATCCTACTTGCCTACTAAGCACCGAAAATAACAGTAGAAGAAAAGTAACTGTGTGTGTGTGTGTGTGTATGTACATACCTGTTAACCATCTAACGGTCGCAATTTTTGTTTTTCCTTAACGAAACTCGGCATACAACTGAACTAACTAACGATCCGTCCAGTCCGTTAATCAGCGAAAGTTTACCATTAAGGGTAATCTAAAGCAAAATTTTAAAAGAAAATTAAATATCGCTCTAGTGGCCGCAAGGAAAATTAGATATATTTCATTAAAACAAGTAATAAAAATAGTGTCTGAAAATCAGGGCAATCGGACCATTAGGGGTGGGGGTTAAAGCGAAATATAAAAATCGCTCTAGTGGCTGCAGTGTTTCTCAATGAAACTCGGTATAGGCCACAGAAATAGTTTATCAAAATAAGTAAAATAAAAGTATTAGGAATGGCGGTTTAGCGAAACCCAAAAAGTAAAAATGACTCTAGCGACACCAATAATAGTATTTTCAAAATGAAATTTGGTGTATACCATTTAAATGAAATAAAAAAATAGTTTCTGAAAATTAGGAAAATCGGACCTTTAGGAGTAACAGCATACTTGAATTAAAAGGTCTTCTTGCGTTTAATTATCTCTATATTGTTTTAAAATAAAAGAACAAATTAATTCAGCATATTAACTGTATTTATAACGTTGCATATGTTTTATATTTAACTAAATTATCTTATTAAATTAACATCATTAATAAATACCTAAATACCCTTTCATGTTTATCAATACTTCCACGTGTTTGTACAACAGGCTAGACTAGGTTAGGTTTTGAGCTTATTTTATTAGGTTATCCAATAAGAAATTTTGGTTTTTAAGTTATTTTGTTTGATTTAAATGGTTATTATTGTGAGCATGTGTCGGTCATCAATTGTTAATACGCAATTATAAAATGGAGATGAGTCCTTCTAAAGCTCTACTGAAAACAAGATTACAAAGCTGATGCCGCGGCTCAAAGGATATGTGAATTGGAGTTTGAAGGTGTCGTTAGTGAGATAGCACAACAGGTTCCAGCGGTTTAATAATGGAGAAGAAAACACTAAAGATTTACCACATCCTGGAATACCTAGGTTATGCAGTATTGACAATACACTCAGAGTTTTGGAAGAAAATTCGGGGGGAAAAATACTCGTAGGCTGTCAGAAGAACTTGGTGTATCAAAAGGTTCCATACATCGCCTCATTAAGATAATTAAAGAAGCTGTAGATCTGTGCCTCATGAATTGACACCTGCACAGCCCAATGCAGAGTGGATATCTGTCGTCAGCTTATTGCAAAATCCATAGATAATCAGCAGAAATATCTTATGTAATCAAAAAGTGTTTATTACCGCCACCCTGACACCTCGTACCAGTGGCTCGATCCCCGTCAGCCTGCTAAAGTCATCGCTAAACTAAAACGGTTCGGCCCCAAAGTGTTTGGTTGAATTTTGACTATATGATTTTCTAAGATTATGTTCCAAAAGGGCCTACAGTGGATGCAATTCTTTATTCTCAAAAACTGGAACTAGTTCACGAAATTTTTAGGCAGAAATCCCCTCTGATTAGTTTATCGGTATAGAGTTCTGTTTCAACAGGACAATGCGAGGCCCCATACCGCTCGAATAACCATAGAAAAATTCAGAAATTGGAAGGGATCGAACTACTACCACATCCAGCATACAGCCCTGACCTTGAACTTTCAGATTACCACCTATTTCGATCCAAAGCCCCATTTCCTGCGTGGAAGAAATTTCAAAAACGTTGTACCGTGGAAGTGGATATCACTGAATTATTCGCTTCAAAATCCAGAAACTGTACCGTCGCGGGATAATAAACCTTGCTGTAGAGTGGCTCAAGACTATAGAATATAATGAACTTTACTTTGGTTGTTAGAACACATTTGTAACAAAGTCTTGCTTAATTATATATGTTCCTATTCAAACCGTTTTCATTCATTCCCAGTATTTTTAATTCAACAATCCCCAAGCTCCAAATCAGTTAAGTCGAACATCTCAAAGTCAAAAAAAAAAAAAAAAAAATGTTAAAAGAACTTTTCAAGAATATTAGCAATGTGGGTTATACATACATAACTGGAACACACTGGATTTCCTAAAGCACGCAAAACGTTTATCTTTTTGCCCGACGTGAGAGTAATATTTATTGCATTTCGTAGATAATGCATATGGAACTACAAAATGAAACACAGTGGAACGGTATCCCAGCGTTATATTAGAGAGAAAAGCTTTTGCGACGTAACAGATGATAATAGAACTCAATTCTGTGAAGAAATCTAAATGGAAATCAGTTTAATACATTTCCCACCGGCTTGGCATCGATGGGTTCAATGTATTGCCTGCACCAAACCATATTTACATAATGGAGAAGGTCAGGTGTTAGGGGACGCAATGCAATTTGTTACGGGAGCAATCGGCTTCCGCGGTGAATATTTCCATCGGAGAAATATTGTATCGTGCCGCAGGCAACCTGAATTAGCACAAGTGTGTAACTTCTTACCCGACACCGTAAACGTTTTTTTCATGTGAACTGTGACATGACGCATTAGAGTTTAAGCGAAACAAAAGTTGTTTCCTTACTAAGAAATTATTTTTGGCAATGAAGTTATTCACACAGAGATACTACAATTTTTTGGTTTAGAAAATTTTCTAATCCAAAGTGGAATATATTCAACAGTTTATGTACCGCCACGGGTGGCCGTTAAGGTCGTTAAGGCATGGACTCGTGAGCGGGAGGTCTGCGGTTCTAATCCCGCCAGGACAGTCCTCCCTGACTGGGTTTTTTTCTAGGTTTTCCTCAGTACTCATAAATGACAAATGCCGGAGAGGTACCCTAAACTTCGACCTGGAACGTTTCCTTCCTTAAAAATCGTTCCCCAATATATCATTTCATCTCAAATGCCATCAGTGTTCATCGCCTGTGGTGCCTCTGTAGTAAAAACCGGCGTTAAAACATTTATGTCTGCATTTTGGTTTTCTTTATAGATATACTTCCACCTGCTTATATAAACGTTTTGGATATACATGCCGTTTCTTTGATGTTTCCCTGCATATATGCAGGGGTGGCCGCCAATGGGGTCCATGATGCCCCTCCCCCCAAAGAAAATGCCATCATTATTTACCATTTTCTTTTCTCTTGGTTCAACCTTTAAAACAATAAATGCATGAAAATAGCGACGTATAACCGAGTTCGTAATTGTATCTTACGCAATAACCGCATTTCCTCTCTACTGTAGTAGCGGTAGCATGCGGGTTCCCCGTTAGAGAGGGCAGCTCATGGGCCAGTCCGGAAAAATTTACGCTGTAAACTTATACCTTCATGGGGTAGCAAAGACTTTTATATGTCCTCCTCCAAGATGGGATAGCCTTTCTCCTCTTATTTCTGCGTTTTCTTAGGCCAGAATGAAGACGACCCATGCCCAGCGCTCGGAATTTTCTCTTTTCATAGGAACCACATGTTAAGGGGTTACTCAGACCACACACAGCTGACTAGTTTTTTTTTTTCGGCACTTTGTTTGAAATGGGTGGCTTCCTCGCTGTTTGTCAGTGAAAAGTTGACTTTCACAGTGTAAGTGTCAAGTTACAAAAAAAGCGTACTTGTTTTGTGACAATGCATAAAGTGGACGTTTTATTGAAGACTCCATTTTCGCGTCTGAGTTAACTGTTAAGTTGGAAGTGAAACGATTTGGACCTCAACAACCGAAAGTTATAGAAGTTTACTCAGCAAGACGGCACAAAATTAAGGTTTTTATCTTCGCTGACAACGTATGACGTGAAAACCGTGTTTTGTCCATAGGAATAAGATTAGAAAAGAATATATATAAAAGAAATTTTGTTTCTGTATAGGCTGATGGAAAGACAGACATTACATGCATTGCACAATTTGCTGTGATATTGTGAACATCATCAGTAAGGCTAAACCGGTTGAAAGATTGATAAAATGCATTGCTGTTTCTGAATGACTGCACAAAATTTAAGGCATCCTTTAACGGCTGAATTAAGAGTTCCATATAAATCAGAAGTTTATGGTACGATGGCGCTGCAGTTTTTCGTGCAGGAGCAAAAGTCTTGATAAAACAGATCTTCCCCAATGCCATTTGAGTATCATGTAGATGTGGCCCTGCCCACCGTTCTAGAGGGGTCTCGAGCAGGCACTGAATATATCACCTGTAGGTGTGCAGGGGAAAGCACAGTAACACCTTTGTATTCAAATATAGAGATACTGAACTTCTTCTTCTCTTTGTATGGACATCTTACTGTCTCCATTGAAGCGAAAGTAGGTCGCATCAGTAAACAGTATGTTAAGTTCGATCAAGTTTATTGTATTTCCACAATTATACATATTAATCATCAATTCACAGAGCTGTTTCTACCTTATAAATTCGTACTAAGATGCACGTGGTGCTAGTTTCATTGTTGTCACTTCCGGTTCCCACCTGTGAGAGCATGCTGCTCTACTTTTGTTAAGAAATTTTACAGAAGGTATATGGAGAGTTTGTTCTTTTCTATAGCACCGCTCGAAAATGGGAGGCAATCACTTTGAAACCAAGAGCTCTAACGGATTAACGCAACTGCTATAACATCTCACAAATATGTATGTGGAGTGTGTTCCTCATCCTCTCTATAGTCCAGATTTATCCCCGTGTGACTTTTACCTTTTCACCAAATTAAAGATATGCATGCCTTTGTGGAAGGCATCAGAAGCACTGGTGGACGCTGCGGAGTTAATTCTGAAATATCTGTCAAAAAATGATAATCAATAGACTTTCAGAAACGCTGGGACAGGTTTCTTACGTCCTATGGGAACTACTTTGAGAAATATCATCAACATTTTGAGGATGAGTAAAGGTATGTTGTAAAATCATTATGCTCAACCCTCGTTAATCTTCATGGTACCGACATAACCGAAGGACAAAAGCGGAACTAGTGGAATGGTGCAATGGTAGCTGATGAAGTCAAACTTACAAGAAATTTTACCTATTTGTTCCTTCCATTTCTAAGCACAAAATGAATCCATCTCTCTGGCCGAGGCAGAAATTTCGATTCAATTTGAAAGCTAGAATCCCATCTCAGTCTTTTGAAGGAGTAGATATTCCCTGTTTAGTAAAGCAGATTAGCGCACTTCAAATATCTCTACCTAGCTCGAAACGTAGAATTGCCCTCGTAATTCCTTCAAGCACACACCACCTGTTTACTAATTGACGTTTGAGAGGATCACAGTTCGCTTGCTCCTGTGGAATTTTCAAGGAGCTGTTTGCAAATATCAATGAGTGTGAGTTTCCAGATATCCGTGTTAGAAACATTTTCCGACGCGTGGCTTCACTTGAACACTTCCGTCATAACTGTTTTCGCCAGTTCGATGTTATATTATACAAACAATGTCATTGTGCCCCTAGAGGTTATTTAGTTGTAATTATGTTTAACGCAAGCTATTGTCACTAATACCGAATAAATTTTACAATACTCATAAAAAGAAATACGACAAGTTTGTTAATTAGATGGCTGGTAAAAATATTTAGGATATTTTAGAAACTTTGGTGTGACACATATTTCAGAAAATACTAAATCGTTTGGTAATTAGTATTAACTTGTTGATACATCATTATTTCAATTAACAATAACGTTATTACAATGAATATGAACTACTGATTCTTTTTCAATTGTTTTTTTTTTTATTATGAAAGTTAATAACAGCATTTTAGCATTGAACAATTTAACGGCTTGGTAATTTTTGCAAATTTTATTTTAATGATAGTTTTACCAACAATAGAGACTAATTATTATTATTATAGTATATAAATATTTATAAGATAAATGTCACAGACTTTTGCAATAACTTGTTTAGAAATATAGAATCTTTTAGTGCCATAAAATTAATTTACTTTAATTTTACAATGTAACTGTGCGCATAGGAGAGTTAAATAAGGTATTGTCTTAATTATACGTAATAATTGTTTTACTGAGATGTGTTGTGAGGTAATGTCAAATGGCTTTGTAACAAGGCATATTATTATTGTGGTCTAAGTTTACGTATATATTCACGTGATAATTGTGTAAATTTATATTAAGCTAAGTAAACATTACACACTTCTACAAATTTTGGTTTTATGTTCATTCCTTTCCTTTCTTTTCTTTTCTTTTCTTTAATCCTCTAACAGAATTACAGAATTTCTTGAAATCAGACCGGATTGTGTTGTTAGGTATGGAAGAAGAATTTCGATACTCCAGTTTTGTTCAATGACTGATTTAGTGCCTATGTCTTCAATGGGGGCAGAAGGGGGTGAGGTGAGGGAGCACGGATCTAGACGGCTGCGGAGCCACCCTCCAAGGATTTCAAGTTCCTCTGAAGGGCTGCTTCCACACCAGAAATCTTTAGCTCCCCTCACCCTTTGCACTGTAACAGAACCTGCTGAGTGAAAAACGAGTGTTGTGACATAGGAGAAGATTATCCATTGCAGCATGTACCTGATCACCAAGGGAAATAAAAAAAATCAGGATGGCCTGCCCCAAGAGATTTGAATCTGGTCCTCCAGGAAGCGAGTCCGCCTTGCTAGGTAACTAAATTTGTTTCGTCGTAAATTTTCGATTGTGGAATTGAAGATAGGTTCCATATATCATAAAGAGCGTCGATCCGCAATTCTTCATTCCTGATTCATTTGTAGTTGATCAAAATTATTATTTCATGACACAGTAAGAGAAGCGTCTTATGGTGTAGTAAACTTCTTCTCATTTCTCCCTGGCGAGCAGACGCTGTCCCAGTGAGGAGGATGTCGAGGTGTCCCAGGAAGCTTCTTGAACCTGTAGTAAATGTCGCCATAGGAATCATCCCTTGGCAATCCGGAAATCTAGCCGGGACTCCATAAGTCGAAATATGCAACTCTGAAAAAGACTGGTGAGGTTGGTTAGCCAAAAGAGAATGTCGTGATTTATTTTTTTGATAGTGTTTAACGCCCATTTTAACCATTGAAGAATCACAGATGGTGATACATGAAATGAAATTATAAATTGGGAAAGGATTTGTTTTTTAAAGGAAGGAAACGTTCCAGGTCTAAGTTTAGGATACCTCCTCGGCATTTGCCATTTATGAGGACTGAGAAAAACCTGGAAAACGCCATTCAGGGAGAAGGGTCCTGGTGGGAATTGACTTCCCGGCCTGAACGACCTCGGCCTCCAGTGGAGGTGTTTTAATATTGTAGAACATCCATTGAAGATGAACGTGGTGTGGTCCATAACAATAGAAGAAAACAAAAATAAAGTGCGGAATGACGGTTTAACGAAAAAATAAAAAAATAAAAAATACACAATTGCAAGATGTTGACACCAACTAAAAATGAATGAGAGTTAACATCAATCCAACCTGTGGATCCTGTAATGAGTTTAACCAACTCTAGGATTTCAGAATATTGACAATCTTTTCTTTTAGCGCCAAACTTTGGTTTTTATTTTGAAAAATTTAATTAAATCGTGTACAGTTTTATGTAGTTAGTTTCAAACGATCCTTTTTGTAATGTTCACTCAGCATAGAGAGAGAGATTCAGGAAAGAACAATGCACAACACCACGAATGACTTTTCCCTGTCACTTATTTATTGATAATTTAATTTTTATGTGAACAAAATCGTGCTCCTCGCTATTGTGTGTGTAGGGTTTAGTAGTGAAGTAATGTACTTAGAGAAGGTTGAACCATAGGCTTTGGGGATGAAGAGCTGTATATTACCCAGCCTCATCACACCAACTGTCATTAAGTACTCGCCCGGTGATTAAACTGCATAGTTGCGTGCTTCATGACGGCATTAATAATTTTTAGAGGCAGCAAAGTGGGAGTGTTATTGTTGAGCTTGTATTTTGTTGGGAAAAGCAAATAAGCCGCCATCTCACTATGATCGATAAAAGTCGTGCCATGTTTCTTGTATTGCCCACGGTAGAAGTGACTACCAACACATTCTTTCTCCAGTTGTGATCTTCATATACCTTGCCTTTGCACCACCAAAAGCCAATAACTTACATTATTTGTAAATTAATAGAACAAATTTGGATTTTATAATTTTAGGTCATTCTCTTTTGCTTCTATATAGTGAAAATCATAAAATGTGAAAGGATTATACTATTGTTTGTCACTCAATGTGAACGTATTCCAGAAAAATCGCGATAATTGTATCTAAAAGTAAACTGTGTTCCATTTTGTGCTGAGAAGATAAGGAACGAAATCGCGATACGTAATAGAATGAATAAGCAAAACAAATTACATACATCGTGAAAGGGATAGAGAAAAAAGTTTTTAGAATTTCCTTAAAGCGTTCCAATGTTAACGTTCTCTCTTTCTTTCTTTTTAATCTTTATGTAGCAAAGTTTAGCTCTTGCTCGGGGCTTTCACGGCTCTGTGATTCAACAAACTCCCTTTTTCTTGTTGGCTTTCCTGTGGTGGAAATTCAGCCTGTTCGGAATTAACAGCACGTCACAAGGGACTAAAACTTCAACCAGAGATTTCTTGACTTGCCATTTAAGTGTGACGCGAGGCCGTCCTGGCAGAGGAAGTCGACGTTTTCTCTGTTGAATTTGCCAGTAATTGTTAAAAAATAATCGCACATTACGGAGATTAACTATGTATGTAATCGCACTCGAAAGAAGCTTACAAATTAATATTGCTTGAAAAAATTATGCAAAGGGTTAAACGATAAGTGTATAGTTTTATTAAACAATGTTATTTCGAACGGACTAATGCTAGATATTAACATTTTTATTATAGCTGATAGTACACATTTGCCATGTTCAATATTTTCTCTATCCCAAAATAATAATTCAAGGTTCTGAACTTCACTTTTAAACAGTCTAATAGGCTGTGATTACTTCTTTATGTTTCTGAATTTTCTTACACCGATTTATACATTTCCTTTGGATTTTTGTGGCATCAATCTGATAGAACAGATTTTACATTATCGACCATCATTTCATTTTCCATTTCGATTACCGACACTCGGACATAGTTCCAAAAGTCTGAGGGTCATTTGAAAAATTCTCGAAGAGGCCCACAGATTGCAGAAGCAGTTCAGAAGCAGTTTTGTTATCAAAGCCTGCATTCTTCCATATATATATATATATATATATATATATATATATATATGTGTGTGTGTGTGTGTGTGTGTGTGTGTGTGTGTGTGTAATAATATATGGATTGGTCAAGAAGTAACTATTGCTGTTTTTCGCAATACAACCCAATCACAGCCTATCTATTCATAAATATCAGTCAGTCAGCAACATTGCGGAAAATGCTCTGATTTTAGGAACAATGTTCTGATTATGCTTCGTTGGTGGTTGGGCAAACGTAGAATGTAGCAGAAAACTTTTTGTGAAACTTTTTAACTGTTTCAGGTCTTACAGTAATAAGCAGTTATAATAAAAAAAACAACCGTAAATCTACTTGTAAACTTCATGTTGTATATAAACATAAAAATTAAATTAAATGTCGTACTAACATCTAGCAGCTGTATCAAACTATGTTTTTCATTATTATTATTATTATACTTTATCCCCTTGACATAACATTTTGCAGATAGCTCGTATCTAATGCTAACTCATCTGCAGTTATTGTAGTAGTAACATCAACAAATCTATATTCTAACCCTTCAGGAATTATTTGCTTTATTTTAAAATAATTTTGTTGGTTCTACTTGCACCTCAAACATGGAATGGTCCATAACTAATGCATGCCGGCCGGTATCCTTCACCGGGAACTCAGTGTTAATCACCGTCATCAATCTATGTCTTCACTTTTCTTCTTACTATTTGTATCAATTCTGTCATATTCATTTGCTCTTACTGCATTAATAATTCATCCATATCACTACATAATCTTGTCTTCATAACTAATTCTCCGTATTCTGCGTTACATTGCTAACTTACATGGTTTTATGTTCTTCTTATGGAGCTCAGATACTTCATCCCTCTTTTCCTCTAAATATTTGTAATATATTTTATTTCTTAATATATGTCACTCCTTCTTTCCACTAAACTCTTCTTTCTTCATGAAAGTCATCACGTGATCTATGCTCAGGTGTGTCCTTTCCCACATATTACCCAGTTATCACTCTCCACTTTTACAGGTTTCTTAAAATATTATTTGTATGTCCATGTCTTGTTACATGATGTAAATTTCCCTTTGATGAATTTGTGTCTTAGCTGCATCACATTAGGGAAAAGGTCATTAACTCTTCTCCCTTCCTCCGTTCCTTTTTCCATTCCTGGAATAATATTCTTCTCGCTTGTTTGTACATTCCATTCTATTTATTTCTCACTTTACTTTTTTCAGTCAATACAAAGCACCATTCTTGCTTGCTATTGAATAAGTTGGTCAACTTTTCATTATAAGCAACAAAAGTACACATTACATCTGCATCACTTACTTCTGTGACCTTCCAAGCCATCGTTTTACTTGGATCCGCATTACCCTCATATGCTCACACACCTGCACCAATTCCGTGTTATATATTTCATAGCATTAAATCTATTCTAAATTTGTTGTGCTCTATAGTAGCTAATATCAACTCTGTTTTTTCTGCTTTATTTCTAACTTTTTCTATTTTTCTTGCAAAGTTTAGCTTTTCATCTAATTGTATATCCAAATATGTCATTTCTTTTTAAATTCCATCCATTTATTTTAATTGTCGGACCTCTTTAAGCATCCTGTGTGTGATTTGACTGGTGTAAGTCAAATTTAACTTCTTTACACCACACCTGCAACTTCTCCTCCTACTTTCGCCCACAATGAGAATCATCACATCGTCATAATGTCTGATGTTTCATCGTATTGTATAATTCTTCAAGTAAGGAACCTTGTGGGCATTTTTAATAATTTATCTTGTAGTTCTTTCATTTTAACCTTCTATATAGATACGTCGCTCCCTACAGAGTCCTTTAGGCTTTCATATACGTTTCTGGGATAACAGTTTCTTCTGAAGGAAGTGCCAAAGGGCGATATAAAATGGTTTAAAATGAAAATTTACATGCACATGTTTCTGCATTTTTCGCAATGTTTTGAACATGTACTGAATGCACGTGTACATAGGCGTTTATGAACATTTTCTTTTTGAATAAGGCAGCTTAATGCAGCTTATAAAGATTTATATTTCTTGAATTTAAAAACTCAAACATTGAATTAAATTGAACCCTATCATAAGACGTTTCTGTGCAAGTATCAAAAGGTTTAAACGTGATACAAGTAGCGCCTAAAATGATGGAGGGGAATCTTCAAATGCAGTTCCAAGACAGGTCTCTCTCCCGCAGGAAAACCCCAACTCAACTGTTTTACTGTTACGGGGGTATAAAAATCCTGGTCATTAAACCCTTCAAGGTGTCTGGATCTATTTCCCTTGCTCGTAACGTGCGCATGTGTGAAACGCTCCTTCTTTTTCTGTTCCACGTTCCATGTCTTCCCCGCAATTTAAAGTAATACTTTGCTACCGCATTTACCTAAGGTATCCATAACTTGAACATAATCTTATTTCCACAGCCAGACTCAAGTTTTGTAAGGCCCTACAGATTTGCAACTTCTCGGCCTTCTTATTTCGAAATCCGTGGAGAGAAAGCTAGGCAGAGAGTAGAGAGTTGTTATTTATTTTTATATACCACTTCTCCAACCTGTCTTCGTACCGTTTCCGCTCGAATTACTTCCTCGTAAATGTTTCTTCCCCTCTTCCATACAGTGACATCGCTCCCCGGAACTTTTTTGTTTTTTATCTTATCATCCTTGGCCGCAACAAATAATGTCGTAAGAAAGCCAGACAGAGTTTTGGCTTAGTTGCTGGATAACTCAGGAAGTTTATAACTGCTGCTGACGTGGCTGATGTAGCCCAAGTGGCCTGTTGCAACTTTCACTGCTCTTCATTCTTCTGATCTGCACGTTTCTCTTAATGCATTTGTTTATTCATAAGCACAGCGATTTTAGAAAACTTTTTGATACACTGAAGTACCAATTATAAGCCCTCTCTTTGATGTTAGGGCGGGTTTTCAGTATAGACCGTTGAACTTGTCTGGGTTTGAAACCTGAGAGCATTTTCACATTATATCACGGCGTTCACAATAGCGCTCCTTTAGAACACCAAGTTCTATAGGCACATTCGAACTAGTACCTCATGCAGTAGGCGGTCAAGAAGCTCCTGCACAGAAGACTGTAATAGCTGGATCAGGTGGTTCGACAGCGACAGGGAATCCGTCAACATCGCGATCTCCCAGGAACATTGAGGGGCTGTGTCTGCATTAATTATGACTGATAGGCGCATAATCTTCGATGAACTGGAATATCAGACAGAATCGGCCTCGCAAGGCTGTGCACCTTTATTCACGAGATTTGATATGAAAAAAATGTGTACACTTTGAGTTCCACGGAACTTGACACAGAGGACAAAAGTGCTGAAGTCTATGTCGGCTACGGGATTCGTAGATCCGGATTTTGTTGAGGAGCTGGTGACTGGTGACGAGACAAGGTGTCACAATAACAAGTCCAACCCAGGGAGTGCCCGGCCCAAGCAGATCATGATCACCGTCTTTTGGGACGCTTCAGAACGACTGTCAACAGTACTGCGACATTCTTACACGGCTTAGACGCAGGATTCAGCAACTGCATGGTCCCATACTAGCAATAGTTGGCATTGCTGGACTTCATTGTGCCCCAGCCACCGTACTCACTGAATTTCGCTCCGACTTATTCGACAACATGTAGGACTCGCTGTGAGGATATTCAGGCGTAGTGGTAGCGTAATGCGCCCAAACAAGATTTCGCGACGCCATAATAAAGTTACCATGGAGATGGCAACCGTGCATTGACGTTGGTAGGGAGTGTATTGAGAGATCTCATGTGCATTGAGTCATATTATATAATAAATAAAATACAAAAACTACATGCGCCTCGTAATTTTGTATGACATTAAATTTAAAAAATTAACTTGAATGTTTCACTTGGGTCGTTTCTCTAGATATAAGTTATTGACAAAGTTCTTCTGTAAAATTTCAAGGATGGGCACCTGAAAACCCACCTTGGATAGGAAACTTCGGTGCTTCGGCCTGTCTTAATGACTGGTCATTTATTCCCACGCCTTCATGAGGACACTTCCTGGACGGTAAGGGAGACACCAGGCGGGGTGACGCACGGATTTTTTCCAAATAGAACATTCTACATCGGCAGGGATCGTCTCAACATGGTTGCTTCCAAACAAAGCGCATCAATCCTGTGACTTTAGCTATGCAACAGAAAGAACGTTATTATTATTATTATTATTATTATTATTATTATTATTCAGGACGTAAAACTCTCTAGCAAATTATTCCGGGAGAAACTTGCCGTTAATGAATTCCATGTTTGAAAAAAAGAGATTCATGGGCAAATTTTTCTAAAATTTCACTTCCAAGTAATACCTTAGTTCTTTGCCAGATGGCGATAAAGGCGATGGCTTGCCACTCGTCACCCTGTCCCTGTAGGAATATAAGTGTAAACTGAATTTTTCTTGATAATTGAAACCTCTTACATATAAGCCGCTCATGTTCCAAAATGAAATAGGCATTCGCCTAAGCGATCGGAATAAGCTGAAAAAAGTCAAGATCTTGATGGCCGGCCTCAAGTGATTTGAACCCGGAATCTCCCGAATACGAGTTAGGCCTGAATCACCCCACTCCGTCTGTCTTCCTGTGCTTATCATTTGACCCTCACAAACAATGTTTGAATTGCATCGCACTCCGAGGTCAAGAACTGTGGCGGTTATGGAATCGCTACCTCCAGGCTCAGAACAGCGATTTCTATCTGAAACTGTGTTTGTTTTTGTTTGTGAAAATGACATAGATTCATTTTCCAGGTTACATTCGCATTCATGGCGCTATGAACTGTACGGGTATGTGGCTGTTTATTGCACGATTAAATGATCTTCCATCAGACTTGGGCCTCCGGCTGCAGCTAGACTTTCCCGGAGCTACCAAACCACAGTGGTCAATATGGCAATTAGTGTGCTGACGTCATAGCGTTTTAAAGTCGTGCGAGCAATAAACCGATAGGGAAATCTGCACCGCAAATCTGTCACTTCTCTAAACACAGGTTTACGCTGTGCAAAGCTTTAATATCTATTTGATAATCAGAGCGTCGCGTGCTTGCAATTTACAGTTCTGTGGTTAAGATGCAGAGCTCCTGGCAGTAATATTATGACCACAGTCATTAGGACATATGAAAATAAACTTTTCCAAAATATTTAGTTTAAATAAATTTGTTGATTATATTTGCTTATGCTTTAATTGTAAGCATATTTTAAATTACTGCACTTATATACTTTCCGTTTCACATGCTTTTGATTAAGAGGTGTCTACTGTATACAGCGAAAGAATAATAATGTGACCTATATGTTGTTGAGATTACCTCTTAAATGCATTTCATGCTTTCTGATTTTAGTATGGCATTTCCCCATTGAAAATGGTTTTAGCGAACGGTTTTGTCATGTCTTCATCATGTGTCATAAAACACAAAGTTTTTCAGAAATATTATTATATCATATTCTTTGTATGCTTAGCTAAGGGTGGCATAGGATACTAATCAAAAGGAAAGTTTAATAGCAGAGTCAGAAAGAAGCCAAACAGAGGAAATTAAACCATTACACATCTTCTCCTTGGGCACTAACATTTATGCTGCCCTCCGTACCAGCAGTCCATTTGGTCACCTCCCACCGAGCGTGCATTGCTTACATTTTCA
Source organism: Metallyticus violacea (assembly GCA_030762175.1). Classification (NCBI taxonomy): domain Eukaryota; kingdom Metazoa; phylum Arthropoda; class Insecta; order Mantodea; family Metallyticidae; genus Metallyticus; species Metallyticus violacea. The sequence continues at coordinate 3,995,787 of CM060835.1, read as the reverse complement.
CCTCTTTGTCCGAAGCGAACCTCCGCCCCTTTCGAAATTTTATCACTTTCAAAATCAGATGGTAATCAGCTGGAGAATGATTTGTGGAGAATGCGAGGAAGCTCTTTATTTACGAGGAATTCCTCACCGGCGTATTGTGGCGGTGTCGTGAGGGAGAACACAATTTTTTTTTTTTCCCCGCTGCATTGCATCACAAAAAGATGCCTATGAATGGTATGTTAGTCATAATCCTGACAGCTGCAGTTGACATACACCTGGGAACTTATACTGTACTCCGCGGAAATAGGTAGAGAAGTTGCCTATACGGCACGGCGAACTGGAGAGAAACATCTCTCGTTGCCCAATTTCCAGCCTACTTACCAACTTTGAAAATATTAATTAAACCTCAAAATGTTGAATCTAACAAATTTTACGTTAATAGTTGTTCACAATACACATTTGAAAATGTAAGAGTAAAATAACTTTTAACATGCGTATCATACTGTTTTTAGCAGCTCCTGATATTTATAACTAAAATAAATGTATTTCTATTATTCCGAAAATCCTCTTGTTCCAAAGAAATAGTTCGCAAGTTCCTCACCAGAAGGAGTATGGAAGAATGTCGTATAAATCTTTAGATTATGTTGCCAATATCACAGTGGAAATTAGCGGTTTTTAACGCAGTTCCGCGGACAAAATTACAAATTAAACTTTTATTACAATTAAATTAATTCGTTTTTATATATTATACTAAGTGTTGTTTAAACATGTAATTTACTCATTATAGTATGTACTTGATATTCTGATAAAATGTATTTAATAAATTTAATATGTGTAAAATTAGGATCACGTGTGTTTAATTAGTTTGACGTTTATATAAAGCGGTTGATGTGATCTTACTAGATTGACATTTCTAGCTAGGTGAAATGTAACTATTAAGTTAACTGGCATGTAAATATGTGATACATTAATTCGATGTGCATTTAATTAGTTTGATGTATTAACTAGGTCGATGTGTATCTAACTCGATAATGATTTCTTTAGCCAAGGTAAAATTATTTAATTAAGTTAAATGGCATGTAAAATGGATTCCACGTTTGTGTAGTTATTTGGGCTCATTTAACTACGTTAATGTGTATATTTAACTACGTTGACATATTTTAACTACGTGGTATTAATTAATAAGTTAGTATATGTAAAATTAAGTTGAATGTGTATTTAATTAGTATGACATATTTAACTAGTTTGAAGTGTATTAAACTATATTGACATGTTTTAGCTAAATGAAATGCATTTAAATAAATTAACTGGCATGCAAATATGGTAAAATTAATTCGACGTGCATTTGATTATTGTGGCGCATTTAACTACTTTATTACGTACGCATATAACTATATTGACATGTTTTAATTACGTAAAATTATTTTATTGAATTAATATATATTAAAATTAATTATACGTCATGTATTTAATATTTTGTCCAATGTTTTAAAGTATTTAATTATATTGGCATATTTTATCTAGGCAAAATGTATTTAATTAAGTTAACTGGCACGTGTGTAAAATTAATTTGACATGTTGAAAGCGTGTTTCTTTATTGAATTCTAGATTGGCATGTACTTAATTAAATTAATTTATTTCTTTTTTAAGTATTTTGATTTATAATGATTGTATTTTTATTATTCTTTATTGCCACCAGATGTAACCCCAATTGCTGTTAATACATTAATATACATGCATGTTAAATAAAGGGATTAGCTGTTATTGACTTTCTTTCATGTCCAGTCTGACATGATTACAGGGTTTCCCTCGTGATCACGTATGCAAATAAATTATAAAAACCGTTAAACAATAATTATGTCTAATTATTTAACTGATCTCGAGACCGCCTTGAAGGATATATAGCTTTTAATAATGTACTACATTATAAAATCTGTAATTAAATAGACAGTGCTTTATCATATTTCGTATTAAACAAAGTTGGTAACACTGGAGTGATATAAAACATTTTAGCGCTGAATGTTGCAAACTGAAAATTAATGATTGAGTGTTCTAGTTTTAGTATGAATGTATAAAAATATTAATTGCATGTCTTGTAAAAACGTGTACGTATGATTTGTGTAATTCATAAAAATTTTGTACTTTATTTAAAAATTTAAAGGAAGCATAATCTGGTAACCGTGAGAAGTTGTGAATGAAAATAAAAATATTCTTTCACACTAACTGTGGACCATGGATCTTCAGCCTTCCGAGCTGGCGCTCTAACAAAATCAACTACATGTTCTCCAAGCACGGAACCATGAACCTCTCTTATTTGATTCTATACACCCCGGAAAGGGTTCTCTACTATGAGAGATTTATTCTTGAATGAAGTCCCCATGTCATGGTGGTTTGAACAAAATACACAAGTTTTATTTACCAGTATAGTAAGTGGCAACATGTATATATATGATAACCGTTTATTCCATAGCCAGCATATTGTTGTATTAATTGGGTTTGTAACATTTCTGGAAGGTGGTGAATGCAATATCAAAATCTCTTTTTATTTTTTGTTTTTTATTTCTTTTTTATATGGGAGTCTCTTCTTCTGAGTGGTTCCAGTATTTTTAAGCAGAGGTCAAAGTCAAGTTGCTAATGTCTGGTGGATATGGATATCCCCACGGAATGCAATTTAAGATAACCAAAAATATTTTAACCCTGTGCAACTCTATGAAAGGGTCATTGCTCCTCTCGTAGGACGCAACTGCTTCTTTCTGACTCCCAAATTGATGGTTGGAAACAGAGAGCCACATCTGGAGTGTACGGTACGTGTTCACCAGTGTCATCACAACAAAGTTACCTCACATGATATTTGCTGGGACTACTGTGAGTCACTCGTGAATCGTTCTTCACTAAATTGACGGTTGGAAACAGGAAGCCATATCTGGACTGTACAGTAGGTGTTCACCAGTATCATCACATGATATTTGCTGCGATTATTGTGAGTCACTCGCGAATCGTTATTCACTGTTGCTGAGCAATGTTTTCTGTTGCCCCTCATTTTTACTCATCTAAATTCTGCAACCACTTATAGAGTTCCGCACTGGAAGGACCAGAGCCTGGAAACGCTCTTTGTAATTTTTCCAGTATTGTTATCACGTCTAATTATAAGAACTCCGTCACGCAGGAGATCATAAACTAAGCGAATTCCTTGCCGGTTGAATAATTTTTAATAAAATGAATATAAAATCCAAATTAGGACTTGTTAATTAATGAAATTAAACAAGTTATGGTATTACTGTGTGGTATTATGGGAACAAAATTGGAATTCTTGCAACCTATAAATATCACAAAAGAGAAACCACCTTTTGTAATAATAATAATAATAATAATAATAATAATAATAATAATAATAATAATAATAATAATAATCAGGGCGTGAAACGGCCGACAAATTTTGCTCAGAGGCCTCTCTTTCCAGCTTGAGGTTCTTTTTCGTGCCGTAAATGTACGACACGGGACCCACGGCTTTACTTCTCTTGGGAAGGAAGCCATACTTAGGATTTTTACACCCAAAAAAATCCATCGCTCCTGGCCGGGTTCGCACCCGCGATCTTGGGTTTAGGAGGCAAGTATGGTAACTCCCTTGGTATCATCTTTACATTCACTAAAATAGAGAGAAATAACGAAAAGTTTCGAGTTACATTGTGTATTTAAGATGATGGTGTTCATATGTTTCAATAAAACCAAAACAAGTTACTATTTAAAAACAATTTCGATGTACTAAGCAAATATACACAATAAGCAAATAACAGTCAAATGTTTCATCGATTTTCTTTAGCTTTGAAATTTAATGTAAATGTTATTGTAGTAAAATACATGTAAAACAAACGTTTTCTGAATGCTATTACAGAGCGGCTTTACATACAAATATAATTCTCACACACGTATTAATATTTCACATTTGCTATCTTCACAACGATGCTTTTGTTAAATATATATATCATATACAACGATATAAATACAATTTATGTAATGAATTAATTTCACATTTTCATGTATAACAATATAGAAAAAACGCAAAGGCAATTTTTATTTAAATTTCATTTTACAAGTATATCTTTACTCCTAATAGCCCAATTAACCTAATTTTCAGAAACTATTTAAATGGCATGTATCAAATTTTGTTGTAAAGAAACAAATATTGTTGCCGATAGAGCGATTTTTAAATTTTGGTTTTCTGGCAATACCCCCATCCCGTCTATGAGCCTGGTTTCCCTGAGTTTCAGAAACCATTTTTCTTATTCTATTTAAATGGCACATTAGGAGTTTCCTTGCCAAAAAAAGAAGAAAAAAGCATATATTAACGGTAAGAGAACGGTTTTAAATGTTGGGTTTCAGGTAATACTCCGATTTCACTGAGTTTCGAAAACGTTTCCTACTTTATTTCAATGGCATACACCGAGTTTCCTTTTAAAAACGTTTAAAATTGTAACCGCTAGAGCGATTTTTAAATTTCGTTTAACCCCCAAAAGTTTTTCAGGTATTACACCCCCACTCCGAGTGGTCCGATGGCCATTTTCAAAAATATTTTTACCAATTTATTTTAAAGTTTTTTTACTGAATTTCGTTGAGATAAAACAAATTTGCGGCCGCTAGAGTGGTTTTTCATATATTTCAAAAAATTTGCTTTAGGTTAACCCCCATTCCCAAGGGTCGCTGGTTAACAAATTTGACGAACTGTTTGTTAATTGATGGGTTATGTGCCGAGTTTCGTTAAGAAAAAACAAAAATTGCGATCGCTGGAGAGAGATCGGTTACACATACACACACATAAGCGTATTTTTCGAAATATTTTTATTTTTTAAATATCAGGGTACATAGTAGGGATGATCGATGCATATTTGGAGAGATTAGTAAAACGCTTTCCATTGGTACAACAACAATAGCTTACATTCCTTCTAACTAGCTAAAAAAGAAATAAATAAAAATATCCGAAAAATAAACAGATTTTTCACGGTGCCGGCCGCAATAGCTTCATTCCTTTGGAATTCTATAACAATTGAACACATACTATCGAGTCAATTCACAGACAGCGAGCTCACGCATAATTTACATTTTGCTGTAGTTACAAAGACAAATATCAGTTATATCTCTCATAGTTTCAGAAAATCTGGAAAATTAAATATTCCCCATAAACTATATCAAGCTCCAAAATAGCTGAATACGGTGGTGCACGCCACGGAGTGGCCGAGGTCGTTAAGGCGCGAACTCGTGAGCGGGAGGTCTGGGGTTCGAATTCCGCCAGGACTTTCCTCCCTAACTGAGGTTTTTTCCAGATTTTCCTCAGTCCTCATAAGTGGCAAATGCCGGGGAGGTACCCTAAACTTAGGCTGGAACGTTTCTTCCTTAAAAATTTTCTTCCCAATATATTATTTCATGTATCATCAGTGTCCACCACCTGTGGTGCCCCAGTAGTAAAAACGGGCTTTAAACACTATTAAAAAAAAGTGATGCAAAATTAATTGCATCACCCTTAACTCTTTAAGTTTTCACTGTAATCTTTTTAATTTTTTGTACTTCCTCATAAATGCGTTGACATTATTGTTGCACATTTTATTTTTATTTACCATACATGTTTATTAAACATAGAAACTAAATACTCGCAGAAAGAAGTACAGCTAGGTTGTCAATAAATTTGTATAAAATATTGAACAATTAATGCAGTTAAAACACATTTATGAACATAGTATATAAATTTTAACTTTTAGAAAATTCAGCTATCTGTTCGACTACTACTTTGTTGGTCCACCACGTGCCCTGGCATCGTTTGGGCATCACATTGTTGAAATATTCCTCAGTCAGTTCAATAAACCACACGCACACAAGTGTCTGCTGGAGTTCACTTTTATTGCTTGGCTTGTTTCTTACAATAATATCCCCCATAACCTTCCAACAGTTCTCAATCGGATTCAGGTCTGGACTGTTTCCAGGCCAGTCTTAACACCTTGCCAATAATTGCATCAAAATTACGTATATTCCAATTTAATAAAAATATTAATAAAAATATTACCTTCAAAGCCCTGTGACAAGTGATAGAGCTTGAAGAACCACCAAAATGGTTTCGTACTGAAGGCATAAATTTGTTTTCAAGGATGCCACCGTAGACGTCCGGGTTAACAGTGCCACTTACGACCTATGCCATGGCAGATATCTGACCTTGTGGATGCTTCATGTTTGTGCCACAATTCTTCGCCACTTTTGCACACTCTCCTGTCTCATTGTTTTAGTCAGCAAAGGTTTCTTTATCTTCGACAGTTCTGCTTCAAGGATCTACTTCTGATAGTTCTGCCGGTCACTGAGACGTCACACATGTCTTAACCACTGTCGCTCCAGTTCTGAGGATGATAAATAATCACTGAGATAATTTCTTTTAAGTATCTTGTCTTGTTTTGGAGTAGATTGCCTGTTCTTGGCACTTCCTTACATCCGTTAACAGTTCCGTTATTCCTGCATTTCTGCAATACTCTTGGGCTGATGAAAACTGTTCTACAGTCTACGTCTTTAGTGCTTTGAACAAAGGAGGAATGAGCAAGAATAGCATTTTTCTTCTTCTGCGTTAATTCCACTCCTTTGTCCATCTTTTCACCACTAAGTCTCAACGAGAAACGAGTCTACTGTATTTCAACAGTGTAAATTGAGAAATTGACAACATTGTTAGTAGATATGCACTTGGAAGTCCGACAATGGAGACAAGAATACAGAAGCAACAATGGATATCTAAGCTGTAAATGAATCATTACAAATGCGAAGTGAGGGGATGCAATAAGTTTTTCCACTACTGTACTCTTGTACTTTAAATCGGACGTTCCTTCTGAACCTCCCTGTACTATAACTTTTCTTGTAAAGAGTTTATCATGTTCTTCAGTTTATTAGACGATATATTAGGATCGTTGTATGTGACCACACATAAGCAGTAATACAGTGATACATCAAACTTAAGATCTTTTTGAAAGAGGAATTGCACCATTAAAACCTTGAAGACAAAATTGGCCTCTTTTGATGAGGATAATAAGCGGAATGTCCTGCTAATAAGGCGGTGTATATTTCGCCCGGAGCGTTAGTCGAAGACCAAGCGAACCTCATTAAGCAGGTCTGTATTGCAGCAGTTGCGTTGCCGGAGGGTGATTGTCACAACATAGAGGCAGTGGAAAACAAGGTGGTTAATAAAGGGGTGCGGAACTTTTTAAACATGCAACAACCGTCCGTTTGTTGACATTGCCGGTGAGGCGAGAGAGGGAAATTTTGCACTCATCTCTGTCTCTCCTAATTACATTCCATTTACTGTAATCGCAGGGCGGCGCAGAAAAGGGAAGGAAATGTTACCACGAGCAATTTTCATTTTCTTCCAAACGACCGTATTATAAGAGAACAGTCGTATTTGCATGATGTCAGCTTGCATCTCATTGTAAGGGGATGAAACGCGCTTAGGAGATTCCATTTTCACATGTTAACGTTGTCTGTCAGCCAGTGGAGCTTAAATACGGAACCGGCCTTGTTCAAGATAGACATTCTAAACTTCCAGCCTGTTGCTCTCCTTCAAGAGGTGCTGATGATTAGTAAGTGAATGGGCAGACTTTTGTGCCATTGACCCTGCATTTAGATACCCTTTTCAAGAAAGAGATAAAAGAAGTTCTCAATCTTCACCATAGAGGGCATGCAATTGACAAAATAACCTTTTTTACTTTGGCACATTTGTACTTTTACTTATTTTTTACCCTAGCAAAAGTTTAGGCCATTGGGTCTTCTCTTCCACTCTACAATGTGAAAAAAATAAGCAAAAATCCAGAGTACAATGTACATAGTTATATAAAATGCAGAACAAACAAATTAATAATATATATAATATATACACACTGCATGTAAATATTACATGTTTTTAATATAGTTACAAAAAGACAGTGTTATTTGTTCTTCAATGATTTTTCGCGAATACAACGGAGGAGAAAGAGAAGAAGAAGAAGAAGAAGAAGAAGAAGAAGAAGAAGAAGAAGAAGAAATAATGAGACACTAACGTCGAGTTAAAGAGACAGCTTAATCTAAGTTTAAAGTGCTTTGTTGTCCGACAATCTGTGACTTCAGGAGGCTAAAAATGTGTTCGGTGACGAGGTATAGACAGTAAAGTCATATTCCCGGTTCAAGAAACGGGAGCGTAAGGGAATGGAAGGTTCTGCGTTCTTTTAGAGGTAGCCATGACAGTTGATTGCGTAGGGGTGTCACATGAACAAAATCACTTAATGTTAAAAACGAAATAAACCGGATATTGTGAACGTGCTGTAATGAGTCGATCTGCCCAGTATTCAGATTAGAGTACAAGACATCAAAGTGAGACATAACAAGTACTTAGAGATTGAAAAGCAGATTTTTCTCTACATAAATCAAAGAAAATATGGGTTACCTGGCTGTGCTATTGTACCCCTAGGTATTTTGCCGTGCTGGTGTAATTAATGACGTTTATCATGATGACCGGCACATTTTTTAAGTTGTATTTTACGTAGTGCACGTTTATGTTCCGTGACTATAGCCTGTGGTTTAAGTGGATTCTGTTTTAAGTATTCATTTAAAATATCAAATCATTGTATGAAATAGTAGCGCGCCCTGATACCAAGGTTGGTGGGGTCAAACGCGGCCAAGGTCGATAAAGGAAAGGTTTGGGAGAGACTTACAACCGTGGGTGCCGCGTCGTAGATTTACGGCACGTTGGAGAACTCTGTACCTGAAAAAGAGGTCCCTGGATAAAATTATCTACCATTTTCTGTGAAAATAATACCATAGTTCCCTGTTAGATGGCGTTAGAGGCGTGGGCCTTACCACCAACTAACTACGATGGGTATCAATAAAGACTGAAACTTATATTTTTCTCATCATGCATTGGAGATAGCAGTGAAACAATTTTCATGAGAATAACAGACCTCGTGTTATTAAAGGATGCGTCTAAGTAAGGACGCCACATAGGTCGAGTGTCTGCCATTCGGTTGCGTAAAATGGAGTCGCTTCGTAACCATAATTGCTTCCATTTGCAAAAATGCAGCATGGAAGCGCACACGATGTTACAGCAAGCATGTGACGATGATGCTCTATCACTTCGGTGGCTCAAAGGGCTCAAAGGTGGCTCACAGTGTTTCAACAACAAAGTAGGGCGGTCCAGATGCTTCAACCATTGTAATGAACAACACCATAATTAACGCAGCTGCCATCATTGCTCGGGAAGATCGACAAATATCAGAGAATAGTTTGGCAGAGATGTTACAGATTTCCCATAGCAACGCGGTCACCATTCACATGATACTTATACATGAGATGGGACCGAGATTGATGACACTGAACATAAGGCCAGCCGCTGGGTGAGGCATGGTGAGGTATACCTGAATTCAAAATTATACATGAGATGGGTCCGAGAGTGATGACACTGAACATAAGGCCAGCCGCTGGGTGAGGCATGGTGAGACTTGCCGAGCTCCTAGTTAATGGTTATGATGATTTCGTTCTTCGTCTGTCATTGAACATGAAGTTGCCCCCCAAACAACGACTAACAGACTGTTTTGAGTCGAACACTCTGAGTGCACGCCCTCATGTTTGCAAAGTTGTCCCCACTTTCTGTATAGTCCGATTAGCTCAGTGTAATTTTTTTGTTCCCTCGTCTCAAAAACGAGCTACCCACAACGTTCATGTTCATCAACGGCTTGTAAAGAAGCCAGAGGATGTATTGAGACGAAAAACAGTTTCCAGCATGCCTTCAGGACTGATAGACACATATGGGACTACTTGACTTTGCCAATAGTAAAAACTCAATTCTCATTCTTTATTGACCAACCGTCGTACTTAACACGGCTTTCTGAAGCTACAAGTTGTGGGTATTCCACAAATAAACCAAATGAAGTATCGTACAGTAAAAGATCAGTTAAGGCCATATCATACTAAATTTATAAATGTTAATTCAACCTTCTCCTTTTCAATAATTCTTGAATTTAAACACGACTTGAAGAGTATCCACGTTCAAAACCTGCAATTTTCGTAGGGTTTATCATAGTTCTATAAGAATATGAGCAGTGCTAGTAATTTGTATTTGGTGTGCAGTCTCAAATACTCGGCCTTCTTTTAAATTCACATAGGTTTGCATGTGTCACAAGTGAAGAGGCAGGGCGTGCTAAAGTTTTGCACTTGTCTATAATGTCTAAGCTTAATGTCTTCTCGCCACGCATTAGACACCATTTTCGTACCCTTGAACACTTTGTTAACGAGCGGAGTGCCTCGCGCGGTCACGCTTGCAATTTGCATCCGGAAGGTCCCAGGTCAAGTCCTTTGAGGCCGGTCATTTTGACCTTGGGATTTTTTCTCCAGGTCTCTGGGCTGGATAAATTTATCGATCTTCCATTTCATTTCCTTCCATTCTGTTGCAGGGCAAGGTGGGCTGTGTGCGGGTGACGGTGGTTTGCGCTCCGGTGGACCTTTTTGGGAACCCGCACTCCTTCACAAGGGGGATGGGCCTCAGCCGTATCATGCCCCCCCCCCCCCAGTGTCTCCTTCTTCTCGCTCCTTTCTCCCTTTCAGCAAGGCTGAAGCACAGACACGTGGTTCCCTCACCCTAACAGAACGCTTTTGATGTGCGGCATGTAATATATTCGATTTTCTCTTAATTAATTGTATTTATATGTTTTAAAGTAGATATCAAAGTTTCCACAGGAACATCTGCTTCGTGCAGACGCATTCTTGCATACATATGAGCGTTTTTGTGCTGCGAGGCACCGCTTTATTAACTTTTGGCGGAGCTGTATGTAGGGAAAACTAATATAGCAGAAGTTTACTACATGTGTTGTGTCTGTATACAAGAGCAAACATTATTCCGTGCAGCATCGCATGAGATGGAATCCGAAGTATGTTTGCCAGCTTCTTGAGAATAAATAACTTGCGGTAGATTGAGAAAGGGTCGAACGAAGTCCACTAGCTGGGAATTCTTTCTTATCTCTTGGTTTCCGAAACAAAGAACAAAGCATCAATATACGAGAGGTGATGAAAGAGAACAGCGGCAACATCGGTTGTGCATTTTCTGCTTCCTGTTCTTCCTCTTCCACAGATTAGGCTTCATTCTCTTTTGTCTACATCTTTCCTTCCTTTTGCTGTATGTACAGTACTATAAACGTATAATGTCCAAGCATGTGTTTCAATAACTAACACACTATAAGTAGCAAGTGCCGCAAACATGTGACACGCTAGAGTTTCATGTTCTTTGGATCATCTGACTTTACGGATCCCTAAGCTTTAATTCACAGTTTCAAATACTGTCTTCGCATCCTATATGACAGTAGGTAACTTTAATTTAGCAAGCAAAACTAAGAATAATGTAGAGCATTTTTGTACTTTACACTCTATACCCTTCTGCTGGAGGAACAAGCACGCGCTGCATCTTGGGAAATGTGACGTCAGTCCCCTTGGAAACAAACACGAACGAAGAACACCGAGCAATTATCCATTTTTTTTTTAATCCTTCTGGGTTGCTATGGAAGGGGGCCAGCCAATCAACAACACACATGCATCCCATTCCGATTCACAATTTTGAATGTACTTGTTATCTAGGAGCGTAAACCAAGCGTGTAAGCGAGAAAATCACAATTTTAACCATCAATTTAGTACAATATATTAAAATTTAACAATGAAACATTTTGCTTTATAGTTCTATTCCGCCTTAATGCCTTCTAAAACCACTAATTTGCACCGCAGCTAAACTGTTGACATTATCCACAGACCTAGGTAACTTTTCTTACATGTTTCTCCTAGTGAACGCACTACTATAGGAAATCTGTAACATGTCTACCAGTTTATCCATTGTTATTCGAACAATGACGACAGCTGTGTTAATCATGTCTTATTCACTGCACTGTTTGGAGCATCTGGACCGCCCTTCTTTGTTGTTCAAATAGGGCGTCCTTAAACTCTTTGAGCCACCGAAGTGTGGTTGACTGTTACAGAATACCTTTGCTGTATGCTTGCCGTAACATCGCATGCACTACCATACTGGATTTATGCAGATGGAGTCTGTCCTGGTGGTGTAGTGGTAACCATACTTTCCTTCTAAATCCAAGATCGCGGGTTAGATCCCGGGCAGGGTGGATTTTTTTCGGGCGTAAAAAATCCTAAGTATGTCTTCCTTCGAAAGGGAAGTAAAGCCTTGGGTCCCGTGTCTTACATTACGTCTGAGAGCCTCAAGCCTGAAAGAAAAGGCCACTGAGCAAAATTTGTCGGCCGTTTCACGCCCTGAATTGAATGGGATGCTAATGACCAGAGATGTTAAAGAGTATCCATAAATAAATCAAATCAAAAAAAAATCTGCAGATGGAAGCAAAATTTCAGATTTTCTGGCAACCTGTACTAAGACGCGCTTCCAATCAGTGAACCCTGTTCTTCTTATGTAAATTTGTTTCACTACCGTATCTTTACTATGTGACGGAGAAAAAAAACACCCCTGTCGAAAACACGATTATTAATAGATACACTAAGTTTGTTAAGCTGCTAGATTGCTAACAATAACACATCTCAGCAAATACACTAGTCCAATCACTTAATTGTTGCACATTCATTTTCAGAGAAACTTACTTTTCGGATCATCCTAAAATTTATAATTTCCAGTTAAGTTACGCAAATTCTTAAGGGTATTTTAACACGAAAATAAGCGGATGGAAAGAACTAAGTTACTGGGAATGCAGAGATTCACAATTTTGCCTGTTCTGAAATTTTCGAAGTTGGAACTACTGGATAAAAACAAAAAAAAGGAAATCAGAACTTGGCATGGAAAGGCCATTTATAGCTGAGCCCCTGAGTTGGAAACTGACGAAAGACAAAGATATATCTAACAATAAAGGAAAAGCAGGAAGGGCAATCTTGCGGATAAAAAAAAAAAATCTCTAAAGTGACAAAAGCAACGAATTAGTTACTGGTCACTGATCAATCGGATCTCTACAATTTTTTACCGATTTTCTTTCTATTCTTTCATTTTCTTTGTCTTAAAAAGGGCCTAGCTCGGTGAAAACAACAGTTAAAATGATTTATAAATTACTTCTTCAACAAATTCCTCTGTATTTTTCTGCGGCTGGCTGAACGCTTCCCTCCTCCCATCGACCAGAGATAGTTCGTAAAACTTTTCCGTTCTTGGGCCCAACACAAAGTTCGACATTCGCCACGTCCAGTCGTAAATTGCTCCGACAGTTAAATCCTCGCACGGCGAAAACAAGCGCTAAAAGAATCTCCTCACATTGCCATCTTAAAGCTGTGTGATGCACTACGCTACCGAAAGCACAAAGTTCCTGTGAGTGGTGATGTTTTTCTGATATCTCCAAGTTCTCCGTGCCCACAATATGCTGTCTATAGACATGCTTTGTAAGTCCAGGTAGGAAAAATATATAATAAAGCAACAGTGAAACTGTATTTATGAGCTGCCACCCTCATATTTGATTAGAATAATTATAGCAAGTAATTTTATGTAACTTCGTTATAGTCATGAGTGTAATGTCATTTTATTTACTGTATAAGCGTTGAGTTGTTGTGTGTAAAATGTTATTTTCTTGCCAGGGAGCAGAAAGCTAACTCCAGCCATAAAATCTGACCTGGGAATTTCTGTTGCCTGTTTTAACAATATTTGCAAAGAATACTCTAGCAAGATGTTTATTGCTATTTTGTTAGAGAATTGTAAAGGCAGGGTAGGCACAATAACACATATGGGATGAAAAGAAAAGGCTGATAACTTCTTCAAGGGAAGAAGCCAGCGCTTGAGTTGATATCTATATGTAAAAAGTCACGTAGACCATGTTTATTCAGTTTACAATTTTGTGGCCCGCAGTCAGTTTTGCAAGAGTATTCAGCGGGGCAAAATCAGTGGAAGGGCTTTGTCAATTCCATTCATTAGTAGAAAGCAGTGGTTAGTTTTGTAAGAGTATTAAATGGACGAGCTTTATTAGTTAAGTGCAGTAGTGAAATAGTTTATGTACAATAGTGTATGATCAATAAATCGTGTCATCTTCCATAACGAAAAAAATATTAATCTCCATATACTCCTTCCCCAATGGTCACAGGACCATAAAAGTGTCCAGCAGCAGAGTCTCAACAGCCTTGGCAAAATGTAAGTCAGCGGAAAACTATCATTGGAGAGGAAGAAATTATTATTTACCCCTGAGATTATATACAACCAGTCAAATTAATTTCCTTTTTCCAAATCCTTCCCTCCACTTTACATATATTTATTTAATAACACCCCGTTCCTTATATTAATACCGCTGTAGCAACTAGAAATAAACTGAATGAAACATCGTATAAATATACTGTATAGGGTAAGCTAGGGTGATTAAGGAAAATTTAAGTTTTTCTCTCACTCGCTGATATTTCATGTAACCTCTATAACTGAGGTATCAGGAAAGTACCAAACGCTGGTTTCGTATTCTGTAGATCTCAAAATAAAGAGCAATCATCGAAGGCAAGAGAATCCTAAATTTCTTCCTGCTAATACAAGACTATGAATGGATTTTTCCTCATCACATATCAGCATACGCGCATGTGTCTTAGTACAGTGCGAGTGTTTGCCAGTCGGCTGCGTAAAATGGAGTCATAGGTGACTGCTTAAGTCTGCAGACATCCGGTATGGAAGCGTAAGCGTATTACAGCAAAAAGTGGCGATGATGGGTTCCAAAATCAAACGCACTTCGATGTTTCAAAGAGTTTAAGAAGGTTCGTGTTTCAAAAACAAAGTAGGGCGGTCAGGTGCTCCAACTACTGCAGTGAACGAAGCCATGATTAACACAGCTACCGTCATTAGTCGAATAACAATGGATAGACAGGCAGAAATATTACTAGTATGTGTTCACAATTCACGCATTTTTCATTAGGAGCCGCGTGTAAGAATGTAAGGGTAGATTTACGTTGGGGGCACCTTCGGAATGAAAAAAAAAAAAATGAAAGAATGGTGTTCGTTTTTGCTACTGAGGCACATAGGCGGTGGACACTGATGATACATGAGATGAAATATATTAAGAAAGGCTTTTTAAGGAAGGAAACGTTTCAGGTCTCAGTTTAGGGTACCTCCCCGGCATTTAAATTTATGAGGACTAAGGAAAACCTGGAATAAACCTCAGTCAGGAAGGACGGTCCTGGCGGAATTCGAACCCCGTACCTCCCGCTCACGAGTCCGCGCCTTAACGACCTCGGCCACCCATGGCGGTGGCACCTTCGGGCGGAAGTTATGAGAGAGTGAGACATCTGGCCAAGATCTTGCAAACTATCGCTAATGTCCTTATAGGTTAATGTTGGGTCTTCCTTTGTCTTTGTTTCCACAGAGGTCACTTCTGTCTCTCCTGTTGGAATCTGCCACTCTTCTCTTCATCTTCAGAGATTGCCGCTCCCTCTTTAATTTTCCAAACCAGCGGAACACAGCAGCACGTGAAGGAGAAAAGTTCCTCAAACGCTCAAGTGACTGCGTTCATTTAAGCCACATTTGAAATCGTACAAGATCATCGCACGAAAATGCTCTCTCTGAATCTCCGTTGCACTTAAAACGTAAAATGTAGGAAAATAACACAACGGACTCTGTCTGCTACCATGGCAACACCAGATGACGCAGCAATTTCGACCAGCATCAATGCTTTCCCTAGGGGTGGCGGCCAATGTTCGTGTATCTAATGACCTCAGTATTCTGGCCATAGAACTACTTCACGTTATTTGTGAAATTTCTCAAAAAAAAAAAAATGGATTGGAAATAGGTACATAAAGGAAAAGAACATTGTTGACAAAATTTGTATTCTTGTATAAAAACATGCTTTCTTAACAAATACAACGATGAAATCACGTGATGTAAAGGTGACATAGCGAATGTAATCGAACGTGGTCTTCCTAATTAGTTTTTGTTTGTGTCCGCATCGAGGATGTCTCCTTACCCTTTCGTTATTTACTTTCCATTTTGTTTTAAACATAAAGATACTCCCCTTTCGGTGGGAAAATAAGCAGCGAAAAGCGAAACAGCCACAGAAGTGTTAAGAGGTAGAGGAAACAAGAAGGACGGTAGGGCGCCAGAGATGTTACCCCATTGGCCAGAGAGAAGGATGAAAAAGTTCAATTTGTCCGCACCGCGGAAAGATTCATAGACCCCATCAATAACGTAAAATCGCGTTATATCCTTGGCGAACGAAACCATACGTTTTAACTTTGTTCCTTATATGTCTCCATTTTTATCGCATCTTCCGTAGCCTTTCCACATTCTCGCCCATCTTTCTGCCCTCTCCGTCTTCACCCTGATTTCATCCGTCTCTCCAGTTAATCCAGCGCAAATTTGTTCCCGGAGATAAAAGTTCAGTATTGCACGTCTCTAAAAATGTTTTAACTATCTTTCCTATCAGCTGACCAAGAAAGTTTGGTTTTTTAGATAAAAGTGTGAGCTCTGAGAAACATAAGTTTTTAAAACATTCTCAGCAAATTTATGAAGATAAATCATTTTAAAATAAAAATTCTAACATTTTTTTTATCTGATAGACCTGAAAATTACTTTAGAAATACAACGATAAAGTGTTTATCAGAATATATATATATATATACACTTCTAAAAGCAGAAAGCATGAAGAAAGGGGATAAAATATGCAATAACATTGTAAGGCAAACTTGTTGGAGAGAGAGAAGATTTTAAAATTACAATTTGCCCTTACTGCTAATGGAAAGCGGGACCATTAGGTCAGTAGGTACACTGGAATAACTTTAGAGCACATGTTAAAGAAGATCTCTTTACTTCAGTTTCAAGTGCAACATTCTAAAAGCTTGCAGGCAATTTAATTTTTTATTTCTTTGGTCCTTCAAATATCGATTTGATATAATATTCAAGAAAATTGAGACTGACTTTGAGTTAAGTTCGCTATCTTATGTCCTCCCTAAGAGGACTTTAAATTTTGTCTGAAGCATTTTTTTATTTTCCCCTTCGTTTCGCAGTAAAATGGCCGCGACACTATAAATGCCTCAACCTGTATACCATTTAAATAAAATAAGAAAAGAAGAAAAAAAAACAGCTCCTGAAAATCAGTGAAATTGGACTATTAGCAGGGGAGGAGTTTGCCTGCAACCCCAAAATTTAAAAGTTACTGTCGCAGCACCAATATTTTTACAGCTGGAAAAGAGGTTTACGGTTTTGAAATGGAAAATAATAATAATAATAATAATAATAATAATAATAATAATAATAACAATAACAATAATAATTTGATGGCGTCACTTTTCCAGTTGCTGAGGAATTCGCTTACATCACGCAGCTCCTGCGTGACGGACTTTTTAAAACACACCCCGCTACTATTGAAGAATTCGGACATAAGGTACCCTGGAATATTCCTAAATGTGTGTTTCAGAATGTTAGAGAGATTTAGAAAATAAACTCCAATTGTAATAGGAAACTTTTCGAGCAGTGATTACTGATGATATCATTGTTAAAAGTTTCCGGATTGCGTTTAAAAAATAACGGTTTGGAAATGTCCTTGAAACCCTTTAAACAAAATGTAACTAAAGCCATTGTTTTCTCTCTCAAATGAAGAAACACTTGCCGTAAATTGCTCATTTTGAAAACATGTTACTTTAGAGTTAAGCAGCTGGATTGTTTTCAAAAAGTAAAAAACCACCCTGCCCTATTTGCATAACTGCGAACTTCACATCCTATCACTGAAGGTTACTCTTGTTAAGAAAGCGGGCATGATAGCTGCAGCGTGTGGCAAAACGCGATTCAGTTTTTTAAGGGCCCCATGCAGAAAAAACGCGCAAAACAAGGTCTGCTCAGTGCAGCCGCAGTATTTATGACCTGCCCCTCCCCCGCACTTGCCCACGGCTGTGTATTACACAGTTTACACTACACTCTCGGCACGTGTGAATGTGTTGTACAGATATTTGTGTTTATGGCAGCCGCTGCACGTTTGTCTAGCCCACCAACACCTCCCCAAAAGCTCTTTGTGTGCGCCGGGAGAGATTCACGGCCCTAATGTTTATTTATTTATATGTCGGCCGCGAATATTTAACACTACTCATAATAAAAATCTATTCTCACAGATGTCACTAGCTGCGGTGGGTTTTGCAGCGGTAAATCGTGAATGTAAATACGGCGGCAAAATAATGGCCGACGAGGATAAAAACTAAAACTTCTTTATTCATTTTTTATGTTTTATTTGAAAGTGTAAATAATTTGTGTAGAGGTAGAGGCTATCTCGGAGCGTTTTGCGCGGAATTTATCGGTTAAAACGTTGGGGTGCATGTGATAGACTTTAAAGGAATAAATGTGTGTAACGCGGGGCTATGAGGGACAGGTAAGTTCGTTCAATCGTTTTATTGCGAAGTTCTAATGATTTGAACTGCACCGAACACTCTGTACAAGTAAGTTATTCTGCTTTTCGAAACATCCCAGCAACACAATAATACTCAATGTGTTTCTGACTGCCCTTGAATTAATCATAGTGGCTCTTGAAATTGTATGCTACGCTATCTTCTTTAACATTAAATCAAGGTCATGCGTGCGCATGGAGTAAAATTTAGGAAACACGTAAGGAAAGCACCCTAGAGATAGCTGCATTTATCTGAGAAGGGTTATGATGTAATGTAACGTAAAAGACACAACTAGAGTGCATTGAACATTTAATTCAAAGGATTAATAGCAAAGCACACAAGAAAGTAACATAAAACATGAATAGCAAAAGACTTGCCTTCAATGACAAATATATAGTTCTGAAAATCCTATACGAAAGTCATTTGAAAAGTCTTCGAATGATCCACAGATTGCCGTAGCAGTTTTGTTATCAAAACCGGTCAATTTCCATATAAACATTTATGCAATAATACAAGAATCGTAGTAGCTATAGCTGTTTGTTGCAGTGCAAGGCGTGTAGTCATGCAAAAACGTCTAATATCGAGCATCACTCGGTTACTAAGTACTTGGTAAAGAAGGTTGTGAATGTAACAGAAGTTCATACAAACATGACAGACACTCTAGGGGATTCTGTAACGTCTTTTCCAACCGTTTTTAAGTGAACCACGGAGTTAAAACGAGGGTATGAAAGCTTGGAAGATGACTCACGAGTGGACGACCAAAATTCGCCACATCAGAAATTATCGATAAGGTATTAAGGAATGCCCGAAATTGCTGGAACTTAAAGCATTTCAGCGAAACGTGAATTTCACATTTTGAGGGAAGAATAGTGCTAGAAAAAATTACCGGTAAGATGCTTAAAAATTTATCGCAAGATGGTGCCCCGACTGCTGACTCAGAATCAAAAACGAATCAGAGTGCAAATCTCTCAACGAAGTTTGGCTCGTTTTCATAGAGATCCCGTCGACAATATTTTTACGACCAATGATGCAACGTAAGCTTTACACACAATGCAAGCATCACGATTAATGAAGGCAAACATCGGATTTCAGGGATGCCAATGATGTACTTTGAACGGATTAAAGACTGATACGCGAGAATACTGCGTTTATCTTGCATAATTACAGCGCTCGCCCTCACACATATACAGTTGCAGTGGCGGAAATAAATTAACTGGATTTGCTGCCACATCCGCCTTATTCCCCTGACTTGCCCCCCTTCTCTCTCTCTTTCTCTCTCTTCCAAATTCCTTGGCAGAATGAAGACGAAGAGCTTAAGTCATCAGTTGAGCCGTACTTTGCAGGCTTGTAGGAATCAACTTCCATGATGGAACAATCGCTGGACCAAAAAAAAAAAAAAAAAAAAATAATCAAGGGACACCATGTTGAAACAAAAGAATCGTTTCAAAATCTATGCCATCTTTTGCGTTTCATTAGAGAACTATTCACATAACGAGAAAAATCCCTATATTAAAGATATTTCGACTTTTGAATAGCTGACCGAAATTGTCCGCTACTCCTCACTCTATAGCAAAAGGCAGGCTCGGAATGATGTTGTACCAGTCTCGATCAATCAGAAGAAAGGGGAATCAGTTAAGTAAGAATGAGAGGAAGGAAGAGGAAAAGAGATAAGCGCATGCACTGTGTGTGACGATTTTGTAATTCGACATCCTCCCTTTCCGTTGATGCCTGCGCAATTTTAACCCGGAAGGAAAACCCCCAGGTTTTAAGGTAACTTAAAATACTGTAGAAGAATTGTGAAATCATTTACAGAAGAATATTAAATGTAATGTGCAATTCAGCAATCACTAGAACAAATGATAAAGTTCGAAAGATTGTCATAATAAATATCCAACAATTGAATAAAGAATTAATAAAGAATTAGAAAAGCGCAAGCGTTTCATAAATTCTTCCCCTTAGGCAATAAATACAAGTTTTAATACTGCCCAAAATTTACAATTTTTTAAATACATTGTATTCAAAAGAAGCTACCACTTATTTAAAATAATTCCAATAGGATAGTTTATACACCAATAGAGAAAAGTACAATTCAAAACATGCAATAAATTTATTTAATATTACATTGTACCAGGTCACAGGACTTACCCTTCGGAAAAGGCTCCGGGGCCAACAGTTTAGAAGAACAGGCCTAAAGAAACTATTTCACCCGTGTTTTTATGTCGACTCCCCTTTTAGTGCATGGAACAGATATCTCAGGTCATCAGCGTCCCATTTAATTCAGGGCGTGAAACGGCCGAAAAATTTTGCTCAGAGGCCTCTTCTTTCAGGCTTGAGGTTCTTTATCGTGCCGTAAATGTGAGACAGGGGACCCACGGTTTTACTTCCCTTCCGAAAGAAGCCATACTCAGGATTTATACGCCCAAAAATCCATCGGTTCTGGCCGGGATGGAACCCGCGATCTTGGGTTTAGGAGGCAAGTATGGTTACTACTGCACCACCAGGATCGTCGCAACAGAAAAGACAGGATGTTTACGTTACTATTTGCTGGCCCTTTCGATAGAACCAATGGCAAACAGGTATGAATCTATTGGCCAGGTAGAAAGAGAGCGAAAAGTCATTCAAAACAAGAGTTGCGTTATGACTTTTTTCTCTACTCCGTTTTGTCTATCGAGTTTTTGACATTGACTGTGCTTGATAATTCCTGCATATACTTTGAACTAATGCTGAGGAGCTCAAATCTTATGAAATCGTCCTAATTGTTGAGAATAACGATTCGCGTCGTTTGGAACAAACTCTCAGTGAACCATGCCTGTAAAATTCCACCACAAACAGAACCACTTTTATTTAGCGATGACTTTGGCACGTTGACGGGGATCGAGCCACTGGTACGAGGTGTCAGGGTTGCGATAATATAACCCTTTTTCATTGCATGTCACATTCTCCTGCAGATATATTACTCTGCATTGGTACAGCTTCTGTGCCTTAATTTTGCGACATATGGAATCTTTTGATGCAACAAGTTCTTCTGACAGAGTACCTTTTTGCGAATTTCTTCAATAACTCAGCGTGTATTCCAGAACCTGGTAAATGTTTAGTGTTTTCTTCTCCGTTTTTGAAAAGCTGGAACCTGTTGTAACGACACCTTCTCCCTCCAATTCTCGAGCCGCGGCCCATTTCTGTAATGTTTCCTTTTAACTCCCATCTCAAACGTTGTTACCTTCATTTATGATTGTACTTTAACCTAACAACGACACATGCCCGCAATTAGCAAGACTTCCTATAAATAACATTCCAAACAAAAGAAATCCATTAAAATGTTACAAAACCAAATTTCTTAAGACAACTTAATGAAAGCACAATTTTTTATAGCGTGCGAAAGGAAAACTCTGTAACGGATTTTACAACAGAGGGAGAAAATGTTCTTGTGAAGTGCAAACAGCAATTTGTCGAAATATGCATGGTTTCCCTTTATCAAAACGAATGCTTAACTGTTAGACAACGTTCTAAGTGCCTTTAGCAAGGATCCTCATTTGCCCTGTCTTACATAAGATTTTTAAATGCAGAATTTTGTTGTATCAGCTGCAACAAGAAAAGGAATGAATGTGAAGAGAATCGGAACCATTAGTGGGCTATTTAAAACGTGGTTTATTCATTTTTTGTAATTGTTACTTATTATATCCACTTGTTTTTATGTAGAACATGGTTTTAGTTTCACTGTTGATATACTGCTGCTAGCGTTGTCTTTTTACCATTAAGGCGACATTTTTGAAAGAACGGTTTGAACGTATTAACTCTACTGTAAATTTGAAAGCCATTAACAGCAAAGGCATGGGGCAAGGTTGGACACAAGGGAGTAATTCGTTATTTGAAGTATTCGATGGGCAAAGAATTATTTTTATGGTATCTTAATAAATAAAATAAATCTTTTCTAGCGGGGCAACACTTTCAATTATATAAGTGTCACGGTATTCTTTATTTATTGTCATCCTTCTGGCATACAGTCAACCACTAATGGTCCTTCATAGTTGAAGAAAACAGTGAACATTCGCTTCCGAGAACGAAAATCTTGTAGAAGAACAACTGGTCTTGGATCATTCTCATTTACGCACTCGCATTCTGAGCTTTATTTGGGGTCGTATAGAAATAAAACCAACTTTCATCACCAGTGCATATATCTGTCAAACGTTTAGATCATTTGATGGAAACATGCTCAGCAGTTTCCTTGTACATTCCTTTCTCCTCTTCTTCTCTTCATTGGTTAGGGAATGTGGAACTCATTTTACACAGATTTAAATGTTCATGGAGTACTGTCAATGATACCCACTTCAATACTTGGATTTCAACAGTAATATGTTTATTTTCCTCCACCAAGTTCCTCACTCTTTGGATTGCTCTCTCGTTCACAGCAAGGGTTGTCTTTCAAAGTATCTCGCCCTTCTTTAAACAATCGAATTCATCTTGTAATGGTATCAAATGAACACACTTGATCACCATTAACAGCTACCAAGTCCTCGCTCTTTCACCTGCTTATAATGCAGGAATGTAAAGTTTCCTGTAGAAATATTAATTAATTCAGCTATTGACATAGGGCTGAACTCATCAGACTGTACGACTCTGACTACACGAGTTTGTGCAGATATAGGGAAAAAATAGACAGCCAGTGTGGTTTTTTTATGTGATAAACATTCCAGAAAGATAGTTTGTTATAAAAAATAGTTTTAGTAAAAAAATTCTTGTTACTAACTTACTGTCAGCTGTGAATATTGTTCCACTCTAGTTTCTTAAAATTTTCTAATTCGAAGGAACATTCTGATATAAACTTGTAACGAAAGTTTTACTCAATTCAGCGAAAGGCATTTCCCTCATAAATCTTTCGCTGTAAGTAAAACTTTAGCAAGCTCTTCTGATGTTTTAATAATTAAATTATTTATCTACGTTTCCCCCTCAAGAGCTTGGGGAAAAAATTAAACTTGATTTTTTATAATTTGGAATAAACTGTTTTATCGTTCATTCTCTTGCGTACTTTCTAGTGCCACTTGAATTCCGCCGGTTTTAACTGGAATAGCGGAATTTCAGATAAGGTGAAACTTCCAAGAAATCTTCGGTTCCTGCCCACTCTTCCGGAAGATCATCTAGCTCATATCTTCACTACTGAAAGGGGGGGGGGATAAAAGAAGGAACTCACACAATAATACAAGAACGAAGTCGATGGCAAAACAGAATAGTCAAGTGCAATTGTGAATATGAGCATGTCATTTGGAAACTTAATGACTTAAAATAAGTCAGATTTTTACTGGTGGTCATAATTTTGGATACTTTTTCTGTATATACATTTATCGTAAAGTGTGTATTTTATAATTAATTAATATTTTTGAAAATGTTAATAATAATTAAACTATTTGTAATTTATTGAAACAGCATTAAACAGAAATAGGAAACATTTCATTTTACTGCACCATTCACTCTTTATGCAGGATGTAGTTTACAGCAGCAGATTCACTCCGTCACACGTTTCAGCTGATGACTCGAAACCCGCCATAGAGAATTGCTATTTTAATGGAATTTTTAGACACTTTGAACACGAGTTAATGTTTGGACTTCTCAACCATGTAACACTTGACAGTGTGTTCCAAACATAAGACTTGAATGTAAATAGAATTAACACTAATACCTGCGGGGACGAAATATCATGAACGCCAGACTGCTAGACCGCTCTATTAAATAATTGACATCGATTGTGGTCTAGAAATGCAGGATAAAGTTAACTCAAACTAATACTTGGAGATAGTCAACGCACTTTTTAAATTTCGGTTTTCTCTTCCAATGATCATAATGAAAAATAAAGCAACCTCTTCAGGAATTTCCCCAGTAACAGCTGACTACTAAACAGAGCAGCGGCGACTCGTGTCACTATAAAGCTAGATGCATACTAACGAAACGACCTTACTGTTGCTACTGCAGAGCATTGTTACTCCAAAAGTGATATTGTTTGATGCTGAAGTAACTGCAAGTTCTCTCATATTCAAAATACGAGGATTAGAAACAAAGTAATAAGTACTAATCCATTTATTCTGGAACATGGAGACTTTTGCATTCGTAGCTAATCCGTTTTTGTTGATGTTTGAGAAAGGAGCGTTCTACTGAGGCATTGTAAGGTGGCTTGTTGTGACTTCTGTAGCCAATTCCCTCATTGTCAATCAACCTCCAACAGCGATTGAATGAAATCAATAAAAGTGTTTCAAGGATAAGAAACATGGTGCAACTTTCATTCTATTGCGTCCTTGTCGAAAGTTTGACACCCTACACACCACCGTTCACTATGACAAAGTTTCATTGCCACAGGCTTCTCGCAGTTCTAATGGCATTCCCTCACGTGCCTAACATATGCCGACTCCATTTTAATCCATGCATACTGCTTCCCTTAGAAAACGACTTTAGGGTGGTTAAAATTACACCATTATTCTACATCTTTGTATTCGTTTGTTTACAGATAGTGCACTAGTGACACTGAGTGTGCCGAACAGCTTTAGCATTCCTCTAGGAATACTAAGAACAACAGAGACCTCAACGTTCATTTATAGCGTGGCTACAATGTTGCCAATATTTTATACTACTAGTCTGTATAAAACCCTGGCTAACTTTACTAGTAACGCACTTGAGATGGGGCATACACAGCAGTGCGATTGCAAGCTAAGTCTGCTACAAATACAAACATCATGCACAATATAGAATTCCCTTAGACATCGTTGTGACCGTATTTTTTTTTTGGGGGGGAGCATAAAATGCGTTAGGCAATAGTTATAGAAATTAAACGTTGGTAGCGCAAACCAGCAGCCCCTAAAGGATTGTTAGTGATGCATTAAAAAGACAAAAGAGCGAAAATGCCGTTATCGATTTGGTAGAGGAAGTTACTTAACCGATGTTGAGATTCTATTTTGCCAGTGAGGCTAATACAACAAAGTGTTTCTGTGTTTTATTAACATTTTGTTTTTATAGGTCATCAAAACGAAATATAATTGTACATGCTTTTGAAACATCTTGGTGTAAAATTCAGCTGAGCGGTAGGAAGGGAAGTTAACTGTTAGGTCATTGTCGCGCACTTCATTCTTTCAGTACGAAATTTAGCGAATAAGCGACTCATTTTTGCATGACAAATAACTTTGCACAGCCCAGATTTAATAAAATACTTTGGGTTTGCCGCAGAGAGGAATGTTGTGTTTAGGAAAGACTGGAATGTCACGTAGAAGAAGAGACGGGGTCGCTTTCGACAAGGCATTTCTTTATACTGGCGGCCTGGCATCCTCGGTGCAGCCCTGTCTACTTTTTTCCCTGTCGCAACAGCATCTTCTATCCTTGTTTTTTTATATCGCGGTTCCATTTCATGGTTTCTGGTTTTCTGATGCCCTAGTAGAGGTCTGCGACATTGCAGCAAGACGGAGAAACTCTCTCCGTAGAGAAAACGTTTTCTTCCTTCTCCATAATGTGTAATTATTTTGGTTTTGTTTAAATTCCAGAACTTTGTCAAGAATCCTTTTTGCTATCTAGTTTTTCCTTTCCTTTCAATGTTGCGTTACACTTTTAAAATGAAACCGCAAATATCATTATATGACAGAGAGTGGTTTTACAATTAATTCTTTGGTAAAGAATACAGAGAAAAATTATTATTTACGTCAATACATAATATCAGATAGCTGATTGACAACAGAATTTGGAGAGGGTATAAGGGATCTTTGGTTAAGTTTTGATTGACTTTTAACCTCAATTTTAGTTACGTTGTCGTCATTTTCTATCCATCCTGAAGATATAAGCTGAAAAGAGGTCCGTAAGGTAATTTAATTGCAAGTATGTGTTAAAAACTATAAAATATTCCAACATAAAAAGAACGTCTTGAGCCATTATTGGCATTAATTAATCTGTGAAAAACAATTCATTATTTTTATCACCTCTCTATTTTAAATGGTACACGCCAACAAACAGAACAGCACGGCAATAGCTTAGTCTTACGTACATGCAGACGGAAAGTTATGCAATGGAGTATCGGGTTGCGAAAACGGATGGGGAGCGTAAGGGGAGAGGCTGAATAAAAAGGCAGACATGCACGTACACAGCTGATGCAAGGGGAAAAAGAGATCGTAGCAAAAAGATGAACGGAGATGGTGATGGTCAGGATACATAACAAGAAAAACGACTTGCAAGTTGTTGAGCCTTTGGGAACTCGAAAAAATGGAACAGAAGACGGGAAGTTTTGTGAGAGCTGCTCATGTCACAAGACAGTTGGGTGTATTTAAGAGCCCATACCAGTTAAACTTTACTATTGAAAAAGTTGAAATGTTAGACTTATTGTTCTCAACTAAGCAGTTTGAAGGGTGCATCACAGAGCAGGCATAGAAAAGCGTGCTGTTGCTCCACCACTGAGCAACCGTGTGCTCCCCGAACACAACTGTAACTACATTACCTAGAACCTCGTAGGTTTGATCCTAAGAACCGACTTCAACATTCCAGTACTATGGTATTCGAAAAATGAAAACCAAGCCAAGGGTGTTCTAAAAGTTCGCGGCCTGACCAAGGAAACACAAGATTTAAGAGAATTTGCTTTCAACAAAGTCACCATGTATATCAATACATTTAACCCAATACCTTTCCAATAAAATAAATTTGCCCGACTGCAAGAAAAGTCTGTCTCAGCTTCAAGCTTATCATTTGATGCGAGTCTTCGACCACCTAGCCATTATTGTTTGGGAACAAAAATTAACCACAAGGAACCAAATATGGATGATGTGGAATGATTTGGAAGCGAAGAGAAATAACACCAGATGTGTGTGAAGTGCATTATCGTGATGAAAGAGAACTTTCTTTATCGCAAGGTGTGAACGTTTAGCCTGAATAGCATCTTTCAATTGGTTCAGTAGTGAAGCGTAATACTCCCTGGTGATGGTACTACCCTTCTGGAGGTAGTCTACGTGCACCACACCATGAGAATACCAGAAAACCGTTTCCTGCAGATGGAACCGTTTTTGTTTTCTTTGGTGCACTTTCACCTGTTGCCGCCCACTGTTTGTACTGATTCTTCATTTCTGGCGTGCGTTTCATTTTTTGTTATAAAAAGTGGAAGAAACTCGCTGGAATAATTCGTTTAATGAAGTCTAAACACCCTCGCGTAGTGTCCATTCGAATGCGTTTTTGTTAATAAATGTGGCACCCATTGAGTATAAAATGTAAAGGACACAGCATATCAGCCAACTCTCATACCTTCAATCCGCGGTAACTGTACGTGAATCTTGTCACACAGTTTTGGGACGCTCTGAGCGCTCATCATATTGAGCGGATATACGACGACGCTTAAATTCTTTTTAATCAACGAAAGCGAAGGAGAATAATCCTTTAATATGGAATCTAATTGCTTTTATATATTTGTTGGGGTTAAACCGTTCAAAACGAAGTACTTTATCACAATTCGTTTTAAGTTTTATCCATTTTGTAGAAAATTTAACACTAGTTTGTTTACACGATCGTCACAAACAAGCGATTACACTTATGCATCTGAAACTTTGCAGAGCGCCATCTAAAGAATGATATTAAAATTTGCCATACAAATATGGTCATATTCTCAACATCTCCGAATCAGGAGGGGAGCTTTTAGATCAACCATCGGTAGGAAGTTCCTTTTCGAAACTTCCAGTTTCGCTTAACGTTAATGCATTTTGTCTTTTGATGCTACATAATAAAAGTAAATTTCTTCAAGCATGCAATAATAAAATTCCTCAATGTCTTATCTGTAGAAACTTCTTATCAACAAGGCCTCTTTACAGCTTTAGGAAGAGATTGGACCTAAATTAATTCAATAAGATGGATGCAGTAGCTGGAAAAATGGGGAAAGTCGAAGTGCTCTCAAGTCAGCCCAAGGTTGAAGGTTCAACTCCTAGTTGAAGCTTTTTATTCTGAAACCTTGGCTCCTATGGAAGACGTTTTCGATGTATCTCCTTAGACTCGAGTAGATGTTTCCTGGACGGTCCTATCCAGTAATTAATACAATACCTGTCCAAATGTGGAAGTAACCTCTGTCAAGAGGTTGATAAGGCTGTTGGGATCATTTCTTTTGTTGTTCTTCAGTGTTCCATGCTTCTTGAGCGTTTATCTTTTTCTTCACCCTGGGACCTATCGTAACTTTATAGGAGCAGCGGTTTAGCATTAACATTGCTAAGTACTGTATACTACATAACTGCAAGACTAACTACGGTGTAGTAGGACTAAATGACTACAGTTTCGTTTATGCATTATACAAACGCCGAATGTGATGGTAATTCTACTTTTTTAAAATAAGTGTGCACATGTCATTTGTGTTCATAAATATACTACTGACACTTCAGCATTTAGATTTCCTGAGAGAGAACTGAAATCCATACCTAATAATGCATTCCTGAAAAAAAAATTTTAATAATATGTCTAGAATATTCTTATCATATATGCGGTCTCTTCAAAAAGTATCGCGAATTTTGAATTTCCGCGGGCTACGTATATTCGATTTTCTATTGTTTTGTGGCATTATGTTGGTAATCATGTCCCTCACTTATGTTGACAAGCTCGGCCATTTTGAATGTTCAGTTAATTGTTGACAGCTATTTTGCTTGGACGTGTTTTTGACTCGTCTTTCAATTTTTTGCCTATTCAAAAAAATGGAAGAAAGAATCTGTATCAAATTCTGCGTGAAAAACAAAATTAAGTGCGCGGATGCATTTTGAATGTTGACTGTGGCATATGGTGAAGCTACCTTGGACCAAAGCAACGTTTATCGGTGCTATAAAATGTTGTCAGTTGGGTCGAGAAGATGTGAACGCCGAAGAGCGTCTCGGACGCCCGAGCTCGTCAACAACAGACGAAAACATTGAAGAAGTGAAGAAAATAGTATTGGCCAATCGTCGAATCACCGTTAGAGAAGTTGCTGAGGACCTAAACATATCGATTGGCTCGTGCTATTCGCTTTTTACCAATGATTTGGACATGAGACGGTTCGCCGCAAAATTCGCACCAAGTTGCTCAATTTCGACCAAAAATACCATCGATTAACGTTGCTAAGGAGCTGTTGAACTCTGTCCGCGACGACCCATATTTACTGGTCATAACTGGAGAGGAATCATGGGTTTATGGTTATGACGTGGAAACTAAATTTCAGTCATCCCAATGGATGCTGCCACATGAGCCAAGACCGAAAAAAGCGCGCCAAGTTCGGGCGAATGTGAAGGTTTTGCTTACAGTTTTATTCGATTGCAGGGGCGTGGTGCATCATGAGTTCTTGCCACAGGGTAGAACGGTCAATAAGAAATATTACCTGCAAGTTATGCGCAATTTGCGCGAAGCAATCCACCGGAAACGCCCGGATTTGTGGAAGAACAAAACTTGGCTTTTGCACCATGATAACGCCCTGCTCACACATCGTTGCTTTTGCGCGAATTTTTGGGCAAAAACAACACATTTATGATGCCGCAGCCACCGTACTCCCCAGACCTGGCCCCCTGTGACCCCCTTTTTTTTTGTTCCCAAAACTGAAGAGGATGAAAGGACGACGCTACGCCACGATTGAGGAGATAAAGACGGCATCGAAGGAGGAGCTGAACAAGATCACAAAAACGATTTTTTAAAGTGCTTCAAGGATTGGAAAAAACGTTGGCACAAGTGTATAATATCTGGGGATTACTTTGAAGGGAACAAGATATTCATGAATAAATAAATACTTTTTGAAAAAACACAAAATTCGCGATACTTTTTGAACAGACCTCGTATAAGAATATAAGAACTCTGCTATGTTTGCGTAAATCTGGTATTTAGATAAAAATTCTAAATACAATTATTAATGTTTACTAATAGTAAAATAAGAAAATACACACACATTAGCACAAACAAAGTTTTGCACATGAATCCAGATTATTTTTTCCTAAAGTTGGCATTTATTAGAAAAAGTTTATACGTTTATATTTAAACAGATTTTTCTGTGTTTCCTGTTAGAAAATAAGAGATTAAATAATTACGCACATTTATTAATGAGAAATGAAAAACAACTCTGAATTTAAAAATTATAATATAAAACACAATGACTTACATCGAACCTACACGGCGGCCGTATTTGTTATATATTAAGGTTTGATATATTGTAAATTGTTTTGCATATGGTTCACCAGTTTATGTTAAAAACAAAATAATCATATTTTAGGAATAATGCGATAAAACTGGCTTAAAATGCCAAAACATTCTATTTCTGTATTAAAATGGCCTTAAAGTTGCGTAAAATTCCTATTTCAGAGAAAATGCAAAAATGAGAAGAATGGCATATATAAATCGTTTCATTTCACTCTTGAACGTAGCATCATAAAACATAAAAAAAGATAGAACATCAAAATCCGGGCCCTATTAATGAGAAATGTTTAGACGTTAACGATATGTGTAGTAGGAAAAGTGAACTATAGAACGCTAAGCAATGTGCCCAGGAAAGGTGAAACTTTAGCCAGCAGGCAACCAATCAATTGCGAACTAATGCAACGGGGTGTGATGCCGGTAAAGTCCAATGCACTTATTACTTCTGACTCTTTCCTTCTCATTGGACAGCAAACTTATTACCCCCTAAGGGCATATGTCATAGGGGCTCGGAAGTATGCATGGCTGGGCACCGGTAAAGCCAACTTGAGGCTACATAAACAACCGACCAAGGTACGCGACTCATTCAACTGTTAACAGGGTCCACAAAACACCTCCGAAAATGTCGTTTATTAGTAAAGGCCTCTGACAAGACTAACGTCCTTGCCCCTTACTGTTTAATTTGTAAATTAACCGGGTTGTTTGCAAGCAGACAGGTAGAATAAACAAACTCCTTCAGCGATTTCATATGTACATTGAAAGACTTGCCTATTAGCTAAATAACATGCCTTGCTTAATTAGAAATTACTGTGCCGGAAAGACGACTAATTATATCACTCATGTCTTTAAAGATTAATTCATCGTTAATATCTTTTGACAAATCGGTTTAAATCCCCGATACGACCCAAAGCGACATGTTCCCGAGTTGTAAAAACCTCTCTAACCCAGACAGGTGTGGTTCAACTAAAAATTGTTCAGTTTAACGATTGTCCAAGATAGAGGGAAGTAGTTTTCATGGTATGTACATAATTTAAAGTAACGACACATGTGTTACACATTAATGCTCAATAAAAACTACTTAGCACGCAGAAATAAAAGTAAACTTTTGCACTTCACCTCAACAGTAACTGATATCATGTAATTGTTTGCTTCAGTAAGCTCACAGTTATGTACCTTGTACTTTCTGGGAAGTACGTAACAAAGTTGTATTTTGTAAAGAATTGCGGAAGCACAACAATGAATAAAAGTTAAAGAAAAACTGATCCTTTACATACCACTGTGCTCAATCAAGCTCAAACAGATAACAGAAAGCCAGTTATGGAAAAATATATCCTTTTGATGTTACAGTATATATGCTTGCTAATGCCCCATTTAAAGCTTTAGAGACAATGGCCAATGAAGGTTAAATAAGTTAGGAGACATATACAACACAAAGAGAAATTATCCTAGTTATGACGGTAAGGAATGTCCAACATAGATAATATATTGGACATCCATAGACATTTGTCCGGTTCCAAGAAAAGATGTCTAATATAATGAGGTGTCTAGTGTCCCAATACAGAGGTTTTTATAGTTCGTTTTGTACAGGATGCTTATTATGTTTTTGGATTCAGATAAAAATAATCAGGAAAATGGAAATACGTTGGTGCAGTTCGGCAAAACAAATCTCAATTTTCTTTTGGGATAAATATGAAATAATTATGACAACTGCTTAGAACAATGTAAACCTGTGATTAGAGTTCATTTTTTAAAATTATGAATTAATATGGCAAAAATTATGTAAAAAATTCGTAGTAAAAAGTTAAAAGTTGATGACGTTGGCTTTGAATTGAACGATCATCTCCCAGAGTTGTCCTCCTCGGGTTATATTTTAAAACAGGATAGTGTCTGTCGACAGTTGCCGGACTCTAAGGAGACATCTGTTGAAGAATTAACCTCCAAGGGAAGAAGTTATAGTGGGTGAGTTCGCAACAAAAGATAGCTATATTCTCCTTTGTGGGGGGTCACGGCTGTTGGAGTTAATGTCCCGGGTCGCTTCGCCCCGTTCCACGCCGTCCCTGATGGACTGGTGGACCGAAGAGACCGAATAAATGTGTTCTTCTCCACATGTCTTGCAGAGTGCAAACACTCGTAAAAACCACACCTGATTTCATTTGTAGACACAATACGTGGATATTATCTTCGGTAAACACACGGTTTTTTTCCATCTTCTCTCTTTCTTACAAACTTACTCACTTGGCAATTATCTTTATATACAGAGTGGACATAGGTTTCGATCTATTTTCATGAATTAACGGTTTGTTATAAATTAAATTTATGACATGTATAGTATGTATGTACGTGCATATAACGTGGCAAACTAGACGTTCATTGTGGAGATAAAACACATAAAAAGCACAATTAGGAAAATAAATATTTCAGTGAAGGAAATGGAGCCAAAAAATAGTTTCTTTCATTAAAGAAGTGCCTAACAGGCTTGAAATATGTATTTTCTACATATTTTTGTCTATCTACAATGAACACCTAGTTAGCCATTACACTCTTACACTCAAAGGAGTACTTTTATTGTGCCAGGTTTAAAATATAATTGTTGCATGGACCTTACGGCTGTTCATGCTTTTAACAATCAAAATATATAATACCCCCACAAAAAGCGGTAACATTGATTGCTATGATTAACTTTATATATTTGCATAATACATGCATACATATACACAAATATATATAGAACCCTTACCCCTGAGCCCCCCTCTCTTTGTCCATCCGCCTCCCCAACTCTCCTCTCTTCTGTAAAGCTATTAACCGTATTCGCCGGGTCTTAGCTAGAAATATTACCGATTTGAGTACATGCACCAACAGTTCCAGGCAAACTTCTGTTAGAATTTGGACACTGTGGTAATAAATGGTCATTTCTGAAAAACTTTTGCTTACTCTGGCAGAATATATCTCCTGAGATCGCTCCGCACAAAATTCCTTATTTAAACATTAACATAGTATTAGGTTTGCGCAAACATAGTAGTACTTTTTCAAATCACATTAATAAGGTGAGAGGGTCTTTTATGGCGTTTTCGTTATTGTGTAGGCTACCCTCATTTCAACCCAGTTGTTTGGTCTCTTTTGGGATTTTGTGCAACCTTAAGCCTAACAGAGGAACTGGATGCAAACGCTATCATTGTAGTAATTCGCTATTTGTGACTGAATTGTGTTAATATGGAATAATGCTATTATTTTATTTTAATGCTAGATGCCATTCACTATTTATTATTTTTAAGGTAATCCAATTATGAAACTTATAACTGTTATTTCCTTAGAACTGAAAGCCTACTGCATCTTCTCTTTTTAATTAGTCTGTACAGTTTTCTAACTGACAAGGATGTTAAACGATTTAAAACACATGTGTTTTGCCTCAATTAGAAACTACAGACAAACGCCCTTCTTTCCAAATTTAATGCTCACGAAGTACATGCTAGTCATTTAATTGCATTAATCATATTATGAGGAACGTTACAATACTGTAACGTTTCCCATAGTTTGTCTATCTGCTCGGTCATATAATCTAAAAGCACTAGTAGGTTAAATCTTTTATACATTAATTGTTTTGTAATATTTGCCTTTACTAAACCCACATTGTTCCTCATATAAGAATTCTTCTGCTATTGATTTTGTAGTGCTGTACCTCTATAATTAGACCGGACTGCTCTATTTCCTCATATATATTAATTATATTTGCCATCTTTCATTGTTCTAGATGGCATTCAGTAGTTGTATGTGTTTTCTTTTCCATTTTAAAATGGCATATTTTATTAATTCAGTATTTGCATTGTTTACATCCGGAGCTTTTCTATTTTTGCCTTTTTCAAGGTTTTTTTTTTCTAAAAACATTTTTTTCTGTCGTATTAATTGTATTATATTCTTCTAGTACATTAATATGTCTTTTCCTTTCGTATTAAGGGACGTTTATAATGTTTTTCCCATTCTTTGGTTATTACATCAATTTTCATATCTTCTGTCAATGTACGGAATATTTTGAAAGCAAATCTTTGTGCATCTGTTATCATATTTAATCTCTTAAGAAGTTGTTCCGTGTTTTCTTTTATTAGTTTATCTTGATAATTTACGGACTATTTCTTTTTCTTCATTACTTCATTTTGCATAGAGGTCTTTCTTCTTGGCAATTGCTGCTTTCAATGTATCGTTCCATAATTTCAACCGTTTATGTCTTCGTCTCATTTGTACTCCTAACGCGACAGTATAATTGATGACAGGCTTCTCCTGTCTCGGTTTATTTCACCTGTTCTGCATCTTATTAATTGATTCATTCTGGTCATACATAAATGTCTTATTCCAAACTACTCTAATAAATACCTTAAATGGTAGTTTCCAGTGGTGTTTTGAATTGTGTAGCTTTTACATTAATGGGCTACCAACTCGACTGTAGTCTGCCATCCTGGAGGGTGTAATCGGTGTTCCTCTAGCCTTCGACGAAACAACGTCTGTCTGCAAGGCAACAGATTTCTTTCAACTTTTGGGACGTTTTGTTTCCTTAAGGTGATAACCGTGATTTAATTAATTATTTTATGGAATAAATGATATGACAAACCTATAATACACGCAGTACCTTTATAAATACTTAAATGTCCCTAGTTATTGTAGTTACGAGTTTGTAAAAGAACATGCTCTAACCCATTGGACTGAAATGAAAGGAGTTCTAAACTTTATCTCTTGATTCCCAAACATTTCTTTTTCTCAGAATCCGATATGCCAATTTGCTTCAAAATGTCATTGTGTGTGTATATATATATATAACAGCATTTTTCTGATAAACTAATATGAATCGAATTTGCATATAGAAAATGACAGGATAAGTGTAGTATATCTACACACACACACACACACACACACATACACACACACACACACACACACACAATGAAAGCATGGCTAAAAAGTATTTGTATTAAGCTAATGTCAAAAATTTTGCAAAATTTCAACCCTCTACTTCACATAGGTTTTGAGCATACATTAGTTTTAAACTGGAGAAACCCCTTAAAGCTATTTCTTACACTACCTTAGCGTATTGTAGTTCACGCTGGGTCGTGGACCTGTATGTTACTAATATTTCATTTACAACGTTTTCTATATTGAATTATTTAATTATACTGCAGTATCTGTCTCCTTATGTAAATGGGCATGTTCAAACAGAATTAATTTACTGTTTTAAGAGTTAACATTTAACATCATATAAAGTAAAGTGACAAAGTTTGCAGGCAAGCTTTGCTTACCGTAAATTATTTAGAGATTTATTGGAACAAATCATTGAAATGTCATTAACATATGATATACGAGTCGTATGGCAAGTTATATACGATATATTAAGAACAATAGAAGTCTCAACAAGGTCCTTGTGGCACACCCATAGTTGCAATCTGTTGATTCCAGGTAATTTTACGTATTTAGTGCGTACTTCTGTTACACATGCCCTGTTACTAAGGTAAGGCTGCATCAAGGTGTGTGTTTTTGCTCTTATATCATAAATTTCCATTTATTTAAAACATAGAACACGACACACAATCAAATGTCCTAGATAAGTGTACAAATATCTCTCTTTATCTGAACCTTGCAGTAATTTATACATAAAAGCCGTGACAGCTTTATAGTTGAGAGATACTTCTGAACCCATGCCGATGACAGGGAATTATGCAATAAATTTGAAAATGTATGTAATAAAAATTTTACAAATAATTTTTCAAACTCAAAGGTAGCTGACATAGGCCTATAATTACATACATCATGTGTACTACAATTTTTATATACAGGTTTAATTATACTCTGGGAATATGCTTTCATTTATGGAATAATTAATAAGGTGATTTAGAGCAGATGCAAGGGCGTCACAAATGGCAAATCCTGGAGAGTATCTTAAATGTTTACTTTCTTAAAATATATTCCTACCCAATTTATCATTTCATTTCATGTATCATTAGTGTCCACCGCCTTTGATGCGTCAGCAGTAAAAACAATGTTAAAGCTTGTAGCGGAACGTGCATTAGAGAGCTAATAGGGAATTTCAGTTCCTTTAAGTCGCAATTTTTTGCTAGTAATTCTAATGAAGTGTCCATTACAAAGTAAGAGTTACCCAATTTTCCAAGCCATTCGACTTACATTTTCCGCTCACCGATAAGACACAGTTTCTTGCTAATGCCTATAGAAGCTCAACATGCTGTGGAATAAATGCCTACAATTAACCTTGCAGCGTTCCTGATGGTCCGGGGATTTGTAGCTGTTTGAGGGTGTCGTTCTATCTCTCTCTGTGCGCCCTCTTCCCCATCATTTATCAACTTAATTAACACATGATGCTCCGTTCATCCCAGTGTGTGTGTCTTTACATTTAATGACAAACCGGGCATAAATCAATTATCTAGGCCAGTGATTTTCTAGAGCTTCCACGTGCATGACGCTCTTCCATGCTCACAAACTTCAAAGAACATGCGCTTGCTTTTCGTGCGAGCATAAATTAAGCTCTTCGGGCTTAGCAAGAGAGATATCTCAGACCGCAACCAGTGCCAGTTCTGAAAATTAATAATCTGGTTCTTTTACACACAGGGCAAGAAACATAACCAAAGTATGTATAAGAAAATCTCTTTGGATAAACAAATTTACTTACGTCCACAGAGATAACATTTCTGCTTATCTGTTATGAAAAGATTTTGGATGACCCAGAAGCAGTTCCAAAGCACTTTTGTTATCATTTCACATGGAAACATTTCTACAACAATACATAGATTGGTCAAGAATGTAGTTGTAGGTAGTTGTTTGTTGCAGTGCAGATGTGGATATAGGAAAAATGCCCAAATGTAACATGGTGCGGTTATTAAGGGTATGCATGTAACAGACATGACAAACAGTCTACACTTTCAAATTTGAACTGTTTCCATGGATCGCGGAGTTGAGTGGACGACCAAAATCCATCATGACATCAGAAATTATCGATAAAGTACACGACGTGTTTCTGGAGGATCGCCGATTAAAGACGTGCGATATTTTTGAAGTTTTGGGCATTTCGGGAAATGCATATTTCACATTTTGAAAAAAATTATCGGCAAGATCGGTGCCGCGACTGCTAACTCAGGATAAAAAAAAATCGGAGTTCAAATCTCTCAGCGAAGTTAGGACCGTTTTCAGAGAGATCCGTGGATTTGTGACCAGTGATGAAACATGGGTGTACTAATACACACCTGAAACAAAATAGTAGTCTGAACAATGGAAGGCCTAGTGTGGAAATCGGCCGGGAAGATCGCTTTCTGCTAGTTGATTCTCTCTTCCTGCTGGAACATCTCTACACGAAAAAAGAGTAAAGTCATCTTGCTCACCCTTACACACGAGTCGTTGCAATGCCTTAGTCTCCGTTGAACTTTCATGTGTTCCCTTTTCTTGTTGGAGAGAAGGTTTAGCCATTAATTGATGATTTGGAGCATAAAGCAGTAATAACTTCAAAAATGTATGCCAACATTCCAAGAACGTTTCAAATGAGCCTCATATTACAAGTCATTGCTACAGGATAGTTACAACTTTCTGTACGTGGGGTTAAGTGAGGCAATACAATTTAAGAAACTTTGTTTTTGAGTGTTGGTTCTATTGGAAAGAGAGAAACTTCTTATTTGTGGGTCTGTAAATGTGTATGATGTTCCTCCATCAACTTAAAACAACCTGACGATTTTATGTGGCCAAGTACGATGCTTTTATAAGATTGTACATGTAACAGCTAAGACCTGGTCTGTTTATCCAGCAATAACTGTAACATTTAACAATTCGAGATTCGCAAACCATAAGAAGACGATGTAGTGCAACTAGTGACATCTGTTAGATTGTTCTATGACTAGATGAAGGGTTTATTTTTATCCATTAAGCGAAATGATACACTTTTGGCTTTACGTTTTTCTCTCCGCGAAAGAAGAACAAGTATTTTAAACCATCTGCGAGTGTTCTATAGGGAATAGCAAACTCTACATATGCCTGTAACGTTGTATATGTTTCAGCTGAAGAAAGCAGAATTTCAGAGCAGCATGTTCGCCGCGTGTCACGTAGGCAGAACTAAACATGTCTCAACTTGCACACCTCTCACAGCCCCAAACCGTAAGTGATAATGCATTACGCGTTAAGCTAACAAAACATTGTAAATTTAAATAAAAACGCGAGAAATTATCAGTCTTTATTGTGTGTTTCCAATCTATAAGATGCATTTCTAACTCAAATACTGGTGGCGCAGTGTTCTAGACCCCCCCCCCCTTCTAAATACACCCAACAAAAGTAATATTGTGACATTAATTGCTTGTCGATAAAAACAAATGCTTTGTACCGAAATAAGTAATTGAGGAAAAGTAATTATCTTCCGGCATAATGCGTCATAAATTGTAACAATTTCAATAATTAAACATAGTTCCACAGAGAATCCACAAATAAAAAGAAAAACGGTTCGGCAATAAATAACGCTCAATTATTAATATGCCCGAACGGTCTTGTCAACAAATTTCATTAACTCAAAACAGCTATAACAAAGGTATATTGAAATATTAAATTGTTCCGGAGGTACAGCCTTAATTAAAAAAGTTTCCTTATTAAAATGAGATAGGTGCGCTTTACATTTTATCTCTGAAAAACAGAGGAAGTGCTTGGTTGTGATAAATGAAAAACACAGGAGTAATGTGGACGTTTATTACTGTTACAGAGGTCAGAGCTTACAAAATTACTGATTTGTTGTGAACAGAAAATGCGAGCATTAGTTTTATGTGGTACAGCTAACCATCTATAGTTAGATAGTGATTGTAATATAATTTCTGTATTTTAGAGTGCTGCGTTAAATGTTTTGAAAATACGTAATTACAGCGGGCTTGTCAAACTTTTATAACTCTTGCAAAAATAAATAAGTAAATAAAAATGGCAATAAAATAAGACGTGAAAATTTTTCACAAAACCTCCTACGGTACTTTCGTTCATTTGTTTTCTGTGCTGCAAATGGCTCAATCGATGGAAGAAAATTAGGCGGTTAGTTGAACATTTCTGAACACTCCCTTCGATTTTCTCTTACATAACGCTAGGAAACAATCCCTCGATACCAACTTTTTGCAATACTCGATACATGTTTTGCTCTATATTTTGTAAAATATAACACAAATATCCTATTTTATTATTTTGATATATTAAATTTATTTGAGAAGTTCTCGGATTAAATTAAAAAATGATACCAAAGCTTTTTGAAATTATTCTTATTTTTGAACATTCTCCCTTGACACTAAAGCTCTTTGCTCAGCGATGCTCCAAAGCCTTTACCAGATTCCTCCAGGCCTGCAAATACATCTCAACTGATGATTTAAGCTCTTTATCGGACGAAAATGTCTTTCTACCAATGGAAGCAAACAGATCGAAATCCGATGAAGCCACTTTAGGGGAATAAGGAGGATGTGACAGCAAATCGTACCCCCAATTCATTGATTTTTTGCCATTGCAAAGGCACGTGTAAGGGCGTGCATTGTCTTGATACAAGGTTACATTCATCTTTGATAAACCTGGAATTTTTAGCTTATTTTTGTCTTTGGTACGCTGTAGTGATAGATGCTCCAGTGTAAAGGTAATCAACTTTTTATTATTATTTTTATTTATTTATTTACTTTTTGTGGGCAGAGTGTAACTTTTTCATATCCATGGAAAGTGAAACACTTGTAAAAATTAATGCAATAGCATGCTCAAAATACCTACTTCAAATTGCAATTCAGTGGTATGTACTTTTTAAAGCACGTAGCTTAGAAATATCACCAGACCATTTGCAGAAGTAAAAGGGGATCTTTGTCCGCTTGGAACGGCACATAATTTCTTGGTACCTGCTACTTCTGTTTGGAAACTTATGAATGAGAATGAATGTGTTTCTTGCATGTACTTTAAAGTGTGCTACTTGTGATAATATTAATTTTAATTTGTTGTATTGTCAAAGGAAGCATCGAAAACTTACAGAGTTCATGTGCGAAGTATCGTTTAACGCTTATCGACCTTATCGAGTTGTCCAATAATATGATGCAAATAAAAAAGACACGCAATTTAATGAAAAACAAAATCTTTTATAAATATCTTCGTGTCAGCAAGCTTTGTTGTTAATTATCCCACAATCACTTAGTGTAGGTTGCCACAGTTTGTCCCCTCAGGGTCTTCAGAACACAAACTGAAAAAGACCGGTCCGCATTTTGAAGATTATTGCTTCACCACATCAATGCCTCTGCACACATCGCTTTGGAAACAATGAAATTTCTGGAAGAAGGGAGAGTGGCACGGTGAACTAACAACTGAACACTCCCTGAGAAGTTTTCCCATATTACGTCATACATCGCTGAAGAATCGTGGATTGGCAGTTCAGTGTCGAGAGTTGGTCGTTTGTGATCTTCTGTTTGTAGAATCCCGAACAGTTAACAGCTACTGGGGTATTTTCTAGCTGACCACTGAAATTGGGGTTTTTCTTTCTTTGTTTCTTCATTAATGTTGAATAAATTGTATCTTGGGAGGTTAGGAGAGAGCGAGACCGCCAGAATGGCCAAGGTCATTGAGGCGTGGACTCTCTAGCGGGAGGTCTGGTTTTCGATTCCTACTAGGACCGTCCTTCCTGATTGAGGTATTTTTTTCCCCCCATTTTTTCCTCAGTCCTCATAAATGGCAAATGCCAAGGATGTACCCTAAACTTAGGTTTGGAACTCTTCCTTCCTTAAAAGATCCTTTCCCAGTTTATAATTTCATCTCAACTGCCCACTGCCTTAGTAGCAAAACAGCGTTAAACAATCTCCATGGCGCATTGTTACAATTACCAACATTTTTGTTGTTCAAACCTTTGTCGGTTATTTCCAATTCAATTCTAGCAGTTCATGGATATTTTTGAATAGAAAACACGAACAAAACTTTTCCAGTTTAATTTTATTTTACTTCCCATTTTCTGAAATTCTCTCACTATGCTTCTTTCTTAACTATTAACTTGACCATTCTTTCGAGGATTAACATTTTACAAGACCGGCTCGACAAGAAGCGACATGTTTTTGACTGCTGGGTGTGAGAAGAAGAAAGAATCGTTTACGTTTTACTGTTGTGATTCTCAACCTTGGAGGATGCTGTTTTGACGAACTTTGCTAGGAGATAAACGTGCCAAGTTCTGCGGGAGAGAACTAATTTGCTACAATTCCAAACTTCCTGAAAACTTGGTACTTGGTGATGCTATAAATTACCGACACTTTGCGCATGATTCACAAAGCTATTTAACTTCAAGAACGTGCAAGTTAATTATAAATTAAATTGGTACTCATTCGCTTCACAAACTGATCAAAACAACATTGTCTATAAATGTTTATACTACAACTTTTATTTAAATGGGAGAAAGTTTTGGAGACTCGATGGAGGTGCTAAATATAAAATGACCAAAATGTTCTTTAGGAAGTATTAAATATAATGCCCAGCACTATCGGAAACCTGCCAACATGACGGACTTCGATTGTGATAAGACTCCTTAGGGCGGTAAGCAAAAATTCCATCAAGTTCAGTTTCCATGTCGACAAAGGTTTCGACTTGTTGCACTCGGAAGTGATGAACCAAATAATCTGATGATGCAATTTGTAGAGAGCACAATATGCTTTATCATTATCATGCACATGTTTCGCCGACTGTCACAGTGCACCAGTAACTTTCTTTTGGCCCATTTATTGTTTTGATGGTTTGAGCTACCAACCCAGTATTGGAGTGTCGTTCAGAAAGGGATCTTTGTGCAACAGTGCAAGCAATTGTTAATTCGTGTAGAACCCAGCGACCGAGTTTACGTCTATTTCCTAGCTGATGTTGTTCGACGTTCTCACAAGTCCGGCTATTGATCTCAATAGTTCTAAGTGCCAGGAATCATCCTCGAGGGTTTCGTTGTCTCCCTGTAACATCCGTTTATTCACAGCATCACCACCGAACGCCCGGCATATTTTATCGGCCGCTACAGTTTCACTGCTCTCCAGTTAAAAATCTTAAGCATCTCGCAATTCGGTCTAACACAAGGAACCTGCCAGTTTGCCAGAATGCAATTCATAAATACCTTAACTTTATTTGTTTTGAAATTAATTATTGCCAACGCTTGAAATTTGAGTATCGCGAAAAAAGCGACAATTTTTTTTGATCAACTGTATAACAAAAATGCCCACATGTACAAATTGTTTAATTCATGTATATTAATTTTGCAATTCTTAACCTTAGTTTCATTGAGTATTCGACCTCCGTGATATCGAAATACTAGGGGTGTTCTAAGTTCTCGGCCTGAATGAAAGATGTCGTGAAAATGGCCAAATTACCAAGATATGTGCACGCGAATGTACGGTCTTATTCACCACTCAGAATGGAAATTAAGAGATAGTTTTAAAACATGGTGCTCAAAAACTAATGACTAGTTTTTTCCCCTACATTCATTTTTTGTATTCCTATAATCTCTGCTTCGATTCGACTAGACTAGAGATATAGGAAGCCAATTTTCGTTCGTTTTGTTGTTCACACAAACTGTAAAAATGGCGAGATCTGGTAACGTACGAATTCAAAATATGAAAGAAACAGCACAAGAGCTAACGCCGCATAACACAAAAGAAACAAAAAGTTAGTATGGAATCATTTTTCAGAGTTTTGCGTAGAACGAAATTACGAGATTGAACAAACAAAAAGTGATGAAGAAATTGCAAGTATATGCTAAAAGTAAAAATAAATGCCTCATTCTCCCATTGCAATGATCTCTGGCTTGTAATTTTTCTTAGATATCTTAATTCAGCTTTCAAACTCACGCTTGTTGTCATTCGTTAGCCCCAATTAAATATAGTTAAGTATCATCCTTTAGATGTGCGCTGTAAAGTTTCAGACGTTTGTGACGATCGTGTAAACAAACTAGTGTTAACATGTTCTACAAAATGGATAAAACTGAAATAAGAGCTCTGATAAAGTACTTCGTTTTGAAGGGCTTAACTGCAACAAAAATACAAAAAGAGTTACATTCTGCATTAAAGGTTTCTTCCCCTTAGTTTTCGATGGTTAAAAAGTTGGCAGCTGAATTTAAGCTTAGTCGTGCATACATAATTCAAGATGATGAGTGCTCAAGGCTTCCCAAAACTGCTACGACCAATGAGGTTGTGACGAAAATTCACAACGTCGTACTAATGATCGCCGATTGAAGGTATGCGAGTTGGCTTACATTGCAAAGACCTCCATT
The DNA here is from genome assembly GCA_030762175.1 of Metallyticus violacea. Classification (NCBI taxonomy): domain Eukaryota; kingdom Metazoa; phylum Arthropoda; class Insecta; order Mantodea; family Metallyticidae; genus Metallyticus; species Metallyticus violacea. The sequence continues at coordinate 3,952,070 of CM060835.1, read as the reverse complement.
ACATTTTACACGAAGTTTAGGGTTTGATAAAGCGTTCCGCTCAGCGGGTGTCGCGTATTTTGTTCAATAGACCAACAACGCATTCAAATGAACATTTCGCAAGTGTATTAGATTTGTTTAAACGCAATTCCAGTGAGTTTCTCCGACGTTTCATAACAGTAAATGAAGTATGATTCATCACTACCCGCAAAGACGAGCTTTCCAACAATGGGTGGCAAAAATGAACGTGCACCAAAGAACAAAAACGGTTACTTCTGCAGCAAAAGACGTGGCTACGGTTTTCTGGGATTCTTATGCTGCGGTGCTCGTAGGAGGGCAGAATCATCACCGGGGAGTGTTACGCTTCCTACTGGACCAGCTGAAGGATGATATTCAGACTAAACGTCCACACCTTGCGAAAAAGAAAGTTCTCTTTCATCACGATAATGTACCTTCACATACGAGTTGGATAGTTGCTGTAAAACTTCATGATCTTCGCTTCCAAGTTCTTCCACGTCCACCATATTCGCCGGATTTGGCTCCCAGCGATTACTTTTTTCCTAAATCTGAAGAAATGGCTGGGTGGACGAAAATTCCCATTAAATGATCAGGTTGAAGCTGAGAGAGACGCTTAAAGTTCACATTTTGACAAATCTTATTTTACTGAGAGTATTACAAATTAAATGCATTGATTATGTTGAAAAAATAACATCGTTCTTAAATCTTGTGTTTTCTTGGTCAGGCCGAGAACTTTTGGAACGCCTAGCGTAGATCATAGACGACCAGTGCCATAACCTTATGTATCTGTTCTCCATCTATTGTATCTCTATTTATGAAGGGGATAACATTTATTGGGATTAACCTCGAGTCATTTAAGGTTAATATTCCGGTGCGAATTCTTATAGTTCATCTAGTTCTGATAGTTCCCTGTGCAGGATAAGGAGTGCGTCCCGCAGAAAGAAAGTGAGAGAGTCCTAGTTAAAGTCAATTTTTCTGTGTTGAAGAAAGCAATTAACATAATAAATTTCATTAGGTCACGTGAATTAAATCACAGGCAGTCCACTTAAAGAACTTATTTACAGTATGGTGATGATAATATTTCTGTGAGATAAGGTCGTTAAGTAAAGAAATAATTTTGAAAAACATTTTTAACTTTCGTCATGAAATAAAACTATTTTTATGTGAATGGAGTAAATAATACTGAACTAGACTATTTTTCATGAAGGTTAAAGGTTGTCTTCCAAGCTGATATAACAGGAATACTCAATGAGGTCCATAGTAGAATGAAAGGTAAAAACAAACTTATTACTAAACTGACAATTGCAATCTTTTCTTTGTAACATAAATTTAAAATATAACAGAAGAACTGAATTAATAATTATATTACTAGTTTCCCATGTTTTCAGCGTCTTATCCAGGAAAACTCAGAGGGAGAAATAAACTTAAAATTCTTCATACTACTTCGCCACGATTTTCAAAAGTTTCGAAGTTCATTTCAATTAATCGAAAATCCCTGGTCGGTAACGATAGCAGATTTAACTGAATTGTCAAAATTTTGGACCTGAGATTGAAATCTGAAAAATGAACTTATTGATCTCCAGCAGCATTCCGAATTAGGCGTTTTTTAAAAAAAAAGAAAATTAATTCATATTTTCAGTTTTGGAATATATTTCTTCCTATCCCACTCCCCTCCAAAAAACAACAATTCGCAAACTAAACTTGTTGTCATGTGCATATAAAATGTTGTGTCTTTTTGAATCAACATATTGTTGTGAAAGGACTTTCAGCAAGATCATGGAGGGTAAACATAAATCTCGTCTCTCCAATGACAACTTGAAAAATCTGCTGAAGATGTTTCTTTTCAGATTAAACAGCAGTGGACTATGTAATATCATTTTTAAATAACTACCCCCATCCAATTTGTAATAATAATAATAATAATAATGTAAAACAATCATAATAATTAATGGATGAAACATAAATGTTGAATGTTATCAATGTGAACTTTGACGCGATTGTTTCTTATCTCGTGTAATTTCTTCTGCTTCAAGCACTGCATATTCAAACATCACTGAATCATTAGTGGTTTCAATATTTAAATTGGCGTGTTTTTGTTTACATTAAATATTTATTATTCAACATTTGGCAGTTATAATGCTTTCATTACTCTAATGTGATATGTGGCACTTCACCTAAAGATGGTAGTAACGGTTTTAAGCATTTAATGGCAACCTTTTTAATGAAGGCATAAAGAATAAAATACGACAGGGTCTGGAAGCCACGCAAACTAATTCTATGCTGTTTTAAAAATCTTTAACTCATAATTGGTGTTATATTTTATAGGTATCTACAATTTATTTTAATGTACAATTTTATTGTTCTTACCGTAAAAGTTATGGTGCTTAAATGCCGTTAGGTACGTGACAGAAGCACAAGAAACTAATACTGTTGAAGCCTGGATCATCGTTTTGCTGATGACTTACAGTGGCTATGAAGGTAGATGCGCCATTTGCTGCCCTGATGTCACCAATCCGTACAGTTTACTCACTTACCCATGTTTGCAGGATGTGTTTGTAATAGACCAGAACAATCCAGGTGTTTCTATTTGGCTGCATTGGGAAATGTTTACTCCAGCTGCCGTATGTGTTTCTGTCGGACTGGAGGGGCGGCAGTTTCCCAGAGAACGCTCCTGTCGTTGTGGACGAAACTCTGGACAGGGCCTCAAGAGCAGTATGCCAAGTTGACACAGTTTCAAACTTGGTCCAGGTAATCCGTTAATCCCTAATCCGGGATAACGGAGGTCGTACTTGCAACTTCAACGCCGCGACTACTCCACTTGATGGGTTGCGTTAATGGTTTCCTTTTCTTGAAGATAAAGCTTCATATATCTATATATACCAATATACGAGAGCTTTTCAATAAAGGAAGACATATTATGGCCATAATTTTTCGGGCCAAAATATAGCTTTACAATATTTCATTACCTTGAAAGTGTAATGTGCACGTGGTACTTCTTATTGTTGTCACTTCCTGTTCCTAGCTGTGAGAGGTATGCAAGCTGAGACATGTACAATTCCGCCTGCAACAAAATGGAGATGCCGCGTGACTAACTATATGCTGCTCTGGCCTATACAGCGTTACAAGTGCTATAGGTAGAATTTATTCTTCCCAATAGAAACCTCGAAGAGGGCTTAATGAGGGGGAGCTCCAAATCCGAAAATTTCACTGGGTGCCCCCTACACGGTTGTAGCTGAAAGGTTGCATGTGAGAGGTGCTTGTGATAATCCTCATTTCCATTGGCATACTCTTAACTATATAATATTTAGAATTTAGAAATGGTGGTTTAAATCCTCGGACTAAAGTGCTAACGGCACAGTAGGAAAAAGTGATAATTAATGATAATGAAACAAGGACCAAATTTGAATTACCTTAAGTGTAGAATTTCAAATTAATTGAATAATAACGTGGGATCGTACTTAATCAAATTTAATAAATTGAATAGTATTATTAAACACAATTTAGTTACTTGACGCGAGCTGTTAACAGAAGACTGCAGCATAAGTAAATACTTAGATGAATAGAAAAATTTGTAGAATGTCGGCATATGTAAAGGATTCCGTGGTTTGTATTAAACTTTAAAAAAAAAATAAAATGCAATGGGCTGATTTTACCAAACATATACGGAAATATGTAGCAACGTTAAACCGCCGCAGTTGATTTGTTGGTAATGACAGATAGTGAAATTGTGTTCAACAGAGTAATTGCTTACTATCAAACGTCAAATATTAGGACTACTCGTCAGTTTTCACAGTAAAACACGAGCGGTGGTACATTGAAGATCACACAATTGTTCGAGAACTCATCCCCCCCCTTAAATCTTCAGCAATCACTTTGAAAAGCAGAGTATGCCGGACATGCAGAAACTTCTCAGAAAGATCCGAAATGGCGAATCTTTGCCAGTTTCTTCATTCGAGATAGTCGGCTGGCCAGTTCTCCTGTTCTTTGTACGTTTTAACATACAACGCCATTCTCTTGCACACCACCACTCGTGTTTGTTCTTGATGCTTTACAGTTTTTTTTTTATTTTATTTTTTTGCCACAAGAAGTCGTACCACAGAGCATATCTCTTACGCGACGGGCTTTCGATTACAACACATTACACCGCCACGGGTTGCCGAGGTCGTTAAGGCATGGACTCGTGAGCGGGAGGTCTGCGGTTCGAATCCCGCCAGGACCGTCCTCCCTGATTGGGGTTTTTTCTCAGTCTTCATAACTGTCAAATGCCGGGGAGGGACCTAAACCTAGGACTGGAACGCTTCCTTCCTTAAAAGAAAAAGAAATATTCTTTCCCAATATGTCATTTCATCTCATGTATCACCAGTGTCCGCCGCCTGTGGTGCCTCAGTAGTGAAAACGGGCGTTAAACACCACTCAAAAAAAAAAAAAAAAAAAAAAACATTATGAGCGCTTGCAGTCTGGTCTAGTGGTCCAAACCTCTTGATGTTTTGTGAGACCCAATACGGTGCAACTGAGTTGCTGCCAGAATGTTCCACGTTCGTGCTAAATGCTAGCGCCATTTTCGCTTAAAAATTATAGGAAAACGACAAGAGATACTACAATAGAAATATAATGCACAAAAAACACATCTTTCTTTGTGTCCTTCGCTATTCAAGGGGCACAGCTAACGGTATATCCTCGATATCCCAGCTTCGCTGTCTTCAATGTCATTATCGTCTTTTATATTAATGGACAATCGGTTCTGAAACGTCTTGGTGTCAATAATTCCAAAGAAAAAGTTATTTCTTATGGCGTCACTAGTCACAATCCTCCTTTCATGTGCGAATTCCAAAACTTTTTCTTCAATGCCAGGATGTCTTCCTTTGCGAGAACCAGCGATTTCTTCCTACTAGCTTTAGTTGCAAACAATGTTAATTTCTGTTACCGCCACAAGTGAACGTTGCTCACAGTTACATTGAACTCTCTTCCTGCCTTTCTGTTACATTTTTTTCAGCATAAAGAATTACTTTGGGCTTGAAAGTAGTATCATAAGATGTTCTTCTCTGTTTTCCCTCCATTTCATGACTACCTGTTATTCAAACGCTCTATGCAATCATTGATCAACAATAAAGTCAAGAATTGCAGTAATGCATTACGATGTAATAAATGATAAATTTGAATGAAGTTACCGCCGAAATACGGAAGGGATTTGCACTCGTATCTAACACACACCACAATTTTGAATGCTACATTTGGACAAAAAGGTGCATCATATTTAGGTAAATACGATACCCTCTTTTACCTGTTAAATGCCATTGCTTGAAATAATGTATGGCTTACGTGCTAAGGAATGTTTCTTGAATTGGGAGTTTTCAATTTTTCTTTTAGCAATTTGCAAAATGTCTCGAAGCAGGCAAAGTCTGGAACTAACCTTGTCTGAACACAAAATATGTGTGTAAGTATTTGGTTTTATTCTTCAGTGCAATCAGTTTCATTTGAAGTATTTTTCTCCTTTTTAAGGGGTATATATTTGGCGAGTGGTTTTAATATAACGAGAAATAAATGAGATAAGGAAAGCAAAGTTCGTAGGATAAAAGATTTCCAAATTCCTTAGAACACATTCCTAGGTACTAATTATGTCTACGACAACATTAAAAAAACCAACTGAAAGTCTCCGTTTAAACGTCACGAAAGATAACTATAAAATAATAAGGCATAAAATTCGAACCACTAGATGTTAAAATATGATTATTTTATGTACTTGTTCAGAAAAAGTCATGTTTTATCCTAGATACTTGTTGCTTTTCTATGGTATGAAATACGCATGCGCGCACATGATATTGCGTTTCGTGTTTTACAGGCAAGCTGTAAATGTCGCACTGTTGCTATTCCCTAGTGCCATATTAATAGACACGCCTCAAACGTAATGAGTTTGTACCGCGTAGACTTGACGTTACACGCAGGACAGAATTCACTGTTCTGTTGGTGCAACTCTTGCTGTAGTCCCGAGCAACAGCGGAGAGAGCCGAACTTATTAGCTCAACGCATTTGTCACTACAAGTACAAGTGTGTTGAGAGGAACTGCTCACCTCATTCCCGAACGGCAGCTGCGGCGGTAGTTTCATCTTGTAGGGAAGAAAGCCCGAAGATGGTGTGCTCAGTTGTGTCAGTTTCTGCAAGGGGAACGCGATGAGATGAAATTTCTTTTCTTTTTGTAGCAAAGAGTCTTCTCTGTGGAATAATCTTCCTCTTTTGGGACAATTCTTTACTTCAAATTATTTGTTGTGAAATTACCTTAATGGTATCCAGTAACTCGCAAGCAATTTTGTTCAGATAGAGGCACAGAACAGTTGCTAAATTCTTATTTGCTCACTTGGGGTAGTATTCCTTTTCACTGAGAACAGAAACATCTTCAGTGTCTATTATCTAGTCATTATTATTAGCTGAAATTGACATATGCTGTGTATGTGTTAACACACATTTAATACTACTGGAATCAACACACGTGTAAGAGTATCTTTGTTTGCATTTACAGTCCACAGTATTGTCTTGAACAAAATACATCTCTGTCACGTTCGATGAGTGGGGATCTTTCAACCGCAATCTTCTCTAATAATGATGTTCCTTGTTTATTTTGGCGCTTTCTTTGTGCCTACGACGTATGTCTTTCGTTTTAGAGCTTAATTTTTCTTTCGTAAGCACAATTAGCCTGTCTTTAACAAAGAACATTATAGCAAATATTGCTATTGTCTCTCGTTCGGGACTGAGGAATTCGCTTCTTTCCGTTGTCACCAGCAGCCAGCAGCAGGAGTTGCAGTAGCACACCAGTGATTTCCGCTCTGCGTGTAACGCCAGTATATTGGTAGCCATGTTAGCCTCGTAGACACAAGATCGCGGGTTCTGGGTCAATTGAATTTTTCGGGCGTCCTAACTATGGATTCTTTCGGAAGGGAAGTAAAGCTATGGGTCCCGTTTCGTATTTTTACGGCAGATAAAAGAACCTCAAGTCTGAAAGACGATGTTTCTGAGCAAAATTTATCAGCAGTTTCACACCTTGAATTGAATGGAACGCTGATGACCTGAGATGTTAAATAAAATTTGTAAATAATCTAATAATAATTATGACAACAACACTAATAAACCCATAACTGTGTGACCTCTATTCTACTCCTGAATCAAGCTACACACACATACGAGATGTGTTGCTATTATAATTACTACTTTTACTCTGCTTTATGAATATTCCTCGTATATAGGGGTAGAACAGCATAACAACAGTTATTTATTTTAAATTTGAACTTTCGAGTTTCATACACAATTGTTTAGGCAGCCATTTTTAAATACAGAAAATAGAGGATGGCGTGAAGAAGTAGTTACCTATTAAACATAATGGATGTCCAAATACATCCATCCACAATTTATTTTTGGGTGGTGATTGTATGGAAACGAAGGTATTGTATCACAAAATGGTAATCGGTAGGTAACATCCATCTTCAAGGTAAACTACAACGAGGTCAATTGATATACGAACCGGAGCATTAGAACTCCGTGCAGAGAGAAGTCAGCCGTCAAGGCTGTATAATGCTTGTACAGGTGGTAGTTAGTTTGAGGGTGGTTTTGTCAGCGAATTGTTGTGCATTCTTGCTTTGATTATGTGCAAATGGTATGCTAATTGATCTTCATTGGTTATTCCTTTGCATAAACATTAAAGAACTGGTTTTATGTACGATACATATGTGAAAACGGATTCTTGCAGAGAAGTGGTAAGTCGATCGTATAGTAATTGGGTTACAGGTAGAGAAACTATTCGCCAACTTGTTAAAAAGTTGCAGCTGTTCTGTGGGGAGACGCATTGTTGTACAAGCAACAGTCTTGAAGTTCCTGTCTTTGGACCCTGCCGCCGCCTCAGCTCTTCAAATAAAGGATCCAAAATATAAGTGCCATAGTATTCTCCATTCACTGTAATTCCTTCTGGCATACAGTCAACCACTAATGGTCCTTCATAGTTGAAGAAAACAGCGAACATTCGCTACCGAGAACGAAAATCTTGTGAAAGAACAACCGGTCTTGGTAGTTCTCTGTTGAAATGCTTTATTTAGGAAGGTATAGTAATTAAACCAACTTTCATCACCAATGCACATATCTCCCAAAAGTTTAGGACCAAACTCAACAGTTTCCTTGCACATTTCTTTCTCCTCTTCTTCTCTCCATTGGTTAAGGAATGAGGAGCCCATTTTTCCCAGATTTTTCATAGCTTTAAATATCCATGTAGTATACTGTCAGTGTTTCCAGCATTAATATCAACAATAATATGTTGATTTTCTTCACTCTTTGAATTGCTCTCTCGTTCACAGCTTCCCGAAGTTGCACTTAATAACCCCATAAACAACTACCAAATTCTCATAGACCCCCCCCCCCCCCCGCTTTCACCTAACGTACAGTGTTTGAAAAATGTAGTATCTGGAGGGCATTTTTTTTTTTTTGTTAGAAATATTCATGATTTTTCACCAGGTATTAACACAGGACTGAGATCTACAGACTGTACGAAAGTTACTAAACAAGTTTAAACTTACATTTATGCATATTTTGATAGTTTAACGTCCATTTTTGCAGCTGCGTTAATTATATTTTGTAGACACTATTGTCCAATAGTGGATAGGCTGGTTGCAAAACTTTTTAAATGCCCCTTGTAGTACACATAAGGCAGACTTCCATTTGTAAAGTGGATCAGAAGAACAGAAAGAGTGCTTAGAGGAAGGGTAAGAACCGCTTGAAGGAAATGGATAGGCCACAGACAATTACAAAATGAAAGCAGGTGATTTCACTGGAAGCATAAGCGAGACTAAGATATTTGTACCTTAGTACCTCAAAACAAGGCTGTGCTCACAAGCAAGGGATTCGCGTGGCTCAGACCAGGGATGATGGTGGATGATTAAGCTCGAAAATGCTCCATCGCTTAAAGGGAGAGGGAAATGTTCATGGTGGGCTGTGCTGGCATCATGGAAGATGACATATGTAAACTTCTGATGAAGTGAAAAGAATGATAATCGGGGAGGGGAAGGAACACATTGAGTTAGTTCAGCTGTTTTGTTCCTGGTTAGATTTGTTTTATATTTAATTATGGAATGATGATATGTAATCTGATATGCTATAAAGAACCACAGACGTATATAAAAACACGCGAATCTTTAGTAACGGTGAAGGTATAAAAGACATGCCTGCTACTTATAAAACTAGCACACCTACATAGTCAAGAAACGTAATGGGGTGTACAATAATGGAAGAAAAATTGCAAGATCTTGAATGCGAAGAAGCAGCCCAGCGTAGTGCACTCAAAATCAAATCGGAAAGGAAAGTGATGAGGCAAAAGAAAGCTTGGGGGTGTCGCTTTACCTCGTTAGTCTGTTCGGCTAATCAGGCGCATCCCGATCCAGATCGGAAGGAGTGGGGGAAAGATGCATGAAAAAGGTTTTTAGCCGGAGAAACGGAAGAGAGAGAGAGAGAGAGAGAGAGAGAGAGAGAATTTAAAGTCAATACAAAGAATGAAGCTTCTTTCATGTCAGACCGCAAAATTGCTAAAGCGAGCAGTTTGCAGTGTTTACTTTATGGAGAAACTTCGTAAGAATCATGTGGGCCGGGGAAGAAATTGCCTTAATGGAATTAACTTTTCAAATTAGCAGGGAGCTGTTTTTATCTCATCCATGGAAAACGACGTTTTCATATCACTGAGATAATTCGTATGTGCATACAGAAATAGCTTAGCAGCTGTAAGATTATTACAAAACACACTGGTTATATTTTCGTCACAAAAAATGCAATAATAATGACAAACTGAAATATAAGAATATGGTTTAAATAAAGGGAACAAGTTCAGTCTTGTAACACACGAAGTGCATCGTGCTTGCTGCAGGCTCGTGATATCCTCCTGCTGGAAGGGAGTGTCTTCGAGGCATTCAAAATATACATTTATCTTTTGTATGACCTTCTCATTTGGCTTAAATTTGTGTCCAGCCAGGAAAATTATGAATTTGGGATACAGATGGTAATGCGAGGTGAAATAGTGTGGTTGCGTACGTAATTCGGTTAATTTGTTCTGATTGACGTGGGTTGAATGCACCGGCGTACTATCAGGTGAAACAATGTCTTCTTTTTGCGTCATTTCCGCGACCGTTCTCTTCAGTCCCTCCAAAAACTATGTGCAGTATTCTCCAGTAATGGTTTCCTTTCCTCCAAATATTCAGTCAAGAGAATTCCTTTTGCATTCCATAAAATACTGAAGCCATCACGTTTCCAGCTGATGGAACGCATTTTGCCATTATCGGAGCAGATTCGCCTCGTGCAGTCCAGTGTTTTGTTTCCAGTGTGTAGTCACAAAAAAACCGTAAAATTTTGGTTTTATTCTTCTTAAACCGTTCCAAATAGTCGGCTACATGTTTCATTTTTGTTTCGGAGTGAGCAGACGTGGCTCACATGGAATTCATATTCAAAATAAAATGAACTCGCTGTATTGAAATGCTCGTGGCCTCTGCTAACTCGCTCGTCTGTCAACCAAAACAATACCATGGACGTTATCTCACCTTACAGCTAATTTTGTAGCTCACAATATTCGATTTGGTGAGCACAGCTCAAAGAAACATCGATACGGTTTAATCTTAGCCAACAAGCCACTCAAATATATATATATATCTAATTGATAAGTATTGTCTGAACACAACCACTATGTCTTGATCTTATGGAAATATTACAAGGAGTGGTCACCAAATTAACAGATGTTGAAACTCTTGTGTCGGCAAAGATTTCAAGAAATTGGGCAAACGGAATGGGAGATAGCATGCCAGCATGTCGAAAAAAACAAGAGCACTGGAATAAAGACGACTTCGTAAAAGAAAAGATTGAGATAATTATTATTCAAAATAATGAGATGGAAAGTAGAAATGAAGCTAATGAAAATGACAGTGATTCAGCCGAAGATGAGGATGAAGAAGTGTCAGGTGTACAAGACATTAAGTGTAAAAGTTAGTGACTGTACTAGAAGTCGACCATGATGGGAATACCCCATTGAGACTGGGTCCACTTTCCGATCCACATTATACCCGCAGAAAAGGAAAACAAAATGTGACAAACAGATGTGTTGAATGCTAGAGCTACAGTAGGGGTAAAGAAGCGAAAGTGGTTGGCAATGCAAAAAGTGTTGTGTCGTTCTTCATTTGGAGAACTGTATTGAGATCTACATACCCAACAAACTATTAGGTCATCAAAATTAGTGAGTCAATGCTTCAGTGTTATGCATGCAACATTTCAGCACACAAATTACGTTAGTTAATTTTATATACATTTTTAAACTTTAGAATACACTCAAGCAGTTGTACAGAGATTTAAATCAAATTTCCGAGGATGACCTTTACATAGGTTAAAAGATAACTTACACTCTGTCAATGAAAAATACCGTACAAGGATAAAACAACTGGAATTTTCCTTTTGTCCATCCATGTCGTTTTCAAGTTTTCCAGCTATGCAGCTATCAATCATATCGTTAGCAACTTTTTCATCAAAATACAGGTAAATCGCGCATTTTTATATTTGCGTGGCAAGAATAACGACAGTCACATCTTGATATCTACACAAGTGCCTTGCATGACTGAAAATCATAACCGACTGATAACTAGAAGAGCAATGTCTTCACATGTAGAAACTAACTTTGCAACTATCTGATGAATTGTTATCACATAGAGCATGAAACTTCCCCTACACTGCCAAATATCAACTTGTTTTCATTAGATTTCTTTCCTCCATATTTTTAAGGACGAATCCTTACATTCTATAGAAAGCGAACACTTTTGAACTTAAGGGATGGCTGTTCAAGGGAAATAAAAACCACACACGGAGCATAATTAATTAGCGGGATGGTGTTTAAAATTGAAAAGTTTCCATTGCAGTGCGTGCAGAATGTGGCTTCATGTTTTAATTACCCGCTGAACGATCCGCTCTGTGGACTTCAAAAAGGCCTTTGATGAAGAGCATGACGAGGAAAAAAACAGTCGTGCTTGCTTGGTTTGTACTAAATGAGGCCGCAATGGCGAGTTTCATCAAAGTGACCAGAATATCATTAAAAAAAGAATCAGAAAAATAAAATTTTCCTTCCGACCTGTTAGCTAGACTTGGGTTCAAACTTGTGTAATGACATAGATTTAGTTTATTTATTTAAACACAGACGCTGATTTTCCAACATCTTTACGAATGCTTCCCCAAAATGGTTGACTAGAACACTTGTAGAAGTGATTCTGTTAGCCTATGAACTGCTAAACAACAAATCAACACCACTTTACTTTATTGTTTATTTATTTAGACACTCTTTAACATCTCAGATCTTCAGTATCCAATTCAATCCAGGACTTGAAACGGTCGATAAATTTTGCTCAGAGTCCTCTTCTTTCAGGTTTGAGATTTTTTAACGTGCCTTAAATCTGCGGCATGGTTCCAAAGGCTCTAATTCCGTTCGCTTCCTACCAATAGAGGCCATATTTAATATTTTTTACATCCTAAAAAATTCATCGAACCTGACCAGGTTTGAACCCGCGACCTTGGGTCTATGACTGACAAGTACCACCATCGCCGTCATGACTACCGTACCACCACTACTAATTGAAAACCATAAAAAAATAACTACGTTACTTTATTTTTTCATTTATTTTTTCAATTTCGAAACATTTCACAGGCATCACAATGTCATTCGCTTTTAAAACGAAAGAGTAATGCTGTTATTAAGACAATAAACAGTCAAATTCTTATTCAGATTCGAGGTATCGCGAAAGCGTTATTCCTGACACCCGTCTTGATAATTTCATTGACGGTGTTGACAGTGTTTATGTTCCTTCACATTAATAATGTCAGGCAGCCACTGAGCCCAATGAGTTTGTTACCGTTTCAACGCTTTGTAAACAACCGCAGCGGTTCTGGATGCCGAAACACACTTCTATTACAAATAAGCACTATCATGAACCATGCACTTTCGGTCGTTCAGTTTCCGGGGAAAAAAAAAAAAAACAAACAAACAAAAAAAAAACTGCTGTCCCTTCCATGGAAGGTCTTGCGCTTTTGTCCTCGTTTTTAAATTCCTTGAATGAACTGCAGATGTTGTGCGCGAAGGAGCAAATTTCAAAAAGCCTGCGTGTCTCTTAAAACGTTTTGCAACCAGTCTGTCTATTGTTGGACAATAATGTAACTAACGCAGCTGGCTACAATGGACCTGAAACTATCAAAGTATGCATATGTGCAAGTTTAAACTTGTATAGTCACTGTCGTACAGTCTGTTAAGTTCAGTCCTGTGTCAATAACTGGTGAAAAATCAAGAATATTTGTACAGAAAACTTTACATTCTACATTTTACACGCTATAAGCAGGTGAAAGAGCGAAAAATATTCACCAGGATTTGGTAGCTGTTCATGATTAAATGATTAATTTGATACATTGCAAGATGGATTCGATTATTTGAAGAAGGGCGAGAGACTTTGAAAGACAATCCTCGCTCTGGCCGACCTCGGGAAGCTGTAAAATAATGAACAATTCAAACAGTGGTGAACTTGGTGGAGGAAAATCGACATATTACTATTGAAATGTTAAGTATGGAAGTGGGTATCAGTGTTGGTAGCATTGACAGTGTACTCTATGAACATGAAAAACCTATGCACATTCCCTAAACAATGAAGAGAAGTAGAGGAGAAAGGAATGTGCAAGGAAACTGCCGAGCATGTTTCCACCAAATGGTCCTAAACATTTGACAGATATATGCGCTGGTGATGAAAGTTTTACATACCATCCCAAATTAAACTCAGAACTACGTGTGGGTAAATGACAATGACCCAAGACCAGTTGTTCTTCGACAAGATTTTCGTTCTCGGAAACGAGTGCTCACTGTTTTCTTCAACTATGAACGATCATTAGTGGCTGACCGTATGCCAGAAGGAATGACAATGAAAGGAGAATACTATGGCACTTATATTTTGGATCCTTTATTTGAAGAACTCGGGCAGTGCCGTCCAAAGACAGGAACTTCAAGGCCGTTGCTTTTGCACGACAATGCGTCTCCTCACAGAACAGCTGCAAAATGTAGGAAATTGGAAGTCATCAAAGTCCGTCATCATCCAGCCTACAGCCCCTACCTTGCACCGTGCGACTTCTGGTTGTTTCCTTGCGTGAAACCTTGCATTGCTGGAAAATATTTTAAACGGGTGCAAGGCCTTGCTAAAGCTATAAATTCAGCTCTGATAACGATGTCTCAGTCCGAGTACCATGGTACTTTTGACAAGCCAAATGTACTTTTGACACCGTGTACAACTGTGTATAGAGAGGTGGAGAGTACTTTGAAAAAGTTTTCGAATTCAGTCTTTAGCTTGGACTTGGCACTTACTTCAATGCCCCAGCATTATTCCTCATTGAACCTATATTGTTCAGGCTGCAATGGTAGCAGCTGGTAAAAGTCGGGCTGATGTATATAAAAGTTTGTGCTACCTGACACACATGCTTAGGTATTATTGTAAATGAGTACTAGTTTCGGGATGTTTTTGTGTTCCTGGGACGAGCAAGGAGAAATTATC